>CM021105.1:19220451-19326600 GCA_007115665.2 Sequoiadendron giganteum
TGAGATAGAGAGAACTAGAGAGGGAAGGAGAGAGAGAGGTAAGCATAGAGTGAGAGAGAAAGAGGGGAGAGAGAAGGAGAGAGGGATAGGTAGGTATAGAGAGAGGTGATATAGAGAGTAGAGAGAGATATATAGAGATAAAAGGAGAGGGATGGGAGATAGAGAAACGTAGAGAGGGAAGGAGGGAGGGAGATATATATTGGAGAGGCAAGGAGAGAGAGATGGACATGTAGAGACATAGTTCTTGAGCTCAAGGAAGATATTGTTAGATAAAGGGATGGAGATAGTGAGAGAGAGAGGTCTAGAGAATAAGAGATGAAAATGAGTGAGATAGAGAGATAAAGATGAAATTTGACCTCCTGAGTACTAAAATTTGACCTCCTGATTATTTGGTGAGCAACAAATTTGGTGAGTGCCAAATTTGGCGTGCGCCAAATAAGTTGCATTGGGAAATACCAACCTTATAGGTTGGATTTTGCATTGGGCATCTGACCCAAAGGTTTGGACAACCATTTCATGAAAATGACGTGATTTTTTGAAAGGGTGCAAAATTTCTTCATATTTTCGTTCGTGCTCCTCGTCTCATTTTCACGTCTTTCAATGCAAGTTTATAAAAAAACCGTGATAGTGTTAACCTCTCTCTTAGGTATCTAAATATATTAAAAAAAAATCATTTTGATTTAGTTAAGGTTTTGATCCATGGCTTCTATTGTAAATGCCTTCGTTTTTGGTCAAAAACCAACATGTGCTAGGTGTAGGATAGATTTTTACTCGTTCATCAGAATGTGAAACAAATTACATTTTTTGAAACTAGACTCCATTCTACACATGATGAAAAAAAAGAATCAATTTTCGATTAGTTTGCAAAAAATTTAGGGGGGAACATGCTCAAATTTTAGCTTTTCAAGATGTGTCCACTTTGAAAATTCATAAAATATTATATATTCATTAAAAAAATTATCTGAAAGAATGAGGATAAACTACATGGTGTTAGCTAATTTCTCATGATTGGGATTTTTGAAATTCTAAAAAAAAGTTAATCAAAAAGGGGGGAGCCCTCAGGCGCTATGCTATTTTTTTAATAAAAATAGGACCTATTTTGGGCCCCCCCTTTTTTGAGACCCTTAATCTCCATTAATTTCAAAAAAAAATAGTATCTTAGAAACTAGGCGCGGAGCACTTCAACTTTTGTTCTTGCCGCATCTTAAAATTTTGAGTGTAACTATCTTCATTTTCTTGTGCAAATCAGATTTTGTTGATTTCAGAAAAAAAAAGAAAAGAAAGTGGCATCTTAAGAGCCAAAATTGTGTCACAGATTGGTGCACTTACCCATTTTTGATATTGGAAAAAAAGCGGAGGTTGAGAAAGAAAAAGAAGGTTTTAGGATGCAAATGAGAGAGAAGAAGAAAGAAACTAGTAAAGGAAAAAAATCACCAAAAGAAAATAAGAAGAAGAAAAGTAAGGCTACCCCTCTAGTAAGATAGCATAGTCCCATGAAACTTGAATCTCTGGTCAGTAGTATTGCTTATTATGGAACCTACAGGAGACTATTTCTTTGTACCTTGATGTTGATGATACAGATAAGTCAACCATTGAGGAAGATATTGTAAGATATATATGATAGCCTTGGATGTAACTATGAAGGATATAGAAGGCCAACTTCCAGAAGAGTTGAAAGGAGTTTTGTATACAAGGAGATAGAAGGAATTTGAAGATGATACCACAATGAAGGAATCCAGCTTGGCAGAGATTAGTGTACCCCTTTCTAATGAAAATAAGGAAATATTGGCTCAATTATACAATAAATAAATCAAAACCAAACAAAGGGTCACCACTTTTATGATCTGCAATAAGGATGATTTTGAAAGACTAAGGAGACCATTGAAAATATCAACAATTTAGAAAAGGAACTAGATTTAACTCTAGACAATGCACAAGAATCGCATGATGATATGCCTTCCCTAGATGTTAATGTGGTAGAAGAAGCACAACATGAGGAATCTCAAAATCAGCATGGGTTTGAAGAAGAAAATGTGAAAAATAATGTTGATGACAAACTTCTGAAAATGAAAGAAAATGTTGAAGAAAATGTCACTTGTGAGGAGAATGCTACAGAGGAAGCAGATTCACAGGAGGAGGATACTACTACTAGACATATCTCACCTCCTCTAGAAGTAAAATCAAATGCATAGAATGCATAAGAGAAGCCAGAGATAAATATGCCTCCAAATAGCACTGATATGCTTGCAGCAGATGAGCAAAATATTGAGAGAACATCTGGTATAAAGGACAAGAAAGATGTGGAGACACCAATTAATACTAGTGACAAAGAAAAGGCTTTGAAGTAAAAAAATAAGGCAAAGTAAATATGAGAATCTTCTAGTTCCTCCAGATATCCTTTAAAAAACTTCTTAAGTATGAAACTATAACTTCAACTGGTAATGTTCACCTAGTTATGAAAAATTCCAATGCAACAGGGGCATGTAGACATGGATAAAATCTATCTATTCCACAAGCTTCAATTGGGTGATTTGTTTCATGATTTTGAATGGAAGGAAATTTTAGAGACACATCAAAAGAGTGTGGAGATGATTGATGAAGCAGTAAAAATTATGCAGAAGACCATACCCAGTGTAAGTATTGACAACTCCTTATCTAGTATGGACAATCTAAAGATTTTTTCTTCATTCATTTAAGGATTAATCTAGTGTCTTGAAAGAGAATTTGGATAAGGAGACAGACAAAAATATAAATGAGAAGAGATTACCAGACATAACTAAGAAGTGTGCCTCCACATACAATAAATTTCAAGATAATCTCAAGAGTACAAGATTACTTGGTGAAAGCCAAAATATTATTCCAATTCTATATGAAATGGCCAAGCTCTACAAAGAGCATACAATATGAGATGGAATCAATTGAGTCCCAAATATACAAATCCTCTAGTGCCTATGATTCGATACAAGATCTGGATGGGAGCACAAGTTCTGTAATAGAAAATCTGCATGAGCATTTCTTCCAACTACAAGTTCAAAAGGAGAAGATTATAATGCAGTTTTGTCATCTCAAGGATCTAGTGAATTAGAATTTCATACCTATTTCCAATTCTTTAATGATTATAGATAAATATTCCAAGTTAAATCTGGTACCCAACACTTCAGATAACGAAGAAATTTTGATGGAATTTGAGACTCAAAGCAGAATGCTTGGCCTAGCCAAGAAGAGTTGGGAAGAAGGGAAGAAGGAATGGAAAAAACTCCTCGAGAATCTTTAGGTGTCAAACACTTCTTTTGAGTAATTATAATTCTTTCTTATGCATTTTAGTTTGTTGGTTCATATTTCAACATATATATATGCGGATGTAATAGGAAAATTTTCCAGTGTAAAATTTTGTCAAATAACACCCTTAGGGGAAGTCAATAAAGTTTTTAATTTATTACTCTCTTGTATATATATGCATACTAGTTATGGGGAGTTCTAGTAAATGAGAAAAACATGAGTATGCACCATTTTCCCTTGATGTCAAAGGGGGAGAGTAGTTTTGAGAGATAGTTGGGGCATGTTGTCATCAATGACAAATGGGGAGATTATTGAAAGACTACAGAGTTTTTCATTGATATTTTTGTTGGCAACATGAGCATGGTGTATGAGTATAAAGTTATGCAATAAGCAGTATAGTGTTGTCATTGATGCACGACCAACATTGTGATCTGGTATGAAGATCATTGTGCAAACCATTTTATATAGCTTGAGCATGTTTGAAGATGGTTAACCAGTGGATATTTGCAAGAATTTTTGATCTGATGAAGATATATAAAAGGGAAAATTGGCTAAGTGTCAAAATAGTGATTTTAGTGTATAAGACATCAAGTATTTTGGTCCATATTATTTTTCTATGTAGAATCTCTCTCTTTGGTTTCCATGTAATTTTTTTGGACATTATAAGAGTCTAAATCCAGAGTTTCACAGTGTTTTGGTATCTGGTGTTGAAGTTATGAATGAAAGAAGTCTTGGTCTGGCGGTTATAGTGTTACTAGTATAGAGTGTATGTTTTAGTGAATCCACACTTCTTTGCGGATCGGTATCTAGATTTGTGGGAGTAGTGACCAGTGTTAGTAGAGTGTGGATTCCAAGTGACATGAATTTTTGAGGTCCACATGTCTATTTGTTGTTGTATAATTGGTAAATTTTGATGTTAGGTCATTATTGGTGCTGACCTAATATTTTTTGAGTATTTCAAAATTTTGAGATGTATTGATCTACTATGTGGGAGCTATTGTAGGTCCATGCCAATCTGTTTGGATGTTTTAGAAGTTTTGATTCATGATCCAAAGCGTGTATGTGTGTATGTTGAGCCAAAAATATATTTTGTATAATACATCTAACTAGGACAACCTAAATGATGTTGTAGGTGTTTGTGGATGAAGCAGATAACATATATGAGTTCATTTTCAGTATTTTTCACATAGAAGATAAGTGATAAGAAATTTTTGATGTGAATTGTGTGAATGTGATGTGAATGTAGAGCAGAGTAGAGTGTTGTGCAGATCAATATGAAGTGTATAAAGTCACTATATTGAGCTTCAATGGAATTTTAACTCATGCATATTGTAGATGTAATTGTAACAATTCAAATCTTGGCTTTGTGTCACAACTCTCTTTTATCTTTTCTTATTTATGTGGGCAGTGAGTCCAATTACAATGATGATTTCTATAATATCTTATAACCGGTTATAATATATTGTGAGCTAGTCCTCATAATGGTTTCCCCTTTTTGGGTTTTCCATGTAAAAATTTGGTGTTCATATGTTATGTGATGTTGATGGTTGATTTCATGCTTTTCTTTCTTACTGCAAATTAAATATGCTATGTGGAATGAATGTTTAAATCTTTTAGTGGTTTTAGAGAATACCGATTCACCTCCATCCCAATATTTCGGTTGTTCAAAAAGTGGTGTGTGTATACAAGAATCATATAAGGTTAAAATAATTTACCATGTAAAGTTGAGTCTTCATGTTATAATCAAATGACTATAGAATAAGTGTATTAAAATAATGTGCATTATAAGTTATAAATCTTAATGAATCAAAGAGTCATCAATTATATCATGAGAAGATACTAAACTAGAACTATACTCTTTGTGGAATACAACACCAATAGACCATTAAAAAATAGATATAGAATACGGAATATCCACTCATGCAAAGGTGAAACATGTCTATCCATATGAGTAGGTTCCTCAAGGAAAGAAAAAGAAAAAAGGACTCATGGAGGAGAATATTTTGATGTAAAAGAAATTTTATCATGAGATGGACAAGAAATATGCTCACTAGGTCCAACACCACATGAATTAGACTTCCTAGATGTATCAAATGAATATATGAATAAATTAATAGGTAATAAATTATCATAGGCCACAAAAAGGTATTCATCATAAAATATAGTGACCTAGGTAGTGAGCTTGCTTGTAATAGTGGAAAATACATCCACAATAAAGATTTAAATTAATATTTCATAAGGGAATATGTTTGGGTAACAATCAAATAGATAGATAACAATACTAGCCCAAACCTTATTAATATGAATCAATATTCAATGCATACCCTAATCTTCTATTTAATAATAAATTTAAGCAATCAAAAATATTAGACATACTTGTAAAGAAGGTGAAAACACTAGAAAAAAACATAGAATTGTTTGAATGTCAAATTAACATTTTTATGTAAGAAAAAATAACACATCTTAAAAAAAATAAACTATATAAATTACTTAAATCATCATGCAAAACAATCTAATGTAGAAGAAAGAGTTTAGGACTAATTACAGTAGTAAATTAAATGTGAAATTTTTTAATAAATAAAATGATTTGGATTTGTCAATATACTAGAAAATCAAGACCTCTAAACTAAACAGCTGGAGATTGATAAAGTTATATTTTTCTATTATGATTCACTTCTACCTCTAGATCTCACCTCTATGAGTGCAAAACTAAAATCTATAGGAAGACTTAAAATGAGTTCATGGATTTGAACTTTATTGATTTGTTTAGGTCTACAATTTGTTTGTCTTAGTTTGTATCACCTACATGTAATAAGAAATGATATCTTTGGATTAATATAATTATTCAACTCTTAAAATATATTATTCTTGACTTTATTTTGAAGGTTAATATATCTTATTAGAAATTAGACATTTCATAATGAAATGTTTTTATACTTTTTTATAAATATAGACATATTTAAATATTTATTTAATTTAATAAATATAATTAATATAGATATTTTAAATATCAAGAAGTTATTTTTTATATTTATGAACACATAAATATAATTTTTTAGTTACATTATTTACTATATTTTATTATTCTTATTTATTTAAAAATATTTTTAACAATGTTGACTTTATTTTTATTTTTATTTGAAGAATAAATTTTGTTTATTTAAGAATTACTTTATCTATTTAAAAATTATTTTTTAATATTATTTTTTAAATATTGAATATAGTATATTTTGACTTTTATACATTAACTAACAAATAAAACTATTGAAATTTTAATTAATTTCATCATACAATTTATTAATTTTATTGAATAATCTATTTATTTTAACAAGCTCTTAAAAATAATAGATTTAATTGTCCAATGTACATTTGGATGCGCTTAATTGTTTATGTGAAGGGCTGGAAGTTTCCTCCACCTGTAATTATATGTGTGAACAAAAATGAGAATTGACATTCTAACCCAAATGACAACTTTTCAATGTAAATCAAACAACAAGCCAATGTTGAAAATCAAAATCCCTTTTCTTTCATTTCTACCTTGTGGAATGAACCACTTTTGGTGGAAAACTTTATACTACTGCTTGTTTTTCATGTATTTGGATGAGATTAAGTGCTAATGTAAAGGAGGGCTGGAAGCTTCCTCCGCCTCTAATTATATGTGTGAACAAAAATGAGAATTGAAGTTTCTTACCTAAATGACAACTTTTCAATGTAAATCAAAATCAAGTGAGCCAATTTTGAAAATCAAAATCCCTTTTTTTTCATGTACCGTGTGGAATGGGCCGATTTTGTTGGAAAACTTTACACTACTACATGTTTTCCATGTGTTTGGATGTGATTATTTGTTAATGTGAAGGAGGGTTGGAAGCTTCCTCGCCTCTAATTATATGTGTGAACACAAATGAAAATTGAACTTTCTTATCCAAATGACAAATTTCAATATAAATCAAAATCAGACAGTGGACCAATTTTGAAAATAAAAATAAAAATTGAACTTTCTTACTTAAATGACAACTTTTTAATGTTCGAAAATCAAAATCCCTTTCAATTCTACCGTGTGAAGTGGGCCAATTTTGATGGAAAAATTTTCACTATAAAGTTTTTCTAACAAAGTTTCTACATGAAACTGCTATTTTTACACAAACATAAATAACGACGTATTGGAAGGGGCTAAAATTTAACAAAGTTTTCTGTTGATTATTTACCGTGTTTCCATTTTCCGGAGAAAATAAAACCGAAGAATTGCTATACAGTTGCCGTGCATTTCACGGGAGAAAATAAAATCAATTACTTTTCAAAGTCACGCAAATTAAAGTAAATGTGGAAGTCAATCAGTCCTTTTGTCGTCTTCTTTCTTTTTATTTACTTGGACTTTTTCTCTTATATTTTCATTTCTGCCGTGGTATATGGGCCAAATTTTGAAAATACAAGTAACTACTCATGATTAGATATGTCTGAAATTGCTGTAATTGTTGAGTTTCATTTTAAATGGTTTGATTTTTCATATTTACAAGGATTTTAAAGGTGGACAAGTTTACACTATTACAAGTTTTTCTTGCAAAAAAAAAATTAATATTGATTTTTTTTTTTCTATATAAAAGGGTTAAGATGAATTTAATAAAATATTCTTAATAAATTTGATATTATATAAATAATGTTTAAATGGTATTAAGAATCTTATGTGATTGTCATGTAAATATAAATTAAAATCTATTAGTTTAATTTTTATAAATAATTAAATATTTAATAAAATATAGTATTAATATTAATAAATATTATAAAAATATTTGTTTATTTTTATTTTATTTTAAAATTAAAATAGATTATTTATTTTTATTTCTATTTTAAAAGTTATTTTATTTTATATATAAATATCATTTTAAATGTTTATCTAAAATATTTAATAAATTTAATGATTGAAAATTGTAGAGAAAGATGTAAGACCATTGAAATAATCTTTAATTTTTTAAAATATTAAAAACATAATATATAATTAAAAAAAAACAAGTCCAAACTTAACTTTAAATCAAGAAAAGATAGGATAATTTTATTTTTATTTTTTTTTCTTTTAAACTTTTTAAACTTATATTTTTAGATAAATAATAATAAGTATTTAATAGATATATATTTTTCAAATAATAATAATAATAAATCAATAAATTAACTTTTTATCTTTTGAGTTTCATTTTAATTTTTACTTTTTAAATTTTGTGTTACTTTTAATTTTTATTATAAAAGTTAAAATTTTACTTTTAACAATTATAATATAGTTTATTTTATTTTTATTTTAGTTTTTAAAGTGAATTTATCTAATAATATATTAATTATATTTTTGAATTATTTTTAAAAATAGATTATTATTGCATCAATAAAATAATAAATTATAATACATAAATATATAATATTTATTATACTTTTATAAAAAATAAAACATACAATAGTAAAAATAGTAATTTTCTTTTTAAAATTGTTATGTATTTTTTCTACTCTGTAATAAAATATTTTAAATCTAAAGTAAAAATTTATAATACATAAAAAAAAAATTAGAGTTAATACATTTTATATTTTTTAAAAGAGTGTATAAAAAAATATTTTATATTTAAAATTTAAGAAGAACATTGTTAAGTAAAGAAAAGATATTAATAGACACGTAGACTTGACACCGTTATATATATATTATTAATTAATATATGTATGCTAGTTTAATCATTTATTCACTTAATAAGTTTCTTATTTCTTATTAATTTTTTATAATTATTATATTAATATTTAGATTTTGATATCTTTTTTTTTTATGAATAGGCAGCTATCTATATTAACTTAAAGATAAGAGTACATATTCACAAAAAAATGGTAGGTGGTAAAAATACACACCCCCAAAGTCACATGGGCAGCGCCCAGAAGTCTAAAAAGCATGAAAAATTAAAACAAACAGGCCATTATGAGGCCAAAGCGGTGCCAACAACTCCTGGGGGTCTCTCTCATCCATGTTTTTCCCCCATATATCAGTGGGCTCTGGAGTGATGTCAGGAGGAGCACCCCAACCATCGTCATCTTTCTCTTTATCTTTATCTTCTTCCTTGCGTAAGGGAAAGATTGCAAGCGTCGGCCACATAAAACTTTTACCATTGGCAGGCCATCCAAAACCAGAAGCAAGCAGATTATCAGAGGGCCACCCAGAACTACCACCGTCGCTCCCCGAAGCGCCATTAGAAGGCCACCCAAGACCAGCCCACGATGGAGGAGAGCAAGCACGCCAAGGAGGGCGAGAGTCTTGTCAAGCAGGGGGCTAGGAATGGGTACGAGTGAATCCACTCCGCTGTCGAAACTGAGAGGGTGACCAACTGCAGGAGGAGGAGGCGAGTCAGGGACCTAAGCCACAACACACGGGGCATTGCCCCAGTGGTCCAAGAGGACCTGCAAGTGAGCCACCTCCAATGCAACTTTATTAGCTTGCATCTGAATCTGTAAAAGAACATTAGAACAAATAACTGCTTTAGCATAGAGAGAAACATTAATATGCTTTTGAGAATGAGCAAATATGCAAGAATTTTTGTCTTTCTAGATGTTGAAGAGGATTTCCACCCTGAAAGTGTTCCAAAGCTAGGTAAACTTAGCAGGGATCCCAGGTGGATCTCCCAACAAAACCATATGCCAAGAAAAGGGTTTTGATCGAAAGGGATGAAAAAAGTCACGAATCCAAGTCCAAAGCTGTTGAGCTCTAGGACAAAACCAAGAAAGATACTTGAAGCTTTCTGGTTGCCCACAAAAAGAGCAACGAGGGTCCTGGACCCCCAAGTGAATAAGTCGAGAACACACAGATAAGCCTTGGAAAATAATACACTAAGAAAAGTGGGCCAGCTTCAGACTAACACTTGCAAACCAAGTGGTGTCAAATATCCTCCGCCAGGCATGAGCAGAGGAATTAAGCAGCCACCTCTAGTTCAAACTACTGATTATAGGAAAATGGGGTGAAAGCCACCTGTAACCAAGCTATGGCTTATAGCTCCTAAGAGGAGTGTCTAGAAACCATTTCAAGTCTTTCCACCAAGGTTTGTGTCCATGGATTCCAACTTTATGAAGAATTTCAGCCGGAATGACATTCACCAACCCATCAAAGGTGGCGCGATCCTGGGTTTGAAGACCGTGTTGGGCCTTAAAAGCATCCCACTACATGATGCACATAGTGGGTCCATGAAAGAGCTGTTGCAAGGTCTGAATGCCCTTTTTGTGAAATCTGAGGGCTTTGAGCCAAGGCGATTTAGCCAGGGGCTGACCACTAGATGTTTTGCTGATTGAGTGAAATCCCATCACAAAATCTAGCCCCGGCCCATCGGAGCGAAGGCTTAACAACCTCCCAAGCACAGCAAATGCTTTTCGCCACAAAAGTTCCAACAATTTGAACAGGCTCCCTCATAACCAGGAGGGTTTCGAAACCTATTCCTTTCCAAGCGGGTCTGTGAATAGGAAATTTGGATTGGATACAGTGCTTGAGGAGAATCTTCTAAGCTTCATCACCAGTGAGGGCCTAGATAATCCATTTGACACAAAGAGAAATCCCTTGTCATTGAGTGCAGAGCAGCCCAAGCCCTCTAGAATCCTTAGAGAGGCAACAAAACTTCCAAGCCACACGATGGAAACCCTTGTGGGTTTCAGAGGAGGCCCATAAAAAATCCTGAAGAAACTTTTCAAGCCTACTGTAGGCAACTTTGGAAGGAGCCCAACAAGAGGAATAGTACACATGAGTGGCTACCAAGATTTTAGAACAAACCTGGAACTTACCAGCCAAAGAAAGAGGCTTGGTAATCCAATAAGTCAACTTTTTCTCGACTCTAGAGAGCACGGCTTGCTAAAGCTCCCTAGGGGAAACCTGGAAGGCAAAGGGGATTCCCATGAAACAAAAGATCTCTCCCTACCTGATCCACTTCCAATTATAGGTTTAAAGCCATGCAGAAGTGGGTAACATAGATTTCCTGTAACAAAGGGTCTTGTGCCATTGGATGGCTGAGCTGAAGGAAAGATAAAAAGTGTTAAGACAGTCAAGGGCAGCAGTGATAGATTCTTCTTCCTCCAAGAGAATGAGGAAGGAATCATTTGCAAAGTGGCCATTAACAAGCTGCTCCTACGAGTTCGGGAGAAGAATCCTTTTGACACATTGTTGAGAAATAGCATGGGATAATAGGTAACCAAAGCCTTCAACAACAAGCACATACAAAGAAGGGGTGAGAGGACACCCTTGAAGAATTAAGTGAAAAATACCAAAAGTAGAAGACTGGTGGCCATTAATGGTGATGCAAGTTGAAGCATCAACAAAAATCATTTGAACAAACTGAATGAAGTTGGGTCCAAACCCTAGGGCTTGCAACATCGCAAGAATGAAAGGCGATTTAATGTGATCATAGGATTTAGCAAAGTCAATTTTAATGAACACAACTTTCTTGTTGGAGCATCGGGCCCACTCCATGCCTTCCCAAACAACAATGATGTTATCCAGAATAAACCTTGATTTGATGGAACCAGTCTGCTCTCGGCGCACAACTTGAGGCAAGAGATGGTGTATTTTTAGAACTAGGGCTTTGACAATGATTTTGTAGGAGACATTGAGAAGCGTGATGGGCCTCTAGTTACAGATATCCTTCGGATCCCCAGGCTTAGGTATGAACTTTATATTTCCCTTGTTTATTAAATTGCCTAGAAAATTGGCTTGAAAAGCTTCAAGATAGATATGATGCAAGTTGCTCCCAACACAATCCCAAAGAGCTTTGTAAAATTCACAAGGGAAACCATCAATCCCAAGAGCCTTATCATCGAACATAGAAGAAACAACTTCCTTGAGATCACAAAAATTTATCTAGGCTGAAGAAAGCCTATGTTTGCACAACCACAAGGTAGTCCTAAAGAGTTTATTGTCGCATAGGCATGGAATCCTGTGCAATGAACACCTGCTCATAATGGCGCACAAAGGCTTGGAGAATGTCGAGAAGCTCTGAGAGCACCCGAGTGCCATCCTTGATTTTTTTGATGCTTGGGCATGAGTGTTTGGCATGAAGTGCCAAAAAAATTCTTTGGAGGCACGATCACCGATCTTGATCCAATGTAGTCGAGCTTTGATTTGTGCTCCTCTGGTAGCATAATTATCAACCACTTGCTTTTTGTGCCTTAATTCAACCACCCTGACTTGATGGGATGGGGAAAAGGGACTGGCCGCCAAAGCCTCCATAGTTGTACGCAAGTCAACAGTGGTAGCCTAATAAGATCACCTGTGGAAGATAGCCAACTGGTGCCTATAAATGCGCAAGAAATGACCAGTACGAATGATGGAATCATTCCACCAAGTAATCCAACCTGTTTGGCCAACTGGTCTGCACTCCAAATTCCACACTCGATGAATGTGGGCCAGAATGGGCTTGTGACAGAGCATAGACGTGTTCAGAAAGAATTGAGTTCTACACGTGCGGGGTTGGCAAGATTTCCATTCAATGCGAAAATGAATTGGGAAGTGGTCAAACAGAGTCACATCCACTAAAGCCTTCACTAGAAAGGTAGAGCTAGCAAAAGAAAAGAAAGATTGAGCCGAGATCATGGCACGATCAAGGAATTTAAAGACTCTATCAGAACAGGCCCTATAATTACACCAAGTGTGCCAAAGGGAATGAGAATGGCAACAACCAATATTGGAATAAAAAAGCCCCAATTTATTACACATGTAGAACCATGCCTCCCTTTCACTTGCAACCCAACAAAAGGGCAAGGTGCCATCCTTGTCATATGCCATCTCAACCATATTGAAATCCCCATAGAGCAACCAGGTGACAACTGGTAGAGAATCAAAAATCCAGTGCCAAAGAAAAGAGTGCTCTGCAACATCATTAGAGGCATAGACATTAATAATCCCAAAGGAATGATTATCAATGTTGAGAAGAACCCAGATGACCTGCTGGGAAGGATCAGTCCCATGATACACAATGCAAGAATGTAGTCGGGGGGACAAAAGAGTGGCAGCTCCACCATGCTCGACTTCATGTAGAGTGCAAAACATAGTACTAGCTGGCCAAATAGAGCGACTAGCCGAGGCAAGCAAAAATCCTAAAATTTTAACTTCTTGGAGACAAAGCACTTCAATCCCTAAGTATTTCTGTAAAGTATCCCTAATAGAATACTTTCTGGAGAGGTCAGTTAGACCTCAAACATTCCATGAAAGAAAACTCATGGATGTAACTCCTCCATGCTTTTAAAATCTAGTTCCTCCTCAACTAGGGAAGAGAAACTATTCTTCCAAAAATCATGTGGAACTGAGCCAATCTGAATAGGGGGAAAAAACCTTCACTTTTCTGGCACATATTCTCCTTCTTCCGATGGTGGAGACAGATTACGAGACCGTCATTGAGCCCCTGTTGTGGGAGGAATAGTCGGTTGAGCACATAGAACAACTTTAGGTTGAGGCATTGCCTTTGACCTGGGCTATATTGAAACAATAGCTACTCTGGAAGGAGTGGTTGTCCCCTTTTCAGAAGGGTTTAAAATAACTTTGGATGGTTCAGGGGCCTTGGGCACCAACCCAGAATCAGTTGGCTTATTTTTCTAGTTTGTAACTATGGTCCACTTTGTTTCAACCTTAGCAGAAGGTTCCATCTCACGAGGCTTTTCAAAATCTCACGATGGTGATGGTATATGAGGAACTGTCAAAGGTTAGTCCTTGATCTTGTGGTCGGCTAACTAGCATCGATAGCATGTGTTGGGCAGATTGAAATACATGACTTTCTAGGTGTGCCTAATAGCACCAATTTGAATATCTACAAACTCTTTCAAGTCCTTGGACAGATCAAATTCCAAACAAACTTGCTTCTGTGTCTGGAACCTATCAGGTTTGATACAAACAAACCTCCTCAAAAAAGAAGCAATGTGGTGTAGGAAGGGCACACATGGCAAAGGCAGACCAAGAAACTCGATCCAAACCGAGACCCGCATTTTGGTGTCATTTGAGATAGTAAAATCTCAGGTCCATGCTTGGAATACCAACAAACATGGCCTAACATACTAGGGCCCATGGCTTAAAATGGCCTAGACATGATTAACTTCTGCAAAGCGGAAAAGAAAAATTCCTTTGGCCAAGTTTTGGACCATATCAAGGCAGACCCCATGAGGGACCCAAGCCTTGTTGACCCATTCTTTCAGCACACTTTCGAGGGGATTCATCCCAACAAAATAACCCACAAGGGTGTGTTGTTTGAGCCATTGGAAAGCATAATCAAAATCAGGTAAAGGAAAAACTATATTAGCAGGAGCATCAAAATGCTTACCTCGTGAAAGACTTTCAAAACAAATTTTCAAGGAAGTTTGTTCGGAGGAGGAGCCATTGAACTATGTCGATGACCCATTAACACCAACATGAATTTATGGGTTAATGTCGGTTGAAGGCATATTAAACCCTTAAAACCACAATAAATCTGGTTGTACGCAATGAGGGAGGATTGTTCCTATGCAAAAGGCATAGTATGATGCAAGAGGGGCCAAGGATGACTGGAGAAATACAAAACCCTAGCAAAGATCATTCACCTCATTCTATTTTAGAAAATCCAAACCCTAATTGAACCCTAACCCTAATGCTAAACCCAAGATTTATTTTAGAACCCTAATCGTAACTAAACCTCGACCTAACTTTAATCCTAATTATAACCCTAATTGACCTCTAATTGAATCCTAATTGAAGCTTAACCCTAACTGATCCCTAACCATAACCCTATCCCTAATTCAACCCTAATCCTAATTAATCTTTAACCCTAACCCTAATTGTCATTTTGATCTATCTTGAATCACCAAAACCCTCCAAGCTTTATCTTAGAATTTGTATTGAACCCTAATCTAATTTAATCCTAATCCTAATCATATCCATCTCTCTCTATATACATATATATCTCCCTCTCCCTATATATATGTATATATCTCCATCTCTTTCTAATATACATATATATCCTAATTTAATACATTTTTACCTCTATATACATATATATATCTCTCCCTCTCTCTACCTCTATATATAAATTCCTATATCATTCTATCCCTCCATAGATCTCTCTCTCTTTGTATCCTCCTCTTTACATATCTATTTCTCTCTACCTCTCTCTCCATATCCATCTTTGTCTCCATATCTATCTTACTTTCTACCTCTCCCTTATCTCTATCTCCTTACCTCTCCCTACATATCTCTCAATCTTTCCCCTATATCTCTCTCTCTCTCTCTCTCTCTCTCTCTCTCTCTCTCTCTCTCTCTCTCTCTCTCTATCACTCTTTCTTTCTATATCTATCTACTTCTCTATTCTTTCTCTATTTCTCTCCCACCCTCTCTCTCTCCCTATATATATCAATATATCTCCCCCATTCACACACACACTCCCTATTTCTCCCTCCCTATATTTATCTCTATATATTTCTCTCATTCTTACATACAAACTCCCTATTTTCCCCTCCTTATATCTTCCTCTCTCCCCTCTATCTATCTCTCCCCTTCTCTATCTCTTTTACTTATCTCTATCACCTCCTTTATTTGTCACTCTTCCCCCTCTATCTCTATCTTCCAATCTCCCCCTCTCCCTCACTCTTTATATCTCATTATCTCTATATATCACTTATTCACCTAATCTCTCCCTCCACCTCTCCTACTCTCTCTATATCCCTCTCTACCTCTCTGTATTTATCACTTCCTGTATCTTTATCTTTCTCTCTCCAACTCTCCCTCTTTTTGTCCCTATTTATACCTTTCCCTCTTTTTCTCTCCTTCCATATCTCCCTCTATATATTTATTTCTTTGTCTTTGTCTTTCACTCTCTATATCTGACCCCCTCCATCTTTCTCAGGTTGTATCTATCTATCCATCTCTCTTTTATATCCCTATCTCTCCCTCTTTTTATCTCTATCTCTCCCTCTCTCCCCCTTTCTCCCTATCACTCCTTTCTATATCTTTATACTTCTCTCTCATATCTCTATTTTTCTCCTTCCTCTACCTCCCTCTCTATAAATTTATACATAACTATCTCCTTCTCTCTCTCTCTCTCATGCACATGGACACACACACTCCTTGTTTCCCCCTCCTTATCTCTACCTATATCTCTATATCTATCTCTCTACCTCTCTATCTCTATTGCTCCATATTTCTTCTTTAATCAATACCGAGCTATCTCTATCTTATTATCTATACATGTCTCTCTACCCCTATATCTTTCCATATCTAGCTCTTAAATATCACTCCCTATATCTTTTTATTTGTATCCCCCCTCATTCTCTCCTTGTCTCTCCCTATCTCTCCATCTCTATATATTTACATCTTCCATCTCTATCTATCCCTTTATCCTCTCTCTATATGTATCTCCCTCTCCTCTCCATATACCTCTTATCCATCTCCATCTTCATTTCCATTTTCATTTCCATCTCTAGCTCTATCTCCTTACCCTAATTAAAATATAACCCTAATCCCAACCCTAATTAAAACATAACCCTCATTGAACTCTAACCCTAATTAAAAATTAACAATAATTGAACACTAAAACTAACCCTAATTCTACTCAAAGCCTAATTGAACCCTAACTCTAATTTAATTCTCACCTTAAATTTGAACCCTAATCATAACCCTAATTTTTATTTTTATTTTTTAGATAAAAAGGGGGTGGGCGTTCATTAACCATAACCTTAATTTTATTTCAACACTAATTCTAATTGAACCCTAACCCTAGCCTTAAGTGAACATTAACCCTAATTGAACTCTAATCCTAACCCTAATGAAAACCTAACCTTAATTGATCCCTAACCCTAATTAAGAATAACCCTAATTGAACATTAAACTTAAACCTAATTCTACTCTAACCCTAATAAATCTTAACCCTAACCCTTATTAAATTGTAACCTTAACCATAAGTGAATACTAACTATAATTGAATCTTAACCCTAATTAAACTCTAACCCTAATTGAATAGTAACACTAACCCTAATAGTAATTCTAATTGAACCCTATATATAAACTTAATTAGATCCTAATTCTAATAAAAATATGAGCATAAATCTAGCCATAACCTCAATTAAACCATAACCTAATTAAACTCTAACCCTAATCCCCACCCTAATTGATACCTAATATAACCCTAGCTCTAGCCCTAATTAATCCCTAATCCTAACCTTAACTCTAATTAAATACTAACCCTAATTGAACCTTAACCCTAACCTATAGTCTAACCCTAATTGAACTCTAATCCTAACCATAAATTTAATCTATCCCTAACCCCAAGTTTTATTAGAGAACCCTAACCCTAACCCTAATTGAACAGTAACCGTAAACCTAAGTGAATATTGCCCCTAATGAAACCTTAACCCTAATTAAGTTTTTACCCTTATTTGATATTAACCCTAATTAAACATTAATTAAAACCTAATACTAATTAAATCCTAACAGTAATTGTACGCTAACCCTATCCCTAATTGAACCTTGATTTAACTGTAACCTTAATTATACCATAACCCTAACCTTGAACCATATTGAATCGTAACTCTAATTAGACCTTAACCCTAACACAAACCCTTACTCTTACCCTAATTGAACCCTAAACTTAACCCTAATTGAATCCTAACCCTAATTAAACACTAACCCTAATTAAATCCTATATCTATTGTACTCTATTCTAACCCTGACCTTAATTGAACCCTAACCCCAATTCATCAGAGATTAGGTACACATAAAACTTTGGTTAAGAGTAAGTATGTGAATATTACCCTGCTTCCTTGGTTACTCTAATGATTGATCAAAATTTGACAAATGGATACGTTCTCATCATGGACTAAAGAGTTTTCTCTTAGGTTTATTTAGTAAGAATTTATTAGTTGTTGTCATATCTTCTATTGAAGCAAAGTATGGGGAAGTACAAGGAGTCATATGTGAAGTAATATAGCTTTAAACAATATTGGGCATGTAGGTAACCATTATGAGAAACCAATGCTAATTATAGCGTACTAAGGACAATGAAGAATTCTATTATGTATGGGGGATCCCCTTCATTTCCACTCATTAGAATAATGAAATATAAGTAGTTCATTTTCACTTATGATCACCTTGTGGATTATTTTTAAAATTTATCATCTCATATTTGTATTCTAGATAGGAGTGTTCACATAGTTACATAAATTAGAAAATAATATGAGATATTAGAATTAGAATTTGAAAATATAGTTAGTGTTATTTTTCTTTTTATTGGAGAATAATTGTCTGTGTATCCAATTGACCATTCATTTATCCATAAATAGATTCTTGTCACTATTTTTTAGTAAAATGTAATGTAATGTTATTTTCCTTTTTCTTAGAGTTCTCCTCTTTCATAAAGAAACTTGTGTGGTAAGTAAGTTCTCTTGATTTGTAATTACTACAAAACATATGAATCAAAATTCATTGATGTAAATAACTTATGAAAATCATCTAAAAAACATACAATTATATCCCACAATTATTAATTTCAAAACTTATTTTCTTTGTATTTAATTTTATAATTTTAAATTTATTTTAGATGTGCATTTATTAATGATTCTTTAGAATTTTTTAAAAGAATAATTATTTTTCATTCCTTTATAATTTTATTTTTATTTACAATGACATCAATATATATATTTAAAGATTTTCAATATTTTTAAATTTTAAGTTTTTTTAATTTAGAAACTTACTTTCATATGCAATTTTAAGTTTATACTTAAGTTTCTAAATTTTAGAAACTTCTTTTTATGGTAGGAAATTTAGAATGTTTCTTTTGCACTTAGGGGAGAGGGGCTCATAGTAGGGCAACCTACTTCTGGACTTTTGAATTTCATAGTATATGATTTCAAAAAAGTTTCAATTTTGTACAACGGTTTACTTGCCAACTCATTTGCTTAAAAAATATATTTTTAAGGCCACATCAACATGCTTTTTGTAAAAAATACATAGGGGTCCTTAGTAGGGCGCTAAGTCCCCTGAACATGTTTGGTTGATGTGGCATCACAGGATCCACAAGATTATGTACTTTATGGAAAAAAGTGTTTTGCAAGTGGATATTAAATGCTCCATTGTGGGGCCTATTAAAGATTACTTCTATCCCTACTATTGGTCCTTTCCCTACTATGAACCCCTCTCCCCTAATTTTTTAAAATTTAGAAACTTTTTTTAATGTCTAATTTAAAAATTAATTTTATATTAAATAGTAAATTTAGAATATTTCTTTTCCACTTAATTTTTTAAAATTTAGAAACTTCTTTTACGTCCAATTTCAAAACTACTTTTATATGAAATAATAAATTTGAAATATTTCTTTTGCACTAAATTTTCTAAAATTTAGAAACTTATTTTATAATTGTAAATTCACAAATGTTACTTTTAACTCATCTTTCCTTATAACAACATTCGAAATTAATTTCAAATAATAACCTTAACCATATTTGTAATACTAATCCTAGTTTTAAGTGTAACCCTAACCCTATTCTCATGCTTTGAACAATAATTCTAATTTCATTTTGTTTGATTGTAATTTCTTCACCAAGTACAATTCATTATTAATGAAGAAACTACAAACAAAATAAAAATAAACATTATCACAATGTTGCTATGCATGTAATTTAATATATTGTTCGAGAAGATGAATCTTGGTCGTGTTATGAAGGAATCTGTTCATGTCGATGCAGATCTCAAGATGCAAATGGACTCCATTCAGGAACAAATTGCATATCTAGCGATGAACCAAGACAAATTTGATGAATTCATTGTTAGCATTAAGTTTTTGTCCACTCTGAAGGATGCGTTACATAATGGTTAGCCATCTGATAAACAATCTGGTATTAATCTCGCATGCCTATATACGGCCAGATTTCAAAATATAATTCTGAATACAAAGCATGTGTAATTATCAGTCTTTTATACAGACTGTTCTATCAATATTGTATACAGTAATTCAATTTATGACATATGGTTTGCCTATGCGAACTTTAACTCATTTGATGAAGGCTTTTCTGGTGAGGGAGACATAAATCACATGTAATGGACAGATTGTACTGTGACCAACACTCAACTACAAGCTTTGTAAACGAGGATGATTTATTTTACAGAAGAGTTGTTGGCTTATCGTATTCATTAAGTATGCCTGAGAATAAACCACCCATAAAGAGTATTATGACAGGCCATTACAAGCTGAAACAAAAAATAAAATTCCAAAATATTGAACATAGCATTTGAGAGAGCTAGAATCATATCATTGTCAATAACAGTGAGTACCCTGTGGGCAACTGCTGCCACTGTGCAGCTCTGAAATTCCTGTGTAATAACTTTTTGGAGGATGCCATCCGTTGTAGAGGCAACTCATCTAGAACCAAAATGCGGTTGCGCTTCAGGAGAACACGACCCAAACACAAGAGTTGCCTTTGTCCAGCACTCCAGTTTTCTCCTTCCCTCGCTCATGTCACAGCTCAGCTCCATGGTTGATAGCAGATTCTCTTACTGTCTCCTCCCCATCACATGAACATGACCAGCGATTGAACCAAATCGAACTAAAAAGCAATCCGACCTTCAAAACTTGTTGAGTCTTGCAAAGTTTCGCTTTGTTGTAAATTTCTACAGAGAGAGAGCATTGATCTGAAATAATAAACTTCATCGTAAAGATCCGATGTTGCTTCATTCATCCCCCTCTTCTTATAATCATTTGAAATTTGAATAGCATGCTTTAAGGAGAGTATAGGTATTGGCTCTTGTGATGCAGTAACTCCCAACAGTGATGATTTGAAACGTCTGCAAGTAGCGATGGTTTGAAACGGCTGCCAGCACCATGTCAGTTACTTCCATGCATTAATTTCTTTAATTTGATCCACTATTTATTTTAATCCACTATCTATTCCTCCTGTAAACAGCTGGCGAGAGAATACTAATCATTTCTTTTTTCTTACATCGTTACTTCTGCTGGCCTCCTATAAGGGGTTGTTGCCATTGCGATCTTACACCTCTCGGTGAAAAAAAAGATAGAGATTAAAAAAAAAAACAAGAGAAAGAAATAGGAAGAGAGATAAAGAAAGAGAGAGGGAAAAGAGAGAAGAGAGATAGAGATATAAAGATAAAGAGAAATAGAGAACAAGGATATATAGAGGTAGAGAGACAAGGGACAAAGAGGGAAAAGGGGGAGAGGAGGAGATAAATAAGGACCCTTGAAAATCAATTGATCTTAATCAAAAGCAAAAATACAACATATATAAGAAAAATACTTTTAAAAAATGATTAAAATAATCAATTGTTGTTCATATCATATACTCCATAAATCTGATATAACATGTTATCAATCCAAAATCCTTCTTCATATGCTCCATAGTTAGTCTTTTGAACTCAAGAGTACTTACTTTGAACTAATTTCAATTGTACTAGGAAGGCATTAGTTTGAAAGTCCATTACATGATCTCAATGAGATTATCCTTCATGAAACAAAATGTATTACAGAGAAGGTTATATTTAATTCCAAGGCTAATTAGACCTTCTCATTAGTCAATGCCATACTATGTTTTCCAAAAATGCTTAGATCGGTCCCAAATAATCATGTGTTCCAACTCCAATGACGACACAGAGTCAAGTTAGCCCCATTCGTACCACATGCTATGGGAAAGAGAAAGAAGCTGTAGAATAAAATTGAAAATAATTGAAGTCCCATGCAACTCTAATATGTAAAGCAAGTGCAGAGGAAATCCTTATGTTGTCACACGATCTTCAACTTAATATTTCAATCTCAGCTGACAGTACATGGCGCATAATGCTTTTTAACCAATTATAATATGTGCAGCAACAATGACTCGTAATTGTTTATTTAGCATGATGCAATGCACTATAGAAACCACAAACTCAAAATCTAACAAGGTCTTCAAAAACCTGTATAACATAGGATTCCCGAATTCCCTAGATGATCCTACGTCTGTAGCGCATGATGAACACAGTATTGCTACGGTAGGAAAATTCGGGCCTGACAAGACACCACTGCCCTTGGTCTCATCCCACTTAACAAAAAAGGTGGCATACAGAGAATAGAACCTGAGTCCTATCCTTTTGTCCCTTCTCTTATCACCTTCATGAACCACCATATTCACCAACCACCCAAAAGAAAGAAGTTTATCTTACCTTCTTTCCTTCTATACTAATTTTGCTTTGATGATTGATCTCTTCATGAGTAGGATCAATGAGTTGAGTACCTTGAGGATAAGACACTATTCTGTCTCATGTTTACAAACATTTTCCAATGATTGTGGACTAAAAAATTTAGTTAGTGAGCACACTACGGAGTGTGGGATAGATGGTTAGCCACAAATTTGATCCATCAAATTAGGGCAGTGATAGCATCTAGAAATGTGTCGCTCGTTGTTATTGTTATGGATACTGATAATTTTTTTAAATTTAAATTGTATTTGTTGAGATTGTCGCTTCTAGGTTTCACTTTTTGGAGCCAATTTCTAGGTTTTTGATGGCCATGCCAAGAGCTAATTCATCATTTATTTGTTTTGGATAATTTTTCTATGAAAACATTTTTTATGTTGTGTTTGTTTGGATTTTAAGAGTTTTGTGTGGTAAGAATTTTATAGGTTCGTAGATGTAGGGGAGATGTTCTAGTATCCGTCAAGGTTAACGTCGAATTGACAAAAATTTTAATGGGTTTTTTTTCGCTCACCAGTTAAGTGCTTATAGCTATTGTTTTGGCTTGTGGGCAATTTGGTTTAATTCGAGAGTGTTCGATATGTGTGTAGGGGTCAAAAAGTCACCTTTTAGAGGTGTTGTCCCCTCGTTGCCACCTAACATCCCAGTTGCCGCCCGTTATAACCACCAAAAAAGTTTTAAAAAATACCTAATTGTGTCACTATTGACATGCAAATATAACTATTTTATCATTCAAATTCACTCAAAAGTCAATGGGTTTAATTCATGTCAGCATCTTATAGGTTTATTTTGGTGCCCATTAAAAATCACACCTACACATTAATTGCCAAACATTAGCACTGGAGTGCCAAAACACATACACCCCAATTAAACTTCATTTCGGGTCTGATTATTGTATATGACTAATGTCTTTTTTAAGGTATCCCACACATTTCCATCATTTCATCATGCACTCACTAGAAGGTTCTCATGGAGATGGAAGCTTCTTGGCTCATCTGCTCTCTAAGGCTCCTATTGCTCAGCGCGGTTTGAGGTAACAACAAACATCATTCTCCTTTCAATATGCAAACAATGGTACTAGTTAATCATTTTCTTCTACATCTTTCATGGCCCATGAAGGGTTTATTCGATGATTGAAAAATTATTACTGTTTTTTTATGAAACAAAATCATTCCTCTTCAACGCCTTTTCAACATGTGTTGTTTGATTTTCTCGGGTCAGCATGGTTGTTTTTTTCCCACGGGTTTTTTGGGGTTAAATGAATATTTCCTCTCCTCATTTTAGTGCACAATCACAACCTGGTGAACTCCAATGTTTCATGATTTTGTCTTCTAAAATGATGAGGAATTTCATGGGTTTGACCACATGTTTGCATAAAATAATTTTTTGGTTTGCTTCGACCTTTTTATAAAAAATCCATGTGAATATGGGCATAAATCGGCAATTCCATTTATTATATGCCATATATCTGAAAACCCTTTCTTAGTTTTTTCCAAATACGTGTGCTTAAGGAATTACTCTCATGAAACGCTTGCCTAGAATATTCAGCGTCTATCTGAAAACACACTTATGTATTCCTGTGACTAAGGAATTATTATCATGAAACCCTTGGTTTTTTTTTGTGTAGATTTCTGAAAACCCAAGTCTGTAATCGATCTACCTCTGTTAAAATTTCTATTCTATCGTTGTTGAATACAACACAAATTCTTTCATTTACTATAAATTGTGTTATTAATTATTGTTAAATATTTTACTTTTGTTGAAATCTCAATACTTTGTATCATATATTTTTTACTTTGTAGCTTACATTTTTTGTAACTGTGTTTTGTACATTCTAAAGTTTATAGTTATTTTCATGAACTATGCATTTAACAATTATATTTTTGCATTGTCTTTTTATTTGTTATAACTAAATGGTGGTCTTTCTTGGTAGTGGGTTATTCCTTACAAGCCCATTTACAAATTCAATAATTCATTTTCATTTACTATTTTCCATTATCTCTTAGCTTGCATTTTCATTAAATATGTATATACATTTATATATGAGTGTGTATGTGTCTTTATATATATACACACATACACACTCATATATACATATATATATATGTATATATATATTTTTGTATGTGTATATATAATGTATATATATGTGTTTGTATGTATATATATACTCTATATACTATATATATAGTATGTATGTATATACATATACATATATGTGTGTGTGTGATTGTGTGTCTATATATGTATGTATGCATATATAGACACACAACTTATTAAATTTGTAAATGAATGTGCACAATGTTACATATATAGATGTATATACACATATATGTATACATACATATATTATAAACGCATAGCTTATTGAATTTGTAAATGAATGTGTACAATGTTATATATATATGTATATATATGTATGTATACATACATACACACACACACACACAAAAATATATATAACATTGTATACATTCATTTACAAATTCAATAAGTTGTGTGTTTATATATGCCAACTGAAAATAGTAGAAAACATCTTCATTTTCAGTTATTTCTTAGGGTTTATATTTGTCATTTATTTCATTAAAGACTGAATTATATTTTGTGTCTCTTGTTCATTCAACAAATCGATATAATCTTGTCAAATCATTCGTTAGACTCCTTTATATTCAAAATAGATGCACACTTTAGCTTGCATTTTCATTATATATGTGTGTGTTGTGTGTGCACGTGCACGAGTATCCTTTGGCTATCCAATACAATAAACTAGTATTTATTTACTGTAAAATGTGTTAGTAATTATTGTTAAATGTTTTACTTGTGTTGAAATCACAATACATTGTAGAATACATATATATATAATTGTACACAAATTCAATAAGTTGTGTTCATCTACTAGTTGAATACAATAGAATACATCTTAATTATGGAGGTGCTCTTCATTTGCTATGTGTTTATATATGCCAATTAAAAATAGTAGAAAAAATCTTCATTTTTGGTTACTTCTCAGGGTTTATATTTGTCATTTATGTCATAAAAGGATCTTTTATATTCTACATCTCTTATTCATTTAGCAAATGAAGAGTAAGCTTATAAAATCATCTGTTACACTCCTTTATATTCAAAATAAGTGTACCCTTCAGCTTTCATTTTCATTATATATATATATGTGTGTGTGTGTGTGTGTGTGTGTGTGTGTGTGTGTGTGAGTATCCTTTGGTTGTGTGATACAACAAACATTATTCATTTAATGTAAAATCTTTTACTAATTAAACCATAGATTTTTGGGGATAGAGCTCCCTTGCAATTCTAGGGATTTGCACCTAAAAGGAAAAAGGTATCCCACAAAAGATCTAAGGGTCCACTCAAAAATAATGCAAATATGATTTAAATATGTCTAAATAAAATGTCCTAGATGCAAAGGATTGATAAAACAAACTAATTACTAATGCAAAACCTAGAAAATGCACTTTGTTTGAAAACACATTGTGATACGCAAAATGAACTAAGCATGCAAGTAAACTATAACAAAAATGAATGAAACTGGAGAAGTGCACTTGGAAAATTGTAGAGGTTGGAATGATGTTGATTCTAGATTTTTGGCCTATCGGGACTAATTCACCATTCTAGGCAACTTAGTCCCAAATCAGGAAAATTGCATCGAAGCCCGTTTCAGCCAAATGGGTATTTGAATCTATAGAAATTTTTGACGAACATGTACAATGGGACTAATTTTCCATTGATTGTGACTTAGTCCACTTTGGGTTTTCTAAAAATCTGAAAGTGGAAACAAAAGCTCTTTGTCTATCCTTTTTGTTCCTATAGGTGTCTGAATTCAAAACCCTGATTTTTGGCACTGTAAGTGACTTTTTTGGATGCTTTTCCCTAGCCAACAAGGAGATGTCTTCAACAACTTTACAATCTATTATTCAATAATTTTCTAGCCTTCAAGGTACCTAAATTTGCAAACACACAAGGAAGGAGAGAGATATGTTGAATGTTAGGGAATGGGGGTTTGCCTTCGTCAAAACCCTTTTAGGTATGTAAACCAAATGAAGAAATAAGATGAAATATGAACATTAAATAAAATAATTAGAGACTTTCCATGATGATAGATCTTGAATTTCCACAACAATGGATGAATAATCTTCCCTTGAATGCCTTAGAAAGCTATCTTAATGACTTAGAATGCTAAAACCCTAGCTTCCTTGACTTGGAATAGATGATGAATCATGAATGAATATGGGAGAGATTAGATTAGGACTTCTAGTGGTGAAAATGAGTAGAAACCCTTATATTTATACGCAATTATGCCCTAATTCCTGAAAATACCACATCATAGGCCAACCTTAGGTCTTAGAAAATAAAAACCCGCCAAAATTTGGAACTTGTTTTGATTTTTGAGCCAAATGGGACTGAGTTTCCCCAAGTGGTGAATCGGTCCCACTTAGGCAGTTTAAGTGGGTGTTGGTAATTAAGGTGTATTAAATGATTTTTATCAGGTTTATTCTCAAAAAGACACTTAAATAAGGCCTATAAGTGTAAAATGGGGCCAATTAAAGAATAAGAAAAGTGTAATTATTAATGATAAGCCTAGAAAAGTGTGAGAGTTTGTTAAAAATCCTTACAACATTTTGAAATAAGGCTTGGTAAGTGATAAAAAGAGGTTATTTAAGTGAAATACATTAAAAAGGTCTTAGAAAAGTGTGAAAGTGTGTTACAACACTTCACAACACCTTTACAAGACATCATAAAGTTTTTATTGATTTACAAGAGTTCAAGGCCTAATGTGAATGTGTTGGCCACATTACAACATTAAATCTAAGAAAAAATAGGCCATCATCCATAAGAAAGGCCCAAATGAGCGTGAAAATGTCCATGGATACATTTTTCTACATTACATTTAGCCCCCACTTTAGTGCTCGATGATGAACTTGCTTCAAACTCACACTAAAGTATACATTTAAGAGGGGTCCAATCATACCAATACAGATGACAAAGGATGAAAAAGATCGAAGGAGGTAGCACAAGCCCCCAGGATCCAAGAACCTAAGTCAAACCATCATAAGCACAAAAGGATACACACAAGGTGAATGAATTGCAACAAATCAAGATACACAATCATTCAATGGAAATAAGTAAAAATGAGCAAAGATAAAAAGGTGGATCAACCTTTCGACTATTTGTCCAACACATTGTGGATCAGATCTAGGGTGTTTGTCTGAAAATGCATACTCACTCTAAGGTGACAAAAATTTTGACTATTCGTCGGGTGAGAAATCTAAGAAGGTGAGAAACATACACTCATGGCTAGTATGCACTCACACACACGCAGGTGGGTATGGCGAAATTCATTCCTTAGAATGGGATTTCTGTTCAACCATACCAAAGTTATACCTTTCGATAACTTTATTAAGGCACCACAAAAGAGAATGACTTTTGTAAATGATATTTATAATGTAAAAATTTTGTTAAAAGGGGCTTTTTATTTGTTCATGTAAGGTCTTCTTCTTAGGGAGCATTGTGCCTAATGTCTCCAAGAGAGGAAAAGTCAAAGTGTCAGATCGTTGCCCATGGGATGCCTTGTTTGCATCATGCCATGTCAGTATATCGTACACTCTTGGACGAAATCAAACCCAATGACACCACCAAGAAGAGGAAACATCACAAGAAAAAGAAAATAAAAATCACACCATGAAATTTTTCCAAAAGATGTCATCTATGTATGCCCCCACTTTAAAGAGATTTCTACACCATCACTATGAGTAATTTCTTTAAAGTAGTGAATGATAAATGCTAAAAAGACATGAGAGACAACTTGGAAAGCCCTATGGCAAGTCATATGTTTCTGAATTGAGCTACATCATGAATAAGTACATCACATGTGAGTCATATATATGTCATCCACATCCCAAGCTTACTCTTATATGGTCATGAAAGGTTAACGACTAGTAAAAAGATACAATGACAAGTGACATACGAGGAAAAGGCTACTTAACCCCTTTCCCCCACTTAGTATAGGACAAAGGTGAGCCTAGAATGGATGATGATATGGTGCTCCTTGCAATAGTGAGTATGTTATGATCTTACAACTATTACATGGCAAGGAGTAGAAACTAATGTTACTTGTTTTGATAAGTAAACAAAGTTTCTGCTTGATACATATTTAATGAGATATCTATTAATTTAGGATGTACCAAGGTTAAAGTTGTCTTGGAAGAATTTTTTGTGACAGTGTTGACATTGATTGACGGTTTTTGTTTGGAGGCACAATAACCAAGATCATTAGTCATTCCTTTTGTTTTAGAAATTATAGGGACATGGATACCTTGTTCTATAGCCTCACAGTTTTTCCTAGGATGCTTCATAGGTTCAAAACATTCTCCAAAACGTTTTGTCACTTGTTTTGGATTTGGTGGTTGTTCAATTTCCTCAAAGTTTTTCTTGGATGTTGTCTTTACTTGTAAGGTGGTTGTAGTGGATGTTTGTGATATGACCTCTTTTTATATTCCCTCATCAAATTATTTTGTTATGATCATGTATTCCCCCTTGGATAGAGGTATGAAATCAAAGGTTTTGGAAGCCTCTTCCAATAACTTTGTGGCTTCTTCAATTCTTTTTTGTCTTTCGATATCATTTTTCTTGGTACTAATCATAGCACATGTAACCTTTGATGTTTGAGGAGTATAAGGTGACTTGTCATAAATTCCTAACATTTGGTTGAAGGGTTGATCCATATCAAGCAATTCGGGATGCTTCAAAGTGAGGTTGATTTTTGGTTTGCACATGATAGTGTTGATGTTTGCTTGCACCATGATACCTTCCCTATTACGAGAGTGTTTAAGAGAACTACAAACAATATGTGCATGAAATTCAATGTTTTTTTCTTAAATATGGACTTCATCGCAAGTAAGGGAATGATCCATGGTTGGATTTTCTTGATTGGAAATTATGGTGTTTCTTTGTTCAATAATATTTTCCTCATGATTCTCATTGATGGGATCTTGTAACACCATAATATCTTCTTTACCAATAGGAATTATATTAGGAGAGGTGGAAATTTGAGTGTTGTTCATAATGTCAGCCTTTTTCTCTAAGGTCTCATTCTCTTGTTCCATAATATTTACCCTAGTAGGAGATCTTTTAGGAAAGTGACAAGAAATAGGTTCATCACATTTCATGGTTGGATTTGATAATGTAGCTACATCACACATAGGAGAGGCATTAAGAGAAGGATAACTAGGAGTTTTATGGTTACCAATGATTGGAATTTTTTGTTCAAATAGGTCTTTCCAAATAAGAGGTGCATTAGGAAAGGGAGGAATAAGATTCTCATGACTCTCAATAAGGATATCTTCTAATTCTAAACTATCTTCTTCATGTCTAGAGAAGATACTAGGAGAAGAAAAGGTTTGATTGTCATGATTCTCTACATTTACATACCCATGTCCTATAATGTCTTCTTGAGTAGGAGAGGTAGGATTATCATAGCTCTCAACTATCAACATATCCTCCACACCAATGTGTTTGTCATGATCATTCACGATTGTATTCTTATTCACTAAATAATTTTCACAAGGGAGGTGTTGGGAAATGAATGGAGACTAGGTAAGGTAGTGGCAATTATTTTGAGCTTTGTGTGCCATAATGTCTTTGCAAGGGGGAGGAGGATGAAGACAAGCATGAATTTCATGATCTTCAATGATTGTGTCTTCTTTCACGAAGATACCTTGGTCACCAATGGGAGAGATATCAGGAGAAGAACAATTATGATTATCATGATTATCGATGCTTGCATCCTTTCATGTCAAATATTTTAGTGGATGATTTTATTGAGAGGAAGTCCTTAAGGGATTCATATAACATGTCTAAGTCATCAATACTAAAGGGCTTGAATGATATGCTTTTTCTAAATTGAATCATTTTTTGAATTGTTTCTTTTGATTTTTTTTGTGTTTTGTTTTTGTTTTCTAATGAATTTTATCTAAATGAACTAGGAACTAATGATGAAAATGAAAATTGTGAAATTCTAAGGCTATTTATAATTGCCATGAATGTGAAAAATTCTTATTTCTAATGATTTAAATTTAATAGAAGCTATGCAAACTTAAAATGCAATGTAAAGACATAGGATGAAATGAAACTTTTCATATTTCACACAAGGTAATGTACTGATTATATTATGCAATGACCTAAATATGAAATGTTGTAAATGCAAAATTGAGATGAAGAAATGCATGAAATGAGCCAAATTAAGCTAGATTTAGTAAAATACATGTAACTAAAAGTCAACCCACTGATACAGATAGTTAATGGTAGCAAACATAAGCTTAAAAACAAGGTTTATAGTGTTGTAAAAGGCAGTTTCAGGGGTGCAAAGGGACTAATTCGCCCAAGGTGGCGAATGAGTCCCAGTAGGGATATTTTTTTTCAGATTTTTTTGTTTGGTTTTTATGTTTTCAGTGCTATATGATGAAGACCTAAGATGAAAATATAGAATTTCAGAATTTTTATGATTTGAGATGAAAAAATGCAACCTATATTCACTTTCACTAAAGGAAAATTTGAAACTCTAGAATGTAATTTAACTAATGCAAAATGCAATGCAATGTTAATACGAGACCTTTCTAGGATGAGGATGGACTCCAAATAAGAAAAGAAGGTATTCTAAAAGAAGGTTCACCAAAATAAACCGTAGATTTTTGAGGATAGAGCTCCCTTGCACTTCTAGGGTTTTGCACCTAAAAGGAGAAAGGTATCCCAAAAAATGATCTAGGGTTTCACTCAAAACTAATGCAAATATGATTGAAATATGTCTAAATATAATTTCCTAGATTTAAAGGATTGATAAAAGAAACTAATTACTAATGCAAAACCTAGAAAATGCACTTTGTTTGAAAACACATCGTGATATGCAAAATGATCTAAGAATGCAAGTAAACTATAACATAAATGAATGAAACTGGAGAGGTGCACTTGTAAACTTGTAGAGGATGGAATGGAGACTGGAAATGTTTTTGATTCTAGAATTTTGGCCTACTGGGACTAATTTGCCATTCTGGGCGACTTAGTCTCAAATCTAGAAAATTGTATCGGAGCCCATTTCAACCAAATGGGTATCTGAATCTATAGAAATTTCTAACAAACATGTACAATGGGACTAAGTATTCATTGATGGAAACTTAATCAACTTTGGCTTTTTTGAAAATTTGAAAGGGGAAACGAAAGCTCTTTGTCTTCCATTTCTATTCTTGCAAGTGTCTGAATCCAAAACCCTGATCTCTGGCACTGTAAGTGAATTTTGTGTGGATTTTTTTCCCTAGAAAATAAGGATATGCCTTCAACAACATTGAAATCTATTCTTCAATAATTTCCCAGCCTTCAAGGTAACTAAATCTACAAACACACAAGGAAGGAGAGAGAGATGTTGAATGTTAAGGAATGGGGGTTTGCCTTGGTCAAACCCCTTTTAGGTATTTAAACAAAATGAAAAATAAATATGAAAAATGAACATGGAATAAAGGAATTAGATACTTTCCATGATGATAGATCTTGAATTTTTGCAACAATGGATGAAGAATCTGCCCTTGAATGCCTTAGAAAGCTATCTTGATGACTTAGAATGCTAAAACCCTAGCTTGCTTGACTTGGAATAGATGATGAATCATGAATGAATAGGGGAGAGATTATATTAGGGCTTATAATGGTGAAAATGAGTAGAAAAACTTATATTTATACACAATTATGCCATAATTCCTGAAAATACCGCATCACAGGCCGACCTTAAGTCTTAGAAAATAAAAACCCACCAAAATTTTGAACTTGTTTTGATTTTTGAGCAAAATGGGACTAAGTTGCCCCAAGTGGCGACTTGGTCCCACTTAGTCATTTTAAGTGAGTGTTAGGAATTAAGGTGTATTAAATGATGTTTATTGGGAGTATTCTCAAAAATACACTTAAATAAGGCATGTAAATGTAAAATGGGGCCAATTAAAGCATAAGAAAGGTGTAATTATTGATGATAAGCCTAGAAAAGTGTGAGAGTTTGTTGCAAATCCTTACAAAATTTTAAAATAAGTCTTGGTAAGTGATAAAAAGAGGTTATTTAAATGAAATACATTAAAAAGGTCCTAGAAAAGTGTGAAAGTGTGTTATAATTTAATTCACAACACCTTTACAAGATATCATAAAGTTTTTATTTATTTACAAGAGTTCAAGGCCTAATGTGAATGTGTTGGCCACATTACAAGATTAAATCTAAGAAAAACCAAACCAACATTCATAAGAAAGGCCCAAATGAGTGTGAAAATGTCCAAGGATACATTTTTCTACTTTACACTAATTGTTGTTAAATGTTTTACCTATGTTGAAATCTCAATACTTTGTATCATATATTCTTTACTTCACAACTTATGTTTTCATTGTACTCTTATATGTTCACACATACAAATATATCTTAATGAAATATACATGTATACATATAAATACATATGTGTGTGTATATATATTTTTATAAATACACATATATATACACACACATATATATATATATATATGTATATGTATACATATATTTGTGTAATTATATGTATACATATTGTAGACATGGAAAATATACAATTCGATCCGACACACTCGATCTTGATTTACTAACACCATTTCATCCCGAATCATCTCCTTTGCTAGTCATTTAATCGAATAATTTGTATTTGATTAAATTCATCACTCTTCATCTCTTAATTAAATAAATCAAATTTATCTAATTAAGTCACCATCTCCTATTAATTAAATAAATCAATTTTATTTAATTATTTATGTAATTTCTTTGTAATTAAAATAATTCATCTTATTTGATTAAATCCTTAAAGTCTTCTTATTAAATTGAATAAATTAAACCTTATTTGATTCAACCTAACATTATCCCCTTTGGTTAAATAAATCAAGACATTTATTTAATTAAACCCTTCTGCTCAATTTGATTTAAATCAATACATAAATTTAAGTCTAAATTGTCAAATCATATAATATCTCATTAAATTGATCAAATCTTGATTAATTTAATCTCAATCACTAAAATCCTTTAGAGAATAAAACTTGCACAATAAATCAATTACTTTGATTTATTAAATTGTCCATTTTATCTCAGCATGGAATAAAATGGGAATATTCCCTCAAATTTGAATTCAAATTCAAGTGGGTTTGGTCCTTCCAACAAGACATTTAATGCCTCTTACATGTCCTTGACCTTGAGACAAGTGACATTAAATCCATTGTTCTCTCCCTCCAACTTTCAAATTCAAATTTCAAATCTCCCCCTCTTTGGCACATTGACCAAAATTTGCACAACCCTCATCCATTCACATCTTGACAAGTGGCACTTGGCCATTGGATGTTGAATGATCCCACATTGCTTGATTTCACTCATTCTTCCAAGATTGAAATCTATAAATGAGAGACTCTTCCTCTCATTCTATCATCCACAATTTGAGTAAACTTATTATACTCAATTTCATCTTCAAGCATAGCCATTTCATCTCTCTTTATCAAGTTCTTAGCTAGGTTATGCAAGAATTCAACCAAAGTGGATCAAATAATCGTCAAGCTTACAAAGGAGTTGAGAAAGGGATAATTTCGACACACCAATTGGCACCAACTCTCCCATGGGATCAAGAGTTTGCATGCTTACTTAGGATTTCACTTGCCTTTCATGTTTTATTTCTTCATTTTCTTATTTTGAGTATTTGTAAATGGATTTCATGGGGAATCCTTGTTTCACCTTGCATATTAAGCTAATAATGTGTTTTTGATAGTTTTGCAATGTATATCAGTGATTTTATGCAATGTATATGTATGTATATGTTCATATGAATTTATGCATGCATGCTTATGTTTCTATAAATGTATGCATGTATGCTTATGTTTTTGTGAATGTATTCATGCACACAAACATGTAGAAAATTATTGATATATAAGGCTCCCCAAATAAACATCAAATCCAAATATAATGTAGAATTCAGTCAATTCACTTTTAAAAAACCTACGTAAATGGCAACTATGAATTCAAATGATCGAACAAATTCAAATTTGAAACACAACAACCAAATTGAATGCATTCAATTGTTAGATTTGAATTACTAAATAAGAGGGATAGTAGCCAACAACATTCACAATTATTCTCATCTGCTAATATCCTCTCCATACTATAGAGCATTGATTTGCATCATTTGTACATTCCTCATATATCCAAGGGTGATGAGAATTGTTGAATATAACTTCAATATATCTTGATATACAATTATATTCACATATATATGTTTTACATATAGTCATGTTTTCCATATGGAACTATTAAGCTATTGAACTTGGTTAATAATGTGTTGTTGTACATGCATTATTGCAAAGGTCATATGGTGTTTTTTCATTACTACCCTTGGTTGTAAATATTTTCTTGTAGGCACGAGAGAACAAGGAGAGGTGGTACAACAATTTTCATGGTGGGAAATTCAGTAAATGTGTTTGTTAACACACCACATAATTAAGGATTTTTTGTTCATATGGCTCTAAGTTTCAATTATCGTTCTTTATTGTTAAGTAACTAATATGTCTTTTTAATTATTTCATTAACTATTGTCCATTTATATTTGTTGTATTATATTTTTTTGTTGTGGCAGACATGTCAAATGGCTAGGAGGCCTTAAAGAGCATGTCAAATTGTAAGGTGACAATTCAGGTAAGCTCTTTCAAAACTTTACTTTGGCAGTGACTCGGTAGACATTGTGTTCATTTATAATGTTCATTTTTCTTATTCATTGTAAAGTTACAATTATATGTTTTGAAGAATTTATAATTTTAAATACATTAATTTATGGATATGCTGCAATATTATGAACTGAAGAATTTACAATTTCAATTATATTAATTTATTAATTTCCTTTTAATTTTTTAAATACATATACATATATAGAAGTATACTTATATATGTGTGTGTGTGTGTGTGTGTGCGTGTGTGTTATATAAATGTATATATGTATATATGTATACATACGTATATATGTATACATACATATATATATATATGTATACATATATATATATATATATGTATATGTATATACATAAATTTTGAATTTCAATTACATTAAATTCTTAATTTCAATAATACATATACATATATAGATGTATACTTATATATATATATATATATATATATATATATATATATATATATATATATATATATATATATATATATATATATATATATATATATATATATATATATATATATATATATATATATGTATGTATGTATATGTATATATATGTATACATATATATTGAGTGGAATCAACCCACCATCCACATTATAACTACAATATGGAACTATAGAAGACATAAACCAAATAGAGTCCCTGAGAAATAAATTACATAGGAACAATACTAACAACCTCATTTATTCTCTATAAACTATTAGGTTCTAACTATGAAACAAACAACCTCATTTATTTTGTCAGAAAAAAAATCTCATAAGGAATTATATCCTAAACAATATGTGAGTTCTTGATGTTTGCATTAAGAAAAAATTTCATACAAAGCAGGTGCATGATCCCATGTTCTCATGTGCATTTTCAGCAATGTTTTGTACCAATATATTGATAATTTGATTACTCCCCTTACTACACATATCCAAAAATAATAGATCTTCTATTTATTTTTTTGCTGTAAAAAATATAAACCCTTAACTTGGACAAGTCTCAAAATATGCTTACGCATAACCTCCTCTGAAGTAGTAATGTTATCCAATATTTGGAGGCAATCCTATGATTTCCTTCCCTTGTTTCCCATTCCATAACCTACTTGAGAGCTTTTATATATATCATCAAATTTATCATTTTTTTAGATGGTCCATTGAACACAATGCAACTCAATGTATATATGTATGTTTGTATCTATATATATCTATGTGTTTACATATATGTATCTATATAAGTGTATGTATGTATGTATGTATATGTATGTATTTATATATATGTATGTATAGATATGTCTATGGGTATCTGTTGGTGTAATTAAATGTGTTGTACCTTGTACTAGGTCATAATTACACCTTAGTTAAGTTTACTTAGGGACCACATAGGAGGTAGTTGGAGTTTTTCCACCTTTGGTGGACTTATCATGTTATTAATTTATCACTTCCACCTTTCATGGACATATCATGTGATTACCTCTCCACTTTTTGTGGGTGATCCACCATTTGTGGTGATTATCATATTATCACTTTTCCACTTTAGGTGGAGTGATAGTTTTTCATAGTTATCTCATGTCATAAGATTATGAAACTTGTCATAATATTATGTGCTCCTATGTACTCACCTTGGCTATATAACCAAGGGGTCTCTCTCATTATAAACATCCAATCACAATCATATTGATGATAATACAATTTATTCTTGTCACATTCATATTCTCTCTTCTTGTGCTTTCCATTTGGTCTCAAGATCTTGATAGCCATAGCCAATTCTAACATGGTATCAGAGCAAGTTGGGTGTCGTTGGAGAGTCTTTTTCTGAAGAGAGATACCAGATTTGGGGAGGTTCCGTTTTTGGCTCTTTATTGCAGGTTCATATCGAAGATTTTTGGTGCAAATCCGAGCTCACCATTGCATCTAGGAGGTTTGAGAAAGTCATATTTGGCTTTTGTTTCACTCAATTTGATCAGCATTTGCATTTTTGGCAAACAAGGGTTTGTTGCAAGCCATTTTTTATTGGAGTCATCATCATTTTTGTTTCAAAAATCCAACTTTCACTCATTTGCAAGAAAAAATATTTCTGGGTTTTATAGCTAGGGTCAAAATCTAAACTGGGTATCTTTTAGATTTTGCATATTTTGCACAGATCTAGAGAAAACCACTGTCCAAAAAGCATCACGCATCATTTTTCTCCTCGTTGAAGGTTAAAAAAACTCAATTTTTCATCTTCTACTTGTTAGATCTAAAAACAATTTCTGGGTTTTGTTTTTAGCATCAAAATATTTTTGGGTTTTTAGTTTTTTCTACAAATAGTGAATAGACTTCTCATAAATCAAATCAGAAATATTTTTTTTGCTAGAAAACTCATTTCCTGTAGACTAAATTCAGGGTTTCTTAAAAATTTATAACTTCTGACCACGGTATCCATTTTTGGCAAACAAGATATTGACAAAAAGCTAGTTTCAAGTACTTCATAGTGGTGCAAGCCATTTTCTTGGATTTTATTATCTACACAAATTTGAGATTATTTTTCATCATGGAGGCATATGTGAACATTGGTTTGTGCATGCACTCTTTTTTGTTTTCATGCAGTAGGTTTGCACTTTGTCTTTAATTTATGCATGTTTTGCATGTTCTCCTTTTACAATCATGGGGTATTGTAATAAACAAACTTACATAAAGTTCCATCGGGGGGGCTTCTTGCATAATAATCTGATTAGAGTGTAGTTGCATTTTGATCTCATCTTTGTATTGATGACAACTCACATGAGTTGTATCTGGATTAAGTTATTTCTTTTGGTCACATCTTGCTCATAGCTTAGCACATTTTGGTTCGCATCGGTTCACATCTCAGATTGAGAGCCTATGGTTAATGATCTTGAATCACATCAGATTAACATCGGGTCACATCTCAATTTGAGGGCCATTCATTTTATGGTTAATGCTCCAAAATCTTCATGGTACTTGCTCCTATGGATTAGTTTTAGTCACAGTTTGGCATCGGCATCAAGATACACATAGCTTCTAGATTTTTTCATCATATCATTCCCTCTTATGGGGGGCATCATTTATTCATCTACTGTTGCTTCATGGATTCCAGGGTTGTTCCAGTTTGTGAGTTTTTCAGTGTTCCTTGGCATCAGGTCTGTTGTTGCTTTATCATGATTCCACCTTGATTCAATCAATGACTCGCATATGGTTTCAATAGCAAACATAAGTATCTTTCTTTGCTTGCCAGATTGAGGATTCCAGTGTTACTCCATAGTGTACTTCTAGTGCTTCTATTGTAGCAGGTTATCTCATTATTGGGGGGGACTAAATGGTCTCTCTTGTCATCCTTTGTGTGGATGGAGATTGATTGGAATTGTGATGGATATCATTATTGTATCTTTTATCTCTCTTTTGGAGAGGATTTTTGTCAAACTGAGTTTTCTCCTTTTCTCCGTTTGTGAGAGATTGCATTGCATTTGTACATGGGTACCTAACATGGCCTTGTTGTCAGGACCCATATTGCATTGTTTTATTTTGTGTACATTCTCCCTAAGTTGCACTTAAGGGGGGGTGTTGGTGTAATTAAATGTGTTGTACCTTGTCCTAAGTCATATTTACACCTTAGTTAAGTTTACTTCGGGACCACATAGGAGGTAGTTGGAGATTTTCAGCCTTTGGTGGACTTATCATGTTATTACTTTATCACTTCCACCTTTCATGAACATATCATGTGATTACCTCTCCACCTTTTGTGGGTGATCCACCATTTGTGGTGATTATCACATTATCACTTTTCCACTTTAGGTGGAGTGATAGTTTTTCATAGTTATCTCATGTCATAAGATTACGACACTTGTCATAATCTTATGCGCTCCTATATACTCACCTTGGATATATAACCAAGAGGTATCTCTCATTGTAAACATCCAATCACAATCATATTGATGAGAATACAGTTTATTCTTGTCACATTATTCTCTCTTTTTTGTGCTTTCCATTTGGTCTCAAGATCTTGGCAACCATAGCCAATTCTAATAGTATCTATACATATACACACACACACACACACACACATATATATATATATGAATATGTATATATATACATATATATAGGGATACATACATATATGCAGATTTATACATGTCAATATTTCAGTGCACTTATAACAGTCTAGATCTACACATTAATCGCCAAAGTTTAAACATTAGAAAACACTATGGATTCACTTCAATCAACAAACATGAAATATATATTCAAAGTTGGGAAATTCCAATACTGTAAATTCAGACAAACATGATTAAGAAAAAGTTCTTAAAAAGACCAAGAGTATTTGGTTTTACAAAAATCACACTAGCACACATCAATGTCAAAAATTTCACAAAAATAATCCTAATCAGACATTCATAGAACTGATTAAGAAGTGGTGTGTCCTTGGGTTTCAACTGACTCTACATCAATTGGAGAAGATGTTAAGGATTGCAGATTGTTTTGCATGGAACTTGCTATACAAGCAAGCAATATCTAATTTTCCTTTAGACTCATTTGTAACAGTTGAGAGAAGCTTGTCGAAGACCTATTTTGTAGGCTGCTAAGAGCAGTAAAGGTTAGAGATAAAATGTTAATCATGTACCTTAAAAATGGATGTTCAGTTGGAAGAGGAGTTGTAGGAGTACTCTTACTTCTGTTTCTTTCTGTTGTATCCACCTGCTTTTGGGTTTCCTTCAACTGTCAAGAAATATTTGATTGCTACCTTTCAATCTCCCTTTCTTGTTATTGCTTGAGCTTCCCCTCTGCAATTTTCTATTTTTTGCACCACACTCCAATCTTTTTGCCTCCCTATGTGCTAGGTTTTCTTCTCTTTATGCCTTCTTTTTATACCATTTTCTCCCTTTTCCTTTGCTGCAATTCTTGGTTTCTTCATTTTTGTGTCTCTTGTTCATTCAACAAATTGAAAAAAATTATTTGATGTCAAAATTTGAGATTGCCTACTTAGGCGTAGCACCCCACTATGACCTCTATTTGATGATTGGTGCACCTTTTGTGTTAGGAGTTTCAAAAAATTGCTTCTCATACTTGTTGTTTGTTGGTCATTGACTTATGTGCATGGCACATAGTCGGCTTCTTCATCGCTTGAGTCATTACCTTCCATTCCATCTGCTTCATCATTTGCATTCCTATTTCTCCCAGTCATGAAGTAATGGATGACCTCTTTAGGGTCAACATGTGGTGGTGATAACATGGATAGTTCTTCATCCCCTTGACTGAAATTCAGATGCACCCCTATGTTTAAAGTTGCATCTTGAAATTCAGATGGCAGATTGAGACTCTCTTCATTTTTTGTTTCCTGATTACATGTTTGAACTACAAGTTCTTCAATTTTTGTTGCCTCAATATTTTTTGTGCAATATCCTTCTTCTTCATTTGTTAGAATTGAGGGATTACTTCTAGTAAAGTTTTCCACAAACTGTCCAATCTGTTCCTCATTCCAACCTGCTATCTTCAAACAATTCTTTATTGCTATGAACTATGCCTCATCATCAGTTGTCTCACCCTTTGTTTCTGCTCCCATAGTGGTTCCTTCATCTTCAACCATGAAATCTTCTCTTAGCCCCATATCCAAGTCAAGTGCATGTCAATCTAATGGCTAAATTCTTGTTCTTCTAAAACCACTTGCAATATTATTAGAGGTCAAACCTTGTGCAAAATTTTTGCTAGGAAGTGTTGCCAACTCTTCCCTTCCAATATCAAGTTGAGCATGTGCAGAGAGCCATACACTCCTATGATATTTGAAGTATTTTTTGAATGGTGAGAATAAACTGACATCAAGGGGTTGCAATTTGTGGTTGTAATGTGTTGGAAGTGTGAGAAAATCTATTCCCATACTCTTTGTTTCTTTGATCTTTTTGAATGCCACATAGTCGCCATGACCTTCAAAGATGAGAATTTCTCTATTTGATGGTGACACCCCTCCTGGGAAATTTTTTGCAAAGTGTTTTAACCATTCCATAAATAATTCTTTGGTCATCCAAGCATGCTCTTGGATTTCCATGCATTCCCTTGGCTCACAATTAATGATATAGTTATTAATGTGCCTTTTGAACTAGAACAAATAGTAACTAGGTATACCTTGACCTACTACACTAACAGAAGCTAAAACAGTGATCCATTCTATACTTTTAGAGATTAATTATGAAACACATTTGGTCCCCGTCTTTGCAATAACTCCCATTGCATAATTTATGTCAGTATTCATACTTGTTTCATCACAGTTCCATTTTTTTTGGGCCCATAATTGTGTTTGTTATATAACTCCTCCAAGTTGTCATAGAAGGAAGAAACTATTTCGAGGCATAGCATTATAGCTCAGTTTGTGTCCACTCCTTCTAGTGTTTGAATTGTCAGATCGAGATTCCTTTTCTAAAAACCAATCCACCATGACCTCCCTAGTATCTCATTTATGAATGGCTTAGGCCTTGCTCCAACCATTGACTTAAGTTGGGAGACTTGAAGGTCATGACCAATATTAGCCATGTCTTTACACCACTACACTATTTTAGCTTCTTCTTCATCATATAGGATTGTTCATGGCCCCTTCCTTTTTGTGGATTTCCACCATCGAGCCACACCCTCTAACTGCTAGGCATGATTCCGCATTTGATAACTGAACCTCTAATTGACATTTGATTGTCCTCAACATCTGCAATTGCTTTTTCCATATGATACATATTCCAATTCTCCATGGATAGATCTGGGGATGTCACATGGTTAGTATCTTACTCTTGAACATGCACAAGTGGCTCCATTTCTACCTCGATACTATGAACAACAGGTTCAAAACCATCATTTTCATTTTTTTGGTCTTTATTTGTCATGCCTACAATTTTGTGCTAAAAAACAAAGAAAGACCCAACTATTTTTCTTTTAAAACCCAAACATTAAGCTAATTAACCACCCCTAGTATTTGAGGGGTACACTAACCATGGTGTACATTGAGTTAAAGAGAAGAAGTTACTAAAATTAATCCTACAAATAATTTTAGCTTTAATTAAGTCACCATCAATTAATTGGCATATAACTCATATAATCAAGTTAAAACAAGAGGCAAGGATAACACAATCTGAATTATCCATTAATATTACTAGTATCCTCCTTATTGATATTATCATTGTGATTCATTAGTTATTAATAGTATTATTTGCTAATGGATTTATGATTAACCCTTGATATCAATTTTGCTATAAAATTACAATGATAATTAAATTGATAATAATAATTTGACATTAAACATTAAACACTATCTTTGTTAGATATCATTAAATAGTAATATTGGTAATAGATAATAGATTCTTTGTTATTATTAAATACAACAAAAATAATGCTATTAACACCAATATTTCTACTCATATCATTACATTAACCACTTTGAATAATAACATTATTTTAAATTTCCAACCAATCCTTACTAAAATTATTTACTACCCTTTAATCATTTAATCAAACATTAACTTTAACCAATAACCCTCAATACACTTTTTGATAATAGTCCCAACATTTAACATTTCACCTCAAAATTAAATATGAAACTGTGTAAGATATTTATAATTCGCAAGTTAGTTACTAAATTTCCATTTTATTTACTTGTTGAGTTTCTTTTTAATTATTATTAATTTAATTATTTAAAACTATATATCTACTCATGAGATAAATTTAAAAGTTATAAAACTAAGAAATAAGTATTACAATTATATTTTAATTCTTTTACATAATCTCCATTCTATTTACTCACAAGTTAGTTACTAAATCTCCATTCTATTTACTCACAAGTTAATTATTAAATCTTCATTTTATTTACTCACAAGTTAATTAGTAAATCTCCCTTCTATCTATTCATAAAATTAGTTACTAAAATTCCATTTTATTTATTCATAAAATTAATTATAAATCTTTATTCCATTTACTCATAAGATTAATTACTAAATCTCTATTCTATTTTCTCATTAATTTTTTTCTAATTAATAAAATTAAAAAATAAGTACCAAAAAAATAAATAACCATATCTCTATCCCATTCATTTTCATGCTGCATCCTTCGTATTCATTAATGTATTTGTATATCTGTATATTACTAGATGTGTCCAATGCATATATTATTAACGGATATGAAATTGTATGCTTTAATTTAGTTTCCATTTTCAATGTTTTGCAGAAAATAAATTGTCAAAAATATATATTATAATTGGTACCCGTCGTCCAAAGATTTTGGAAATACAAATGACAGGACTTGGAGGATAACGAAATTTCGGAAGGCAGAGCTCATGTTCAGCGAGTCAGAGAACGAATCCCTTAAACGTTGGTTTAGATATTAAATTTATGATTATTAAAAGCAGCTCCAAAAGGATGCTGTCCAGGCTGAATGACATTTAAATTAAGAAGTTCTCACAGTAGAGCCAAGAATTAACGCAAGTCAATGAGCTTTCTTATAGCTTGCTTAATGCAAAATCTTTAATTACACTTTAGTGCAGCTACCACGAGTCACGTCTGACATGCTTGCAGGTCATTTAGTAATACCATATTTATTCATATTGGCTAAGATGAGGAAAACGCGTTTCTGGACGATTAAATTATTTTTTTGGGCAATTTCTATTTACAGTTGATCAGGACGTCGTTAGATTCGTCATTGGGCAATTTCTATTTTCTATGGTTGTAGACAAATTATCATTCAATGTTTATTGCTCATCTTGCTATTTATTTTAATTTTTTAATTATTTTTTTGATGCACACACGCGATGGACAGAAGAGGGATTCAGGCTGCAAGAAAATGGAGGCTAAACATGTTTTTTTTTTAAATACTTGTCATGTTTTTAGTGATTTATTTCCTGGTTTGATCATTACTTAGGTGGCATATCTAAATGTTGTTTTCCGGACGTGGCAGGTTTAGGAGAATGGGGCGATCCTCATTGAGAAGATCGATTGATTCCAACAATCCTCACACAATTCGCTGCAACAACTTGATGTGCAAACGGTGTAGATTTCACACTCTGCAAAGCACACATTGTCCATATCCGGGAGTCATGCAAAGGCTGCACGATAAGACTCGAAGAAATGGATTACTTTTATATACAAAGCATACAGTCAGAAGAGTAACTCCACTTTTTACTAGTTTGAAAGTCTTGCTTGCTTGCTTTATGAGCTCTTATCAGAGGTTTTTGGAAAGATTAGGTTTTGTTTTTGAAACGATAATAATGGATGATATCCTGAACGAAAGACAAGGGTGTCAAATGGAGTCGTCTAGACAAGGGAGATGAATAAACAGTAAATGACCAAAATCAAAGCATCAAGATAGTAAGCAGGGAAGGAAGCGAGATGCCAAGTTGTCATGTCCGACCCACATGACAATGACATCACCAAGGTTTACAAAATTAAAGTGCTCAAATCTTCTTTTAGTCGAATGAAATTCTTGGAATGAGTGTACCAATGTATTTACCAGGCATTGGCACATGTCCTGAATACTGTTCAGCCACTGTTCTTTTCTCCGATAGATGGTTTAAAAGAGCACGTCAAACCTAGTTTTGTTATAACTGTAAGAGTGAGTAAATTTGGTTTATTTAAAAATATATGTACTAGATCTATTGTTCACACAGCAGAAATCTAAGATATTGTTACGTTTTATTTTCCTTTGTTGTTTTGAACCAAATGTTGCTTCATCAAATGCAGGCTGGTGCAGATATAATGTTTGTTCTATCTTATTATCCCTGTTTTGTCTTGAAAGTATTATCCTATTTCTTGTTTCTCTTTCTATGCATCCAGAGTTGTTGTTGAGCTCTATGCAGGTATTCGAAATTGCACGGACTGCATTACTCTCAGGATTTGTTCAGAACGAGCTATGTAGTGATTGTTTGAATCCCCTTTTTTTTGTAGATGCAGCCTACCACTATGAAGCCAAATCCGGTAACTTTTGCAAGTTTCCCCTTTTTGCAAAATTTAGCATGGAAGCATTGAAATGTTAATTTGCAGACAGAATGGACATCTTTATATGCAGGCTAGGATGTATTTTCTATTTCCATGATCTTCAAATCTAAAGGTGTATTTTGAGAATGGATTATTTTACTTGAGCTTTACATATATATATATATATATATATTCTTTTGACAAGGGTATGAAATTATCTTTCAACTCACATGATAATATTAGAAAAAGGTTAGCTTTACATGCCCATGAACCCAATTTTTCTCTCTTCATTTTCCCAATAAGATATCAACCTACCACACTACATGCAATAATGCAGAATACAATGCATAAGCCTTGCTCTTTCTCCATTTTCTTTCATGCTACAACAATCACTAGCTCCTCTTATGGCAACAAATTTTAAGAATTACAAAGAATGACATACAACTGAACCGAGCTTGCTCTCCACCCTACCGTAATGGTGTCATGGAACCTCGTGGACTCTAGCCATACCCTCAAGCAAGAATATTTTTTTTCTTTAGCTCCATGAAGATAGATGGAGACATTTCTCATTTTTACATAGGGATAAAACCAAAAAGCACCATTTTCATGTATCCAGATTCTCTACTTTTTATTTTTTACCATAAAACATACACTATGTCATCTTCTTACAACTAAATCATAACCATTTTCCCAATTGCATCCCTGATTAACTCTTCTCCTTGCCTCAACAAATACTCCATCCATTCTTTGAGTACACTTAGCTTATGGTGAAGCACTGCAATGTCATCCACCTACTCCTTAGACATAAGTACTATATTTAGAGAAAATTCAGTTTGTGTTTGATTAGATTGGGCTAATGACTTAAAAACACCTTCCACATAGGAAATCCACTCCTTTAGCTCTCTTTTATTTTGTTTACTTTTTTGTACCCTGGTGACAATTATCTCTAAACTCATCTTCATTACCTCTAATTCTTGTCCCCTGGATGAGTGTCTGACATTAATTGTTGTCGCCTTATAATTGATGGCAACACTTAGTGAAAAATGACTAAGTGTTGAAATAATTATAAGTACACTTCCAAAAAATTTGCTGCACTTTCTTCCCCTGATATTTATAAGGCATTCTCTCCTCCTATACTCCTTTCTTTTCTCCCTCTATGGTACATTTTTCACTGCATTCTCTCCCCCTTTGACATCAATGACAAAGCATGGATCATGCCATATGCCAAAAAGACAAAACATGTGTTCAAAATTCTCAAGGCTTCAAAAATTTAACACATATATGCTTACAGTTCTTCTCCTTTGATCAAAATCGCAAAAATTTGAAGACAAATTACTGCCATCTTTAGAAAATTATCTTATGGTTTTTCTTCACTTCTAGAAGGAACTCCTTACAACCATCTATTGAAATTCCAATACTAATGATCAAGCTATTGTTCTTGGAAGTCTTGTTAATAATCTCAATGAGAGATTCAGGAATTGTAATTGCTTCTTCCAGTTTTTCACCTTTGTTTAGAATCTCCATCATCTGCTCCAATCTACATTCGGTTTGATCCTTAACCTTCCAAAAAGAATCCACAAGAACATTCTTGGAGAGTTAATTTTTTGTTTGTTCTGACTATAACTCCCGGATTATTTTCCTGATAATGCCATCTTGATCCTGAGATATGTCGAACCTTTTTTCAATGTCATTCAATTCTATTTCAATCTTATCCAACTATTTTTTGTAATTGTTGACTGCATGGGGCCAATAGACGCAATAGTTGTAGATTCAAGTGGTTGAGTTAATGCATTACCTTGACTCATTCATTTTCTTCTTCATCTTGGAGAGGGATAGTCTGAATTGTTCTTTCAGGTGAGAGACAACTTTACCTTCTTCTTTGCTTTTGACTTCAGATCCCATTGATTCTTTGTTGCACTCAATCATCTCTTCGGGTAGAATGTCCTTCAGGCTTTCCAATTTTATCTTACAGTGCTCAATATGAGAATTTAGAACTTCTAGAATCAAGTCCTGATCGTATGATGGTCTGACTGACCATAACCTTGCAATTTTCTACATGCCACCTACACCTTGGATAAGTTGTTGTAGCTTTTTATTTTGTCAAATCTTCTTCTTCCTTACTACCTTTTTCAAGACCAAATTCATTTTCTAGTGGATTTTTAGGTTCTTCATTAGATTCTTCATCCAGAATGTCCATAATTTCCTTTTCTTTTCCTTTTCCCTCAATCCTGGGAACTTTTCTTTTCAGAGGGCTATATCCAATAATTTTATGTCCTCTTTTATGTTCTCTATCAGTGCTACCAAAAGAGGAATCAACTTCCATTGTTCTTATCGGAGGGGAAATATTGACTAATCCACACTTTTCAAGCACATTCTTACAAAAATTTCCAAATACCAAATCCCAGTTAGTCAAGCTCTTAGAATAAGAGTATATCTTATTGCATACTGGTTGTCTAATTTCCATACTACATTGTCAATTTTCGGCAACCAATTCAGAAAATACTTACCAGACATATAATTAAAGTGCCAAACCTGAAATGGATAGCTTGGCTCCTTTGTGAGTTGAACATTCTCCATGAGTTGATCCTTTAACAACCCACATGGTCAAAGTCGTGACCTTCAATTATCATTTTGTGAGCAATATATACTGTGCTAGCCGATGTAGCTCCTTCTCAATTTTTGTAGAAGATTTTATAGGTTACACCGTGTGCAATGTACTTCATAACAGGATTCTTGATTGTTGCAATCATCAAAGCAATCTGATCTCTGATTATTTTGGTTAGGGTTTTGACCTCTTTATTCTGGATAGATTTCTTCCTAGGAACATCTTCGATTTTGCAAAAACCAGTTAAGTTCTCAATTGCCTCTTTTGAAATGATGTAAGGTTTATCCAAAGTTAAAACATCACCATGCAATCTGCTTAATATGAATTTCACAAATTATGCATTCTCAAAGTATGAAAACTCTCTCCACATATCCAAATTTCCATGCTCAGCTTCGCTCAATTGCTATAATTCATCAAGGAGCAACAAATTCCTCATAGCCCTAATCTTTGCACTGTTATATTCATCTAGAGTGATTGAGCCTTTAATTTGTTCTATTTTCCTTTTCACATTTAGGGTTTGCAACTACACACGAAATTGTATGAAGAATTTGAGAATGATTTGAAATCCCTGATGGATTTCAAGATTTGTTGATGAAATTGATTTTACTGCTTCGAAATCCATCAATTGAGTGCTCTCCTTCTTCTCTTCAATAATGAAAAGTGACAAATGATGGCTCCGACTTTACTTTTATAGCTCGCACATGCGTAATAAATGCATTTTCCCTAAGTTTTTCAGAGACTCTGTTTTCCCAAACGACGACAGAAAAATCTTCCGTAGACCTATGAATTTGTTGAGTTCCCTTTCTAAAGGCATCCAAAACTTATGTACACTATGGGTGCATCTTCTAGACTATTCTCTGTGTTCTGGTACTATCCATAGATAAGGGAGGAAAGATTTTCTTGTAGAACTCCCCTAGGCTAGTGGCTTGAAATCAATTACCAAAAGAATTACAGGAAGCAAGTTCCGGCACGGAACCATTTCCAACATCTGAATCATTTTTCCTTACCCATGTCTTCTTCATCTGACTTCTGATTTCATTTGTATTTACCTTTTCTTTCCCTTTATCATTTTTCTCAATATTTCTGCCTTTGTATACCGGACCTCTTCTGTCTACATTTTTGCTTCTACAAAATCTTGCAATATGATCATTACTTGTTTCAATTGTAGCACACAATGTTTCCTTGTCCATTCCATTGGTTTCTTCTTGATTTGCATTGATTATCAATATGCCCAAATTTCCCACAAGTATAGAATTCAACATTTCTTTTGTCAATAGAGTGACTTGGCATGTTTCTGCATTCAATTGATTTATGACCAAGTTTTTTACAATTCAAAAACTGACCAAAAAATGATGAAACTTTTGACCTCAAATTACTTCTACACTGAGCAACCATATGAACGAACTTATTAGAGGAAAGAAATATCCATTAAACTTTTGTGCATTAGGTTGTCCTACCGGATATCTTCCATTTATGTTCTATCTTAAATTCTTTTATCCTGATCTAGAACTTTCTCCCTTTTCATATCAAAGACCACTCTTATATTTCCACTCTTATTCCCTTGAGTTAGCTCATCAATTTTTATTGAACTAATCTTAAAATTTTCTTTGTATTCATTTGCAATGACAAGATCATTCTTAAGAGTAGTAATTTGCTTACCAAGTTCTTCTTCATTTTTTTTGGTTCTTTGTAATTCACTTTCCAACTGAGTGAGTTCTCCATTTATTTTGCTACATTCATCAGATTTCTCTTTTAGGGTCTGAGCAACATTTTCCTCATTTTTCTTTCTTTCTTCTATCTCTTTAGTCATCTTCATCATCATTTATTCCATCTCGTGTTTTAGGTTTGTATTGTCTCTAACAAAATTTTCACATTCTTCGGTTATCTCCTTCAAGGTTTGATTTAGGTGAGCATCATCCATGTATTTTTTCTCCTTCTGCTTGATTTGGTCACAAAGATCCTTCCTCTTCACCCTAGATTTAACTATTTGATCTTTCAATGATTGAATGAATTTCTGAACGTCTCTGAGATTTGCTTTCAATTCTTGAAATTTTTCTTTAGACTGATCAAGGTCATCAAGAGCCACCATAAGCTATTATTGAAGACTACCAAATTCCATTAAATTCCAAAATCCACCTCAAGCTGCAAAAATTCTTCAGAGGAACTAGCTCTGAAACCAATTGTTGGACTCAAGGGAACACTAAGAGGGGGGGTGAATCAGTGTTCAACAATCTTTAAACTCCATTAGTCTAAAACTTTAAACCATTTCCTCATTACATTAAAGAAAAGATGCATGCATTCACAGTAAATATTCATAACACCATGACATAGATTTTTGCATGGAAACCCTATTAGGGTAAAAACCACGGTGGAGGTTATCCACAATTTGAGTACTCAAATATAATTGTTTACAAAAGGAATGCACATGCATTCAGGCGCACATCCTAGAGCTCATTGCTCAAGAGAAAAATCTTACTGCCTACAAAATTCATATTAAAACCATCTGAAGGATTAACTGAGATAGTAGTATCTATTCATGCCAGATGACAGCTCTGATAAAGCTCATAGATCTAATTCTGGATCTACTTTCTAACTCTGCACTTCGCTCTGTACCCTATTATGCTCTTCGCAACACTTATGATCAAATTCATACTATTGCACTGTTGGATATCACAATTCGCACTTCTACACACAGAACTTCATATTCACGCACCTTACTACATACATAAATGATAATAACAACCTCTTATATATATCTATGATCAAATACTTATTCATCCAACAGTCAGCTTTATAAAATATTAAGTTACTTTTATCTTGTCGGGCAGATCCACCACTAAATCTTAATGTGCATCCTCCAAAGTCGGTTAAGACAAAGCAAGGACCCAAATAATACTTAATCCAAATTGAAGACTTATAATTAATTACATCTTATACATATGTGATTTCTATCTTTGTCGGGTCGGCCTTCTAGCATAGATAATCAAAAAATTAGAGCACCATGTCTTCTAGATCACTTACCAGTGAGTGCCAATCAAAACCAAAATACTACAAACATTAACAAACCTTCCACAGAGATCCACAACCCAAAATATCTATCTGGTAAGGTGTTTAGATCAACTTTTATGCCTTGAACTAGATCCCCTGATCTTTACTCTATTCTGCCGATAGGAACCAAAATTATACTGCACATTCGGATGCAAGACTTAAGTTGCATGACTTGGGTTGCCATCAATGACAACACTTACGATCCAATCTCCCTATCCATATGCCCACAACTTCACACCTTTATGAGATACCATTTTGTAGAGACTAAAATCTACAATGATCCAAGATTGACAAATACGAGTTAAATCTATCAATATTGAACAAATGAGACAAAGCCTTCCCTATGAAATTATTGAGCAATATAAAGGAAATAACCACATTATCAAACTAACAAGATAAACATGAAAGCAAGATGAATATGAAAACTATTCATAAATCACTCAAACTTCAATCCCATAGAGGGAGTGGTGCTCCTCATGATGTAGAAATGATTCCCTTTCCCACCTCCTGATAAGCAAGATTTCCAAAATTAAAGATGATGATACAAATGCCAAGATTGTGCATCAAATTGTGTTGTTGTGTTCTAGCCAAATTGTTTTGAAATATTTTGCATTTATAGATTCAAGGTTGAAAGATTGAGAGATTTTGGATGAATGTGGGATCATTCATGAGTCAATGACAAGATGCCACTTGTCAAGATGTGAGAGGAGAAGGCTTGAGCACATTTTGGTCAATGTGCCAATTTGAAATTTGAATTTGGATGAAATGACATGTTTAGGGGGGATGCAAGGTGAATTAAATGCCAAGTTTGACTTGTGTGAGACATGTAAGAGACATGTAAGAGTATTTAATGCTTTGTTGGAAGGGACAAGTCCTTTGGAGGGAAGATTCAAATTTGAAGAATATTCCATCTTGATGCCCTTTTGAAAAAAATTAGATGAAATAATAAATCAATTAAATGATTTCTTGCTGCAAGTGGAAGAATCTAGAGGATTCAGGTGATTAGGATTAACTTAATCAGGATTTGATCAATCTAATAGGAGATTAGGTGATTTTGACTTTTGACATATATTTTAGGATTAAAATAAATCAAAATGAGAAGAAAATGATTTTAGATTTAAATAAATAAAGATTTGTTTTATTTAATCAAAGATGATGATGTTAATTTGAATGGATGATTTAAGGAGATTAATTAAATAAACCCGGTTTATTTAATTGATGGGTGAATATGATAATATGGGGAATGCATGATGTTAGTTGTGTATGTCTACATTTTGCCCCTCTTTGAAGCAATGTACTTGTTGTATTGGTTCAAAGAATGATGTCGCCGTCATCGAAATTAAAAAAATTCTGATTTTCTCGGATGCCCTAGCAAAAATAAGTATGTTAGTACATTTCCCCCTCGAGAGATCGAGCGAAAAGATTCAATTTGAAGTCGATATCACGACAAAGAGGTTCAAAATGGATGTATGGATGGCTATGACTATATGATTTATCTGATAATGATGATGTAAATGAGATGTTTGGAAGATGCTTAGAATAATAAATCTATATTATTTTAAACAACTTAAATGATTATGCAAATGAGATGTTTGGAAGATGCTTAGAATAACAAATCTATATTATCCTAAGCAACTTAGATGATTATGCAATGCATGCGAGATGGATGAGATGCATGATGTTGTCCTAGGATGATATGACGTGATTATGCAAGATGAGAGTGTGGATGCAAGATGGATGCATTGTTAGCATGAAAGAGGATAGAAGAATGAGAGGGATTAACCCTTCAATCCAAGAAGGTGCAGAAGTCCAACAATTCCCCTAGTCGTCGAGACTTTATTAGATATGATGATGAACGATGATGATGTATTGCTTATCCAAGGATGGGAGAGATAAAGAGCATACCCTTCTTTATGTTTGATAACACACATAGGTGTGATGCATCAAGGTATAAAGAACCAGGATGGCATTGCACCTAGTGTGATGGAATTTGACTCGTCAAACAAATAGGAGCACTCTTGTTCACACTTGACAAGCAAAACCTTATTCGAAATGCAGTTCAGATATTCTAAACACCTCAGGCCAAAACATAAAAAGGCAAGCCTTCTTATGTGGTCAACAAGACACCTAAAACATCCTCCCTACAAACAAAACAAAGCATGCATGATGAAGTTATTTTACAAGAACATCCAACAAGCACAATAGATAAAAAGATAATGATCATTGCCCCATTCCTTTCTCTCTAAACCTATTTTTTTTAGGCATCACCGAGAGGTCCTTGGAATGAGCACAAAATAAGATAAGTCTAAACAAGACCAAGATAAAGTAAATAAACAAGTTAATGTTCTTCGTACCACTAGCCAAAGACTAAACTACAGTGATACCTGATGTTGATGTCCATAGCAGGAAGGTCATATTCTTAGGACATGTTGTGATCAAGGTTTTGATGAGATTGATTGGCTTTGGATGATAAGCTATTGATACTCTGAGTTGACCAAATTGCTGATTCACTGATCTAGACTTCAAACTTTGACAATTGAGCATTCACCATGGAACCTGCTAGACTTGCTTCCGACCAACTTACCAAAGGGTGAAAGCGACGATGATTTATTATGAGCGACGATTATTGCGAGCGAAAGTGAGATGAGATGGGTGCACCATTTTGGGTTTTTTTGAATGTTTTGAGGCTGTTTTTAGCATTTCGAGATGTTTTACAAATTTTTTTGGTGTTTTCGAGTTTTTGACCAAGAAACTAACTTAAAGACCTATCCTAGGGGTCTCGGGAGCTGATCCATAGATTATCCTTGCCTACGTTATACACGCAGAGACCATGTAGTTCAACTAACGACAGACTTGACTCAATGATAAGATAGATGGGAAAATAGATTGCCATTTCTATTGCGATGGACGCCTAAAGGATTGACCTAGGGTGTGAAATAGATGGTAAAATGGTTTGCCAGTGTGATGGACTCCTAAGGGGCTGACCTAAACTATCTCGGGGGATGATCAAAGATCAACCTTGCCTATGTTCAAGCTTAGAGACGACGTAGTTCGGTCGATGACTTTTTTTTATTTTTTGAGATTTTGACATGTTTTGGATTCTGAATGATTTTGACAATTTGGATATGGATATGTGGTGATATCAGTGCCCTATTTTGGGATTTTGTTGAAAACCAAGCTTAACTTTGATCGATCAGATTGATGGATTGATAGTTTGACTAAGTGTTTTAAGTCAAACAAAAGTGATAATGCACTTGTAAACTCTAGGAAGTTGTGTTATCCTAGAGTAAACTCATACACGAGGGGGTAGTTTGACTAAGTGTGTTAAGTCAAACAAGTTGATGATGGATTGGATAATTTGACTAAGTGTGTTAAGTCAAATAAGATGATAATGCACTTGTAAACTCTAGGAAGTTGTGTTATCCTAGAGTAAACTCGTACACAAGAGGGTGGTTTGACTAAGTGTGTTAAGTCAAATAAGGTGATAATTGATTGGATTTTATTGATCAAGATTGATGAAGCTTGATTCAGAACAAAATTGTTTTGAATGATTTAATGTGACACTGACATATTGATGTTCGATAAAAGATAAAGCTTGATAAGGAACATAGTCTCATCAAAATATGCCATGGGCTAGTGATTTGGATTTTTTGTTCACAAATGCTTGACCAATTTGATTTCATGTTTGCCAATGTTTAGATTACCAGATAAGTTAGAGGATATATATCAAGATTTATTCTCAAAGAAAGATGTAAATATCTGCCCCCAGTGTCTAGCAATTTATGGAATGCCATGGGTGGATGCCTGGATAGGTGTATGGATAGATATGATAAGCATGTAAAGGATGCCAAGGATTGTCTTGTGACAAGATACAGTGTTCGAACAAAGGAATGCTCATTCAGATAATGCGTCAAGGCTCAGATAATGTTTGGATTGGATAGGATCACTGAAAATGACCCATGTCAGGATGTTTACCATAAACACGTGTGAATTTTGTACCAAACTTGGTCAAGATCAAGATAAGGTAGATAGATGGTAATGGGTTGGATAAATGGTTCATGGATGAATGGATGCTATGGCTGGAATGCTGGCTTTATTATGGATGTGATAAGATGCTTTCTTCTGAACTGGCACACATAGATGCTCAATTCTACATGTGACACCTGTTTGCCAGGTTTTCATCATGGTACGTTCCCAAAGTGCTGCCCATGTGGTTTTCACTAGAGGACGATTTTTTTTCTTTACATTTTTCAATCCTTTTTTTGATTTAATTTGGATTTTTTTTAATTTTATTTTTTTGTATTTTGATTTTTTGTATTTTCTGAGAGATTTTAAGCTTATGTTGAATCACTTGGTACTAATGAAATTGATTCTTCTTTCATAATGTGCCATAGATTTCCTACTTGAAGAAGCTTCTTTGCCAAGATATGTGTACTTGAAAGCAAATTTTGAGAAATATGTTCTGCTTTGTTAATACTGTCGTTAATTGTCTTTGTGTGCACATCACAATAGAGTTCCCTTTGAATCCTTATGATGAAGGGTCGTTGCCAACACATGGTCAATGTGAGAATTGGATATCATGCATGGAGGCATGGATGGAGTGTGTTTAGGAATAACAGATGGATTAGTCGATAGTTTGGAACCTTTGACTCTCCAAACTTGGGAAGATGAGCAATACTAGGTGGATACGAAAGTGTGCGTGGAATTAGGACCAAGAACTTGATATAGTTTGTATGTTTCTTGAGAAGCTTGCTTTTTCCTTTGTGGAGATCTTTGATGGATACTTTTCCTTTTTTTATTTTTCCCCATTGTTTCTTCGACTAATGGAGTTTGATAGGGACAGTTTTTCTTTGTATTCTTTGGTATCCATATGTATTTGATTTGTCCTTGATGTTTTACTGCTTCTTTTTCTTTGATGGTATTCTTCTTTCTTTGATTCACATCCTCCTTTTGATGTTGGTCCTAATTCGTGGATGGGGTGATGGGTGGATGAAGGTTCGTGACATGGCAGGTTATAGTATTGACAATGGTTTCATCATAAGGATTCTTTGTGCTCCCTATGTTGATGTGTGCTTGTGACAAAGTTGCCCCCATTTTTGTAGAGGTATCCCTGATATGTTTATATCCCTTAATTATTGAATAACCAAGACCTTGATTCTTAGGATTGTTAACAATCTGCGCTGGTTCCAGGATACCCTGTTCATGTAGGCCTAATCCTCTGCCTTGATAATTCATCTGCTCAAAAAATTTATTTGCAATAGGATATGATTTACCTTGGAAATAAGGTGCTAATACTTCTCTGCTCTATGGTGGATCTTCAAAAGTGATAGCTTTTTTATTGATAAACTAGCTTTCCCTAAAAAAGTAAGTGATCCGAGTTTGTAAGTGATAGGATCCTCCACATGTGGGATGAATGCATGATTGATATCTTTGGCTTGATCTTGTGAGATATTAAATTGTAATGCTTCTTTAAGAAGTGTTGATGATTCATTTTCCATATAAAATTCTTCCTCATGATTCACTTCAAAAGATGTTTCACGACTTTTGTAGGAGCCTTCTTCATGATCTATTTTCACTATGTCTCCACAGGATGTTTCTGATTTGCATCTTTTGTAGAAGCCTTCTTATGATGTCTTTGATTCACAACTTCTGTAGAAACCTTCCTCATGATCCACCTTTGGTATGTCTCTAGATTCTTCTATACTTTGATCATGTGTACAAATGTTAAGAGTAGGAGACTCTTGTATCTTGGTAATGATGTCAAGAGTATGAGACTTTTGTTTTGAATGAAGATCATCTACATGTCCATCCACAAAAATAATCTCCTGGGTAGATGGAGGAATGTGTGGTATATCATCATTTGTGACATCTTGTATAGATAGGAGAGTGCCCATTAGATCATTGTAGTATCTTGGAGATATAAATTATTGATCTTGAATGATTTCAGAATTGCTTTCGACATGCTTTGGATCAAGTTCTTAACATGGGTCAATTTCAAAAGATGGATTACTTGTAGTGGGTTCTTGGACATTGTCCTTAGGCATGGGTAGTGGCTCGATATCCTTTTGATCTTTGAGGATTCCTTCATTATCCATAATTATGAGGTCGAGGGATGTCAATATGTCTTGGGAAGGACCATTGCTAGACCTTGATGAAAGATGTTGATCAAACTTTGGAATAAGTTCTTGAGAAATGTCCTCTAACTTATAAGGTGATGTAGAGGCATTGTCAACATGATTGTTGGTGAATGGATCTTGGATTATGTCAGTAGGATCAAATAATGTCAACACATCTTGAAATAGATCACTAAAAAGTGGTTCTTGATGAATGTTGATTTGATCACTGGATGGGGTAGACATATCTTCACAGTGCTCATTGATGGATTGATTTTGATCATTGTCTTCAATAGTTATGGTGGAGAGATTGTCAAATTTTTCAACCATAGGATCAAGTGATGTCAACGTTTCTTGGATTGGATCATTGTTGGGCATTGTTGGTGATTTTTGATCATGATTGAAAAGTGGCTCTTGGTGTGTGTTGACTTGATCGTTCAATGAGATGGAAACATATTCAATGTGCTCATTAATGGATAGACCTTGATCATTGTTTTCAACAATTGTGGTGGGGAGGTTTTCAGTGCTATCGCTAGTGGTTGAACTCTGATTATTGTCCCCAATAGCTATTAGCTTTTGATCAATCAGGTCTGGGATGAGATTTTTGAGTCGAATGCAATCTGATGTTGTGTGTCCCTTTGTTTTGTGAAAGTCACAAAAGTGCTTCTCGTCATACCTAGTGGTTTCACCATGGGTTCTTGATAATTCACATAAATGGGGATTTTAATGAGATTTTCTTGGATTAGCCATTGCAAGATAGACTCAATTGGTTCACCAAGTGGTTTGTATTTTCATTTTTTACCTTGTGAGATTTGCACTTTAAAATGACCTTATGGCGATTGATTTTGGAGATGTGATGATTGAGTTTTTTCTTTATGACGTTGATCTTGATATCCAATTTCTTGACATTGGAGATATTGTTCTTGATGTGATTGTGGAGACAAATCGATTCTTTGATGACATGGTTCAACCAATGGAAGAGTGTATTTATTTTGGGGTGGATATGTCTCTTGGCGCAATGGATCAACTACTTTGGCAAGTGAAGCAATTTGATCCCGCAAAATTTGATCTTGATTTTCTTGATATCGCTGACTTGGTTGTTTAGCAAGCAGATTTGGAATGCATCCTTGTGGTGTTTTCCTGGGATCATGGACAAATTGATTCTGGATAATGCTCCGATTCAGTGTGATGTTTTGATTTGGCATTATAGGTTGACTTTGAACATTGTTTTGGTTGGGAATCGTGTTGCCTTGGTTTAGGTAACTTTGATTTTGCATGGGGTTACCTTGAATTGGATCATTAGATGGAGTTGCCAATATATTGCTAGGATTTTGAACAACATTGGTTTGATTTGCAAGCATATCTATCCCAAATTTTACCAAGTGTGGATTTGAAATGTTCGTGTTTGGAAAACTTGTATTTGGCATGTATGGATTTGGTGGGATAATGTTGTTTGGAATAAGACTCATGCATTGACTATTTGGTTGATAGATTTGTAGGTTTGGACTTTTCCTTGAATCTACCAAAGGGAAAGGTGTTCCAAAATTTAGATTGGGCATGCTCACATTTCTTGTACCATTGAGGTTTGGAGGAGATAATGATGCCATGCACATATTGTACAAATGTGAGTTTTGATAATCAATTGGCATTGTGAGACTTGGATAGTCTGGTTGACTTGGATTACTCATGATGTATGAGTCGAGTTTAAACTCCATGTTCCTCTTGTGTTTTGACCTTGTTGACCTCTGAGGGGTTTAGGACCAACGATGAGATGAAGGATTAAAGGGGTGAATGATATGGGTGTTTAAACTTTTAGGAACTTTGGATCAATGCTAGACTTTAGGACTTGATTTGATTTGATTCGGATTGGGGATAGTTTGACTAAGTGTGTTAATTCAAACAAGGTGATAATGCATTTGTCAACTCTAGGAAGTTGTGTTATCCGAGAGGTAAATTCGCTCAAGAGGATTGATAATTTGACTAGGTGCGTTAAGTCAAACAAGGTGATGATGATTTTCCAAAAGTCTAGCATAAATGGTGTTTTCAAAGTTCCCAAGAGTTTGTTGGCAAGATGTGATTTTATTGATGTTCGAGATGGGTGAAGTGTTTGACTTGATCCTAGATGAACTTAAGAGGACCTATTTACAAGGCCAAGGTTTTGAAGAACATGTTTTTCCCTAGGAGTAATTCAAACCAAAAAACCAATGTTCACATGGAAAACCATAAGACAGAAGATTGCAAGCACATGTGTGGTTCAAGCCTCTACATAGGTAAGCCTTTAGATAATTGTGACCTTCAAGTTTACCTATTAACTAATTAAATGTGTGTTTTAAAGAGAACAAAAATTATCTAGATTCTTTAGACTTCAAAAACCAATGGTATAAGGTTTAGGGGTTTTCAAACAGCTTGAAAAGCTCTTTATCTAGGACTAACATGCAATTGTAGGATGAAAACATGTCTCACTATTGTCCCATATAGAAAGAAAACAAAAACTTTCACGAAAAAACATAAAGTATCACATACAATGTTTTGGATGTGAAATGGTGTAAAGTATGGTTGCACAACGAATATGGAATGACATAAATGAAAATGCTAAGTGGAACTTAAATGGAAATGAAAAACAATAGTTTAGTATATCAGCAAAGATTTTTGATAAAATCCAAGCTTTCTCCAAGAAGCTCTTTCACCTATATCTCACACATAAGATCAAAGAGAAGGGTTCGGTTATTGTATAAGAGTTTGCCTCCATCAAAGCCCCGTATTAGTGTTCCCACCTCCATGGACAACCTTAGATAAGATCATAGAAAAAATAAAATGATAAAAAAATAAAGATAATATTCTTAATGGAAAATATTGAAGATTTACCACTTCCAAACATAGAAACAAAGTAGTTTGTTGGTATAGTGAAGAAGTGACAAGAGGCTTCAAGATGGTAGTGACTTTTTTGGATGAAAGTAATGGAGAGGTGATCCCACAATACTGGTTTACAATTTTTGGCCAAATTGGACATTGAACTAAATTCTTTTAACAAAATCTTAACTTTCGGGAACCTGTAACTATTAAACCATGAGGAATTTGGAGATGATGCAAACTAGTGATTTGTGACATTTTTTTTGTAGATTATAAATATATTTTTAAAAATAAAATTGGAATTATATTTCATTTTTTTTTCCATCTCCTTCGAAAACTATTTTTTAACAGTAAATGCCATTTTTAAAGAGTGGTGTTCATTGTATACAAAATGTTTTTTTTTCTATAAAGGATAAAATTCTATTTTTTTCAAATTTAGATTTGTAACTATGATATCTAGCACTTTCATTTGGTTTCATAGTGCTTTATGGGATATTTTTTCTTAATTAAGTTTTGAAGTCAAACTAATTACAATTTAGACATAAGCATATTGTATACAACATAAAAAAAATTGTATGTATCGAAATTCAATTTTATTTTTTTTGATGGATCAAGGACATCAATACCTAGCACAAACATATTTTTAAGAATTTTATTTTGGTAATCTACTCTTTTTCTACATGTGTAGAACATAGAGCTTTATTTTTAGTGCAAAACCTGCATTCACAAGAAATAAAAACAAATATATTTAAAATTATACTTTTTGGGAAGCTTATAATAAGGACTACATACTAAAAAAAAAAAAAAATTAAATGAATTCAGTTGATCCCCCAAAAGGTAAATCAAAAGTGGTTTTTTATCAACAATTTGATAGGTTTAAAGGAGACGTTGTTATAGGTATCGTTTAAAACTAGCGGGGTTTTATCCAAGTGGGTTTGATCTAAGGTGGTTTGATCAAACCCTCTTCAATTGGAATCCTTTAAATTGAATTTTCCAAGGCTTAAATCATTATATTTTCTTAAAATATGTGATTTCAACAAAAAATCAGGATGTCCCAAAAAGTGTAAACCACTATTGTGGGATCACCCACACCTCCAGTTTACTCTAAAATATATGGAAGAGTTCTTTGAATGATATGCATAAAAAGAGAGATAGAGAATGCTATGAATTCTCAAGAAGTGTTGTAAAATGTTGAAGAAAAAAATGAGAGAGAAAGGGAGAGTTGTGTGTGTAGTTTTTCAAAATATCCAAAGTGAATCCCTCCTTAAAAACAAAGGTCTTTTTGGTCCAAATAGCCTACCCGAATGATTCCTGATGAGGGTGCAAGTTGGTAGAGGAATTACACTACCAAAACATGCCAACTCAATCACAAAGCAACTCAATCATGGGGACACGAGTGCAGTGTGCAAACATCTTCATGGTGTGCACAAATCCATGAAAAAATCTGACTTAAATCATGAGGGAGCTAGACATGCCAAGTGCTAAAAGATTTTTTTGGGTTGAAAAAGAGCATAATTATCTTAATTGGAACTAAAGAGAAAGACATATGTAATATGAAATTGTATAAGATGCAATTTACCACATTATAAATTTTATATCAAACGGAAATAACATTTATGTTATTTTTTTTCTACATGAAAGTATTTTCTTTTATTGCATCTTGCTTTATAAATTCTATTATACAATCTATATATTTTATAATATTATTTAGACAATTCTCACCACTTCAAAAGATTAATAATAGATTGACTTCTAACATGAACATAAATCAGATCAACCATAATAACTTTTTAAAAAATCAATGTAAATTTTTCCAGGTTTATATTCTTGCAAATAAGTGTTCAACTAAAACTATTTTAAATGAAATTTGGCTTTAAATATTAATGCGGTGAATGTTCTGCTGCCGTGAATTGTTGGCAGTGAATTTTACTTGGTGGTGAATTCTCCATGACGATGAATTGCTTGTGATGATTTTTCCTTCGATAAATTGCTGGCGATGAATTTGCTGAAGCAATAACGTATCTCTTTCACCAATGTCCCATTATATGTAATTAAGTTTGTTTTTGTAAAACTTAGCTCAGTCCACACGGTATAAAATTAAAGAAAAAAGAGGAAGGCTCGGGGAAGGAGAAGATCGATGACTTCCATTTACTTTACGTTGTCCTTTACTAATTTTCTTGGACTTTGATTTACTTTGAAAGATTGTGATGATGAAGATGAAGTTGAGGACAATGCGTGGTAGCTACTTGGGTTCTATTTTCTAAAGAATCTTGAAATACAGCAAGCACATAATAATTAATGGAAGACTTTGATGAATTTTAGTCCCCTCAAATACGCTGTAATAATCTTGTAAGAATTAAAGATTAAGGGTGTTCATTTAATTAAATTTGTCATTCATGATGTTGAGAATCTTGTATTTGACAAGATTTGTTCTAGTACTCCTTTAAACCATTCCACTTCACCATTAAACTAACAACTGTTCAACAAATTATATAATTTTTAATTCAATTCTTTTAATAAAATTATTGATTTAAAATTAGAGTTCTACTTTTTGAATGATTTTATATATACATTTTGATGATATCATTCATTAAATAAATCAATATTTTAAAAAATATTTTGAATTTCTAAAAATAAAAAGAAGTATTTTACTGGAAGGTTTAGTTAATTCTCAAGAGTAGATGGGAGAATATAATATTTTAAAATATTTTAAGTTAAAAATTAATGTAGAAACAAATATATATTTAAAATTATAATATTTAATTTAAAAATTTAAAAATTTAAAAAGGAGGCTTATAGCATTTATATTTCAAGTTTAGATACTACTTAAAATATATATTATTTTTATTTTGGATGAATAAATGTCTATATTATCATTTATAAAATAAATTTACACATATTCATAAAAATGGGTAGGTGGAAAGACCCCAACATTCAAAATGATGCAACAACCCATAATAAAATATAACTAAAACATGCCACTATGTGACAAGAGCAAGAAGAGTAAGAGGAGGATGAGTCTTAGTCATTTGATTTTAGCTTGTACATTAGTTGAATCTGAAGTATCCATAGGAGGATCCCAACCATCATTAACATCATTTTTTTTTATTTTCAACATCATCACAAATATGAGAAATAACAAAAGCCAAGTGAGTGAATTTTCCAAAGTTTAGTTTTCCCACATCATCTTTTTTTTTTTTCAACATCATCACAAATATGAGAAATAACAAAAGCCAAGTGAGTGAATTTTCCAAAGTTTAGTTTTCCCTTGAATAAACATGTCAATTGCTACAAGAAGAATAACAATGCTTAATAGGTGGATAATAACCTTGATTCAAGATACAATTCAAAGAAATGAGAGAAATCTATGACTTTAGCATAAAGCGAGAAATTAGTATCAATAGAATATATAGAGAAAATATAAGAATTTATAGTCTAAAAGAGTGCCAAATATAAGTAATTATGAAAGAGATTCTAGACCAATCCCCTAATAAAACTTTGTGTCAAGAAAATGGTTTAGTTCATGTTAGGATTAAGATACCATCAACCTCTTAAATTATATTTTAATTAAGTTGTTCCATTATTCTTTTGAAGGTGTTTCTAGGAACCTAAGATGTTAGTGGAAAATAAATTTATAAATACTTTTCACATATAGTTTGTAAATATATTGATAAGGGATGAAGGGGTCAATCTCTATTAATAATCAATAGTATTCTCTTCAATTTGGACTTTTGAAAAGGAGGGAAAAAATATTTTTTGTATTTCATATAGATGACTATTGGATTCTCCAAGTTGAGTTCTTTGAATGACATAAAAGATATTTGTTGGCATGCTAGGATGGATAAATTTTCCCATTTTAGAGGGAATTCCAAGGGATGAGATGTTTGATTTTCCTAAGGTGCATTTGGGTGCCATTTTTTACCATGGTTTGATGGATCTCTTATTTTAGAAACTCCTAGTGATATCTTTCCTCTAAAATTCCTATAAATATGAGCCTTTGAAATGGTGGTAAGGTATTTCATTTTGGTTGTTTCTTTAGACTTCAACAAACATAGGTTTCAAAAATTAGAGATAAAGAAAGAGAAGGAATTGTGATTATTTGTAATATTGTTTGTAAAGATAATATATACTCAAGACCTATCTTCTTTGTGGAGTTTCTTTTTAAAGGATTTCTCCACTCAAATTTCATGTAATGTATTCATTTCATATGATCTTTTGGAATCTTTTAGTTGCTATTTTACATTCCTAAATACATTAATATTATTTTAAAAATTAAACACACTAAATTAAATTGTAATTCATGAATAAACAAACTTAATTTTAAATTTATATATTGTAGTATTTTATTCTTTCATTCCACACATTTGATATTAGATATTTTCCCTCTTTTATTCCTTTGGGTTTAAATGTTCCCTCAAATACACTATAATAATCTTATATTGGTTCTACTTTGTCATTATTGATTTTGCCATGTTTTATTTTCACATTTTCATTAGGTAATGTATTTGAAGCTTTTAAGTTTTCTAGTCATATGTACAATTAGAGGTGGAGTTGGCATCCATACCTTCACATAAACAAGCATAGTTTCCCAATACACAAAAAATGAAAATAAATTAATGTGGGTTGAAACGCCTTATAATCATCCATCCATTGAAATTGTTTTGGATAACACAAATGAAGAAAATTACAAAGCATAGATTTCGCTATTGTTGTGCTTTGAAAATTGAGTTAATACTATTATTCCTCACAATTTTTTTGGTAAAATAAGTTATGCATTTAAATTAAGAACACTAATTATGCTATTAGAGGAAGTCGTAAGTTCTCTTGATGGAACAAAGATAGAAATTAAATAATTAAAAAATGATTTTATTCTTATATATATAATGAGTTTAAATTAATTTGGTGAGAATAAAAGATTAATGAGTATTTAATTAGTTAAATTTGTCTTTTGTAGAATTTTGTCTCATTTTTTTTTTTTTTAAATCTTAAAATTAAAAGGGGATTTATAACATTTATTTTTAAAGTTTAGATATGTAATTAAAAAATATATTATTTTTTTATTTTTGATGAATAAGTTTCTATATTATCATATCAGCACAAAGCTCACACTTTAGGCTAATTTATAGCACAGGTGAATTTAAGTAATTTTAACTAAAAATTAAATTTGGTCAAACATTAGTCAATTTACCAAAAAAAAATGTATATATTTTAATAATGTAATTATTATTTACATTTTCTTTTTTCTTTTTATAAATGTAGATTATTAGCATGTCAAGGAAAAATAGTCAAACTTATTAAAAAAAATTGAAAAAATATGATGCCCTATGAAGATGGCATAATTTTTGGGGTTGGGGCCCTAGCTCGGTTGGCTAAATCTTTCCTGTTGCAAGAGGTTGGTCATGAAGTCTAGTCTCCCCCACCCTTGCGGTACTGGAGGACCAAGTGCACTGCAGTTTATAGGGGGTCATGCTACCCGATTCCTGCAGTCTAATAAAAAATAAAATAAAAATTAAAAAAGATGGCATAATTTTTTTTTCTATTTTAGATAAATAATTAATATGAAAGTTGATGTAGATTGGAAACAACTAAGTTTTAATTCGTGCACATTTTAATATAATATGTGAATTACTATATAAAGGTTGATTTACTATATAACTTCATTTTTAGAATTTTATCAACAACTAAATTATAGTGTTAATTTATAAAAAACTATATTCAAATAATTTTTCATTTTTAAAAAAAAAAATACACACATAAATATACTAAAAATTAAATATTTTATTAGTTTACATCATTTCAAAATTCAAAACATATATATCACTTTTTAATAATTATAATTTACAAAATATATTTACACATATTCAAGAAAAGGGTAGGTGGAAAGATTCCAACATTCCAAACGATGCAACAACCTAGAATAAAACATAACTAAAACATGCAAATATGTAGCGAGAGGAAGAGCACTAAGAGGAGGATGTGGGTTTTAGTCATTCAATTTTGCCTCTATTGTTAGGAGGATTCCAACCATCATTAACATAATCATCTTTTTTATTTTCATCATCATCACAAATATGAGAAATAGAAAGAGTCAAGTGAGGGCATTCTCCAAAGTTTTGTTTTCCCTTGAATAACATCTCAATTTCTACAAGAAGAGTAACAATTCCTAAGAGCTAGATAATATCCTTGGTTGGAGATACAATTCAAAGAAAGGGACTTTGGCAATAGTGCATAAGAAAATTAGAGAAAGTCATGGCTTTAGCATAAAGTGAAAAATTGGTATCAATAGAGCATATAAAGAAAAGAGAAGCATTTCTAACCTTAAAGCATGCCAAATTTAAGTAAATTTGAAAGGATTCTAGACCAATACCCTAATAACACTTTGTGTAAAAATAGTAGTTTAGGCCATGTTAGGATAAAGGTGTCATCAACCTCTTAAATTCTAATTTAATTAATTTGTTACATCATTTGTGTTAAGGTGTTTCTAGGCCTCTAGGATGTTAGTGGAAAATAAATTTATAAATACTTTTCATATATAGTTTGTAAATATGTTCACAAAGGATGAAGGGGTCCATCTTTAGTAATAATTAACTACTTGTGGAATACTCAATTATCTCCTCAATTTTGGCACTTAGAAATGAGGGAAAGATGATATTGTGTATTTCATATAGGTTACTATTGGGTTCTCCAAGTTGAACTTACTTGGAAAGGACATCAGAGATTTTTGTTTGCATGCTAGGAAAGATGAATTTTCACATTTTAGAGATAATTCCAAGGAGTGGGATGTTTGATTTTCATAAGGTGAATTTAGGTGCCATTTTTTTACCATGATGTGATGGACCTCTTATTATGAAAATTACAAATAGCCTTCTAAAATTCCTATGAATGTGAGCCTTGGAATGGTGGTAAGGTATTTCATTTTGGTTTTATTTTTAGAGTTCAAGGAACATTGGTTTTGAAATTAGAGATAAAGAAAGAGTGAATAATATGTCTTCCTTTGTAATATTGTTTGTGGAGATAATATATAATTGGCCTCTATTCTTTGTGGAGTTTCTCTTACAAGGATTTATCCACTTAAACCTTATGTGATGTGTTCATCTCATATGGTATTTTTGTTTCTTTTAGTTGCTAATTTACATTTCTAAATATATTAATATTATTTTACAAATCAAGCATACTAAGATATATAATAATTCATGAAAAAACAAACTTAATTTTAGATTTATATATTATAGTAGTTTATTCCTTTATTCCACACTTTTGGTATTAGAGCTTGACCATCTTTGGTTCCTTTGGGTCTAAAGATTTTTTGGATGGAATCGGATTTTATGGTAATTATGTTTTCTAGATTTGTATTTTGAAGTTATGGCTACATCTTAGTTAGATATTGAGAAGTTCAATGAAACTAACTATGAATTTTAGAAGTTAAATATAGATGATCTCTTGGAAGAAAGAGATCAATAAATAGTGACAACAAATGAATCTAGTCTTGATGGTATTGTGAAATATGAGCATGACAACATGAATACAAAAGCATAAACAATAATCTACTTTTGTTGTGTACACACTATCTTGTTAAACATAGTAGAATAGTTTGTGACTTATTCCCAATAAAAAAGGTTGGGTGGGATTTATCAATATAAATGACATAAATAAATTGTATTTTAAAAGAAATATTTTCTCTTAAAATGAAGGAAGGTGATTCGGTAGATATGAATTAAAATTCTTATATTTAATTTTGAGCCAGTTAGCCTTTGTAGATGTAAAAAGAGAAGAGGATAAGTGTATTATACTTCTATGTTCTTTACTCAAGTCATATGAGAGCATGATTCTTGATATTAGTGATAGATGAATGGATCCCAAGTTGGATGTTCTTGTTTCAACTTGTTTGCTAGAGTAAACCAGAAAAGGAGCCATTAAAAATAGTTCTAGCATGATTTTCATGTCAAGCAAAGGTCCAAGGGAAGAGGAGGATCTACGAGAGACCAAAAGTAGCCTAAACAAAGGACTAAATCTTAAGACCAATATAAAAAATTTAAAAATAAGAGATTGAAGTATATAATTTTAGTAAAATGGGGAATTAAAAACATTAATATGGATGTATTTCATCTTGTGGATGTTGGTTCTATTTGAAAATATTGGTATTTATCTTCGTAGATGATGCTTCAAGGTTTATCTTGAATTATTTTATTATAAATAAATCAATATTTTTTACTAAATTTAAATAATTTAAATCTTTAGTAGAAAAATAATAAAATCATTTAAGATAAATATTTTAGGTTCTAATAATTTAGGAAGACATTTTTTCTAAAATTTTGATAATTTTAAAAGAGTATACATATTTCTAGATAAAAGACTACTCCATACACACTTGGGTGTTTGTATAAAGTAAGGGGACTAGAAATACTATCTGCATCCACTTTTTGATTCATCTAGGAAACAATGTGAGCATGTTATAACACATTTGTGTTATGACTTGATAGTGACTGGGCCTATTCTAGTAAATATCAAGTCATAATGCACTCACATTTTATCTATTTAGAAACAAAAAAATAAAAAGTCAAAATTATTTGAAATTGACCTCTTATATCTATAATACAAAAATGTGAGAAAGGAATAACACATACACATTTTGGATTTGATCAAGTCACCATAAAAATACCACCATGATGTCCACAAGGTCAAAGAGGTGGTTTTTATTTTTATTTTTAATTGTAGAACTTCAATAGAACACCAATTTAGCAATTATTTTGATTCAATATTTTTTTATTTTTTTAAATTAAGAATCCTTCACACATTCATGATATCCCTAGTTCACCAAATAATGAACACCCTAGTGAAGATAATGAACAACCAAACCCTCAATAAAATCACCCATAAGTTCCTTCACATCCTCCTCAAACATAAGAAAACCTAATAGGGAAAAATTTATAAAATAAAAGGAAACTCAAAGTATTGCTTCTTAGGTTGAAAAATTTAATTGAAAGTAGTTCTCATTGGACAACTCTCATCACCTCATTGCAATATATCATCTCTCATATGAATTTCATGAGTGGTAAAATTAATGTGGTATAATAAGAGGGAGGAAGAATGGAAATTTAATGTCTCAAATTTATCATACTAATAAGTAAAAGAAAATAAAATATTGAAATGGGATTTGTGTGCATTGTTCATCAATCCATAAAATAATGGACCCCTACATAGTAGTTTCAAGAGGTTTCCTATCCATTTGATGCCAACACCAAGGAAAAAGGAAATTTTTTTGAGAGAGGTGTTGGATGGTTTTTTACATCGTCCATGCAACAAAAATGAGGTCCCACAACATTTTTTGAGGAAACTCTAGATTATGAGTTTGTCCTTAGTAAGATCCCAAACTACTTTGACATGTGTGACTTCCAAGGTAGAGGTGTGATGTAGAGGGAATCTCCATCCTACTCAAATACAACTCAAAATCACACAATTCTTTACAATATTAAGATAGAGACCCTCTACTCATACAAAAAAAACATCCATACACTAAATAAACCAAATAAATGAAACAAAATATATATTTCTTATTGAATTCACACTAGATTGCAATAATTCAAAACTACAACATTACATAATGCAAATGGTTATTTTGAATCTAGCCATCTCCCTCACTTTACTCTTCTCTTTCACTCTCATTTGCTTCAAATTACTTTCTATGGAATCCTCAACTTCATCCAATCGGACAACTCTTCACTCTACTTATGGTGCCCCAATCCAGTTTTTTGCAAGTTCTTTGACTATTCTCTTTGGTCGACCCCTTTCACTATACCCTAGAGTGTGGGTTTTCTTTTCCGTGCCCACTACTTCCTTCTGTGTATCCCTCTAAGTCCTCTCTATGTTTTTGTCTTTCCTCCACCACGTGCCTCCATTCTCCTTGTTTGAGCAATTAAGTTATGCACCTCATTTATTGTCCTGCATGGACTCATTCTCTTATGCCACTGGTTGTGGCTCGACCCCTCTACCTGAAGCACAACATCCTCCATCACTTCTATATCGGCATTCCCTTGTAATAAATCCAATATCCAGGTGTTGATTTCTCTCCCTCTTTGTCTCTGCCAGCTCCATTCGTTAAATTTCTACTTTCTTTCTTTTTTATGTAGCGACCCAAAGAAATTTTATTTTTCCTTGATTCAAAACAAAATGCCCTACCTCGTTTTATCGATTGAAGATGAAAATGAAACTCTTATTGAACATTCCAATTAAAATGTTTCCAAAAGTTCCATCGGCCTCTTCACATTCCATCGAGCTCCTTCCAAAAGCATCGATTTTTCCTTCCTAAGTGGTTATGTTCCTTTCAACCGATCCACTTGTTCTTGCTTAGAAACTTCTTACTATCTTATCATCCTATGTGGCAGAAGTTAATATTTTTATTTACAATCATTTGATATAATGTGCAATATTTGTCAGATCAATTTAGATCGACCCCGAAAGTATTACATTACTATTTTCCTTCAATTTTAATTTACATTTTTGCAATCATTGTAAAACCATTATTGAAAAATTTATTATACTGTGATGGGCGTCCATGTCTAGTTCCAAAGCAACTAAAAGCAACGAGAGAAAATATAAAAAAACAAATCAAAATTGAAAGTAAACCAAACAATTTTTTTGGTTGGTGTCGATTTCCTGTCTGCTCACGTGCTCCTATCTGGCAGGGATAACTTTAAGAAACACACCCCCCTCCCTCAGCAAAGGTGTAAAATCCTAGTGAATATTTGCTTTTATTTGAAAAAAATTATTAATTTTCCAAGCAAATCTTATACACAGTATTAAAAAATTTGTAAAATCCTTGCAAATCTTAATGAATAATTGGTAAAAATAATAATCATAGTAGCGAATCCTAGTGAATAATCACTAAAAATATTAATGACAATGGCGAATATCTCCTTTAAAAAATTGCATAGTTGGTCGACGTAGTTCCTCCATATATTTTTGTATTTCTTTTAATATTGAAGTAGGGGTCCGAGGATGGCAACCACCAACAGGGTCAAGGGGCAACGCCCTCATGTGGATTTCGAGGGGGCATCGCCCCCTCGCAAGGTCTTGGGACAATGGCCCCGGCTCACTCCTATCGCGATACAGATGGGATCGAGGGGCAGAACCCCTCACCACCAAGCATAAATTCACTATTGAAAATGCATTGGAGCACACACGGGGGTGATCTCACAAAGCTGGTTTACAATTTTTGAGAGGAACTGATTTTTGCTGAAATCACATATTTTTAGAAAATATAATGATTTAAGCCTTAAAAAGTTTCATTTTAAGGATTCTAATTGAAGAGGATTTGATCAAACCACCTTAGACTAAACCCCTTTGGATAGAACCTTTCTTGTTTTAAACCATACCTATAAATGAGTCTCCTTTACACCTATCAAAATGTTGATAAAAAGTCACTTTTGATTTACCTTTTGGGGGATCAAATTAATTCATTTAAAATTTATTTGAAATTATTATGGTAGTCCTCAGAACAAGCTATCCAACGAATATAATTTTAATATGTTTTGGTTTTATTATGTATTTGATTTTTTAGTTTTATTAAACATAGGTTTTTCATCGAAAATGAAGGTCTTTGTTTTACACATGTGGAAAAATAGAAAATTATTAAAATAATTTTTTTTTAAATATGTTCATGCTGGGTATTGATGTCCTTGATCCATTAAAAAAAAAAAATTGAATTTCGATATGTAAATAAAAAGTTATGTTGTATACAGTCCGCCTATGTCTGAATTGCAATTGGTTTGACTTTGTAACTCAATTAAGGAAAAACTATTCAATAAAAAACTATGAGACCAAATGAAAATGCTAGATATCTTAGTTACAAATCTAAATTCGAAGAAATTAGAATTTTATCCTTCATACAAAAAAAGTTATGTTGTATACGGTGAGCGTCACTTTTTAAAAATGTTGTTTTCTGAAAAAAACCAATTTTTGTGGGAGATGGAAAAAAAAGTGCAATCTGATTCCAAAAGTTTTCAAAAAAATATTTTCAGAATCTACAGACAAAATTTGATAAGAATCTAATTTGCATCATATTCAAATTCCTCACAGTTTAGCCGTTATAGGTGCCCGAATGTGAAGATTTAGTTAAAAATAATAATTTCAGTGTCCAGTTTGGCCAAAAATTGTAAACCACTATTGTGGGATCACCCACGGATGAAGTGTTTTTTAAAAATCTCACTTTAAAATTAAGACTAAATAAAAAGTGAAAATGTTACCATTGATTAGCTTCTTGATCTGATGGTTGTAGGTTGATTTTGCGCCCTAATACGCATGTGCCTTTTAAAAGGCTTGTTGAGGCCCGAAATTTGTTTTAGGCCACATAATTAGATTTAATCATGTGGCCCAAAACAAATTTCGGGCCTCAACAAGCCTTTTGAAAGGCACATGCATATTAGGGCGCGAAATCAACCTACAGCCGTTTGATTATAAAGCTAATCGATGACAATAGATAAAAGCCCTATTCAAGGCTAAATTATCCCTAAAATTAAATAATAATTTATTATTAGTGGCGATATTGCCCCAAAATTAATCGGAGGAATAAATTATTACTGGTGAATATAATTAATATTTTTAATTACTGTATAAACTACTAGAGAATCAGTTCTGATGATGCATCATTTAAATGGCGAATTAATCGAGACAAAATTATTTTTTTGTAAAAACTTGGCGATTTAGTCTCTTTTTTATCTTGTACTATTCGCCATTTTTGGAGCTCCCGATTTCAATTATTCGTCAATTGGTGAGGATTCACCACTAAATTTTTCCCTGCTATCCAGCGTATGAGTCCTAGATCATCCGATCTAGAACACACAACCTCAAACATTGAATTACGATTTGTCATTTGTTAAGTGTCAAGATTATCCTGAGAAAGATGCAATATAAGACCCAATAAAGCATAAAGAAGCCTAGTTTTAGCAGGAAGAGCCCAAACAAGTGCGAAAATGTAAACGGATACATTTTCCTACGATACATTTAGCCCCCACTTTAGTGAGAGGAGTAAAGTGCTTGAAATTCGCACTAAAGTAGATAAACATGCATCAAGAGGGATCCAAGTGTACCAATGCTAATAAGATAAGAAAACAATGATCAAGAGGGATAATCAAGCCCCAAGATCAAGATCTTATGTAAAACCAACATAGGAATAGAATAACATGCATGTGGATGATATAAGAATCAACAACAAGATACAAGCATACACTACCAAAGACATAAAGAAGAAAGAAAAAGAAAACGAGGGACGGATCAAGCTTTGACAATCAGTCCAACAACATGTGGACCAGGTCTAGGTTGTTTGTCCAAAAACATTTACAAGTGGAACATGATGTACACTATGCAAACAAACCACATGCTCACAAGGGCTAGTGGAACCTCAGGCCATCCATTAGGTGAGCCCCCAAATATACATATGTGCACGACTGGTATGCACTCACACAGACAAGTGGCTATGGGAAAGTCACACCTAAGTTCGGCTCCCATATGATAACCATACCAAAGCTATACCTCCTGATAACTTTGATAAGACACCACACAACACAAACAACAAGATCCATGAGGCAAGTAAAAATTCATATGCTAACACTCATGAACAAACAAGATGGCTCCACAAGCAAGCAAAGTGTGTTATGCAAGGTGGCCATATAATAGTCATTGTAAATGAAAAATAGTGTAAGGTACATCCAAAGGAGTTTTTTTTAGTTCATGTAAGGTTTTGACTTAGGGAACATCATGCCTAATGTCTCCGAGAGAGGACCAATTGAAGAATAGAAGATTCAGAACTTAGGGCATGTAGTGTGCCACATGAAGCCACTATGAGGAATATAATATGCTAAGAGAGATCATACTCTTGAAGGACATCACACCCAGTGTCACCACAATGAGAAAGATCCATCGCATGAAGTAAGAAGACCACACAACAAAATATGAGTTATAAAAGAAATGCAAAGTAATAATGCCAATGTATGCCCCCACTTTAAAGAAATTGTTCGACACCATGTTGTAAGAAATTAATTTAAAGTAGCAAATGATAAATGCTCATAACAAAGAGGACATGAGAGCTTATTCGGAAATCCCTATTCCAAGTCATATGCTTCCAAATAAAGCTACGTCATGAAAAAGAGGAAGGGGTTTCCCCCAAAAATAAATCCCAAAATCACATAAGAGATCCATGGATTCGAGGTCAGTATGTCTTTGCTACAATGTTTTTATAGAGCTCGAAAATGACATCATTCCCCAAATACTCATGGAACAAGGAAGAATGACACAAAGAGATCGAAAACAAAGAAAAAGCCTTTCATGTCAACATGGAAGAGACCTAAATCTTTGGACACCTTGAGTCATCCAAAAAAGGAAAACACAAGATAAATGAAAAGATAAAATGTTTACGACATAGAGAAGAATGTAGAGAAAAATAAAGGAATGTTACAAAGAGAGATACATCAAATAAAATGGTACGAGGAGATCACATTACGCACATGCAATCACACACACACACACAACATGAAAAAGAAAACAAAGGAAAGACTAGTAAGGCACATGTGAGCCAACCTATTAGCAGTTCGTCTACATACCAATCTTGTTCATCATATATGGAAGGCATGCAACTAGCCAAAGGGACAATAGCAAGTTTTGAACTATAAGTATCACCAAGTTCAACACTCTTCTTAGGGGAATTTTCATTTAAGCTCATAAAAGAGAAAAATAATGTATTCAACTCATTATGCACTTCTTCATCAATTTTAGCAATCTCATCATCGTCGTCTAAGTTAATCACAACAGGAGGTCAAATGATAATGCCCAAAGAAGGTGCTAGTTCTTGTTGTGGTTGTGATATAGGATATTTTTGTTGCACTGAAGGGGGAGACTTATCATGTATTGCTTCACTAGAGTTTTGATGTTGATTTTGGTTGTTTTTTTCTTTGTTTAACCTTTGAGCAATATCACGATGTCTACACCTACACTCTTTAGCATTTATATTTCTTTTGGTACAATTTTCAAATTGCATTTTTGTAAAAGTGGGTTTATCAACTATGGGTTCTACTTCTTGAGAGGAAACCCTAGGTGATCCCACAATATTGGTTTACAATTTTTGGGCATACTAGACACTGAACTGATATTTATAACTAAATCTTCACTTTTGGGCTCCTACAGTGGCTAAACCGTGAGGAATTTGAAGATGACGTAAACTAGTGATTTGTTCAAAGTTTTGTCTATAGATTATAAATATATTCTTTTCAAAAATTTTGGAATCAAATTGCACTTTTTTTTCATCTCCTTCGAAAACTAGTTTTTATCAGTAAACAACATTCTTAAGAAGTGATGCTCATCGTATACAACATAACTTTTTTTGTATCAAGGATAAAATTATAATTTTTTCAAAAAAATTTAGATTTATAACTACGATATATAACCAGTTCATTTGGTTTCATAGTGTTTTATTAAATATTTTTTCCTTAATCAAGTTTTGAAGTCAAACCAATTACAATTTAGACATAGGTAGATTGTATACAACATAGCTTTTTTTGTATGTATCGAAATTCAAATTTTTTTTAATGGATCAAGGACATCAATACCTAGCCTGAACATATTTTTCAAAATTTTATTTTGATAGTCTACTATTTTTCGACATGTGCAGAACAAAGAGCTTGATTTTAAGTGAAAAACATGCATTCACAAAAAATTAAAAAAAAATATAATAATCAAATTTAATTTAATTAAAATTATACTTTTTTGGAAGCTTATAATAAGGACTACATACAAAAAAAAAATGAATTCATTTGATCCCCCAAAAGGTAAATCAAAAGTGGTTTTTTATTAGCATTTTAATAGGTGTAAAGAAGACTGCGTTATAGGTATGGTTTAAAACTAGCGGGGTTCTATCCAAGGGGGCTTGGTCTAAGGTGGTTTGATCAAACCCTCCTCAATTGGAATCCTTTAAATGTGACTTTTCAAGGCTTAAATCATTATATTTTCCAAAAATATGTGATTTCAGCAAAAATTAGGATCTCCAAGAAAGTGTAAACCACTATTGTGGTAGCACCCCCCTAGGAGGTTGTTCAACCACTTTCTCTTTAGCTTTGTAATCTTATTTTATCTTAAGAGGCACAAAGTGATTTTTTTGGTTGTCTCTTGGTCATTTTTAGGAGATATGTGAAGGATTTTTCATGGGTTGGTCTTGGTTACTTGGAAGGATTTTTTGTTCAATTGTGGTTTCATCAATGATAGGAGGCTCAATCATGGGTTGAGGTATATTTCAAAGGGATAGTTTTGCTATGTGTTTCACCTTAAAATTTTGATAGGATTTGAAAAATAAGTCCTTACAAGGTTTAATAGGTTCAATAGGCTCGGGCCAAAAGAAATCCAATTGAAGAATTCCCATGGGAAGACACGGGCTTAAAGCCACTATGATGCATAGTAAATATTTCATTGTCAAAGGGAAACTTTAAGCATTTATGCACAACCAATGAAATGAATTCCATGGAGTGTAGCCATGGGTAACCAAGCTTCACACAGAATTGATCCAATGTCGGGATGAAAAGAATGAGACATCTAATTGTTTTGGTCCAACTTTTAAAGGAAGGATAATCGAACCAATCGTAGGGCACACAAAACCATTATGAAATTTATCCATGCTTTCAGTTTATCATATGTATCTTGATAGAGTTCATACACAAGTAAGAATTCTGTAGTGATCACATTCTCTCCATAGATGGGATCAATATTTAATATCCCATTAGTGGGTTTGTCATTGATTTGATCGACTATGTAAAGAGGACCATCGGGTGCATGTTTAAGTATGTCCTTTTGTGAGAAAGCAATGTCAAAAGGCATTTTAGTTCAGCCCTATGAGATTGAATTTTGATCAATCCAACCATACTATCCATAGGAATTTCTTCATTAGTATCCATGTTGTTATTATCTGTGTCAACATTCATCACATCATTCTTCTTAGTTTCACTAGCTTTGAAAAATGATGTATTATGATTTGGCATGGGGTTGGTAAATATTTGAAATTTTTTGTTAGGAGGGGCAACGAACTTATTACCTTGATCATTGACACCTCCAATTTGAATACAATTAGAATCAATGTGGTCTTGCACAATATGTTTAAGACACTTACAATGTTTGATATTGTGTCCACTTTTTCGATGAAAATGACAATACAAATTAAATATAAATTTTAGAGGTAATGGCTTATTAGGATCAGGATTTCTAATGAGAGGTAAGGAAATCATGTTTTTTTCTAGAAGTTGTAACATGGTGTTATGGAGGGTATCGGGTAAGGGAGTAAATTGTCTAGTGGGATACCCAAATGTGAAAGGGTTTGATCCACTTGGGTATCAACATGTTGAGTTGGTTGAGGGGGATTTAGTTGAAGAAATCCTTTATTATGTTTTTGAAAAGTTAAGAAGCATTTACAGGGCATTGTACCCTTCACAACGAGCCGCTGGGGCCAAAAAGGAACAAGTTTAAACAGGAAAGAAAAATCAGAAACAACCCACAGCCAACACAGAGACTGCAGAGAGTCAGCCAACAGATAGGAACAGAAAGCAACTAATTAGCATTGTCCCAATTTTTAATCAGGAGGTCCACTGCCTCATCACCCACCCACTCTTTGTTCTCCTGACTGTTATTTCCCTCCAGCTCCTCCTTTATAGCATTAGACAAAGTGCTCGTGATGAAGTGGCCCAACTTCATGGTGAAGTGGGTCAACCCCCAGAACCTTTTGTCGAGCGTGTCCATTCTCTTCACCATATCACAAGGCTCCTCCCCAATGTCCACGATCCCCTAAACCTCACCAGGCTCTTCGACCAGGGGATGTGGAGAGTGAGAGGTGGAGCCATCAATAGGAACCTTGTTGTCCTCAGGAGTAAACTGGGGCCCCTCCACATTTTCTTCCTCGTCATCTTCAGTTTCTTCTTCCTTGTACCCTTTGCTTTCAGACTGCTCCTCCTCTGAATCTTCAATAATCAGCGTCTTTTTGTTGTTCTTAGCAAGCCTCCCAGATCTCCTTCTGGCATTTTCCCCACCAATCATCTCAGTGGTCCCCACAACTATGTCACCTCTGGAGTCTTTCCTTATAGTGTTCTTGCCCTTTCCATCCTTAGCAATCGGGACCAACATGCCTTGAATCTCCTTTCCTTTTTTTGCAGTGGTGGCCTTGTAGGCCGAGTCCGCCTAAGTGGATTTCAATTCACAGAGACCCTCCGTCGCGCTGGCATGAGCCTTACCCAGACTTCCCTTAAGCTTTTTGGTGGTTATCTTAGCTTCGGGATTCCCTGCAGTGCCCGTATTAGATTTCTTAGGAGGGCTTTTAGACTCGATCGAGGAAATATTCACATTCGACAAGGGCTCAATTTTCTCAATGCGAACAGCCATGATAGCTTTAGGAGCGAAGAGGGCCAGATGAAAGTGATATAGTCTCAGAATGAGCCCCTGATGGAGCGAGAGTGGTGGGAGATCACTAGGGTTAAGGTTGGCCAACTCTTTGCACTTTTCGACCGATTTTTCCAAGTCCATTAAAAGAAAGAATGGGAAACTAAGCAGCATCTTGTTTCTTAAATGATTTAATAGGGGGAAGTGATAAAAAAAGTAGGTTTTAAACCTACCTTCCAAGGTGATGTACTTCATCAATGCCAGGCACACCTGATCCCAGAGCTTCGGGAGAGCATCTCTCTCAAAACCCGACTGGTTCTACACCGGGACCTCCTCACCTCTAAACAAAGCTTTTAATCTTTCATGATCCAGTTTCTTGGTGTGTTTGGGGTATTTTTTCCCAGTACATAGTAATCCCATGGCCTGCGCTATGACTTCCTCACTGATTTCAAACGAGATTCCTCCAATGGAGACCTGATGATCCTTCCACGAGTTGGAAAACTGACCTCACAAGTTAGGATCATGACCAACCAAGATCTCCATAAGCAAAGCGATGCCACCTTCCACACAGATGTGCCAGACTAAAGGGTTGTTCTAAAACTCCTCACAGTTGTCTAGTTCAGTCCTCACCTGCTCACCACCCATTTTACCAACCTGCACAGGACGCCAAAGAAATTGCAAAAAATACCAAATGCAAAAGCCACGAATGCTTATCACATTGTGATTGTTAAGGCAAGGTATGCAGCAAAGGCTAATAACACTCGCATACAGGTCGCATGCGTGGAAGGGAAAATCACCACAGGGTGATTTGACAATGAATTTAATGAAGTTCTTGGGATGATTGCGGCTAGCAAGGCAAGAATTGGTGGACATGTAGGGAATGCGCAAAAAATAAGGCAGAATGGGCGTATGACTAAAAATAGAAACCATAAAAAAGGTTCCAAAGGAGACCCGCACTAAACTATCAAGCTCGAAGACCCTAGAAGGAGGCAAGCTTCCATAATGAAGAGTCAAATCATTATAAATACTCTCACACAACCTGATGCAAGAGTGAGCTAAAACAAGATATCCCATGATCCCCAAGAGAAGAGATCACATGGTACGGCTCCTCATATTTAATGAAGTCACATCCTTCCAACTTTCCTTCATTTAGCTGCCAATTTTAGTCGTGTTACCATCCTTCAAGTTTAAACCCTGCCACCTTTCTGTAACCTTAGAACCCAAACCCATCCACCATGTCCAAAGGACAGACACGTGAATCCTCCAATCCATGCTCCACACACAAAAATCTCTACCAGAAACCCTCCACCTATACGCCATCTCAATGTTGACACTCATCCACCAGACCCCCAAAACAATCAAGTGGAGCCCCCATTCAGCTCCTGTCATCCAAGGATTTAAAATCATTGCAAAACATGGTTGCTTGGTTCCCGCGCAATGAAAGCTTGAATTTTTTTTTTATGTTTCCTAAAAGGTTGATAATTATTTTATTTGCGGATTAAAACTTTTCAGGACAGCTAGAGGTGGGTTTTGTTTCATGACTACTAATCGAGTTTTGATAATAATGAAGGGTGGTACACAAGTGTACAAAGGAAGGAATCTTCATCATGCCAAGCTTATCTTTCATCTTATTTTTTAAGTTCTCAATGAACATCTATTGAAGGTGAGGATCGAGAATCTTTACGTTTATAAAGGAATAAATCAATTGGTAGCATGAAATGAAATCGGTAACCTTTTCATCATCCATTTTCTTACATCTCATCAAATCATCTAATGTCATCTTAGGAGTCATGTGCACTTGGAAATGGTTGATAAAGGCCTCAAAATTTTCATTGAATGAACGAATTAAGTTATTCAATAATGAAGAAAACCATTCTAAAGTGGTATCTTTTAAGGACCTAGGTAAAAGCTTAGCCAAGAGCTTATTGTCCAAGATGAAATCACTACATAAGGTAGTGTAAGTGGGAACATGGTTAGAAGGATCTCATTTCCCTTCATATTTCTCAAACCTATGAATATATATTCCTTGTGGTATCGATGTTCTTAATATCTCCAAGGATAATGGATTTCTTCTGACATAGTATGAAGGTTGGCCATTTTGATTTTGGTTTATTGTGGAAATTTGATTTTGAAGGGATGGAACATTTTGCAAGAGTTGGTTAAGGATGGTGTCATTGGTTGTATTTTGAGATGGAGGTGAATATGGTGGAGGTGTGTATGTGTTTGACAGGGAAGTGAATGGAATACTTATGAGAGGCAAAGTAGTAGGAGATATGACATGAGATGTCATAAAGGTATAAGGATTCCTAGTGGAAATACCCAAGGTAGGAATGGAATTACTAGTAGGTTGCATCGTTGTGGTAACTTGAGGGTTGGTGTAAGTGGGAATAGAGGCAATGGTTGTAGGGGGAGGAATTTGTGTTCCTCCTCGACTTTGAGTATTGTTTGAAATTTGAGCACAACTAGTCGTTGAGGTAAGATGTTTGCCAAAAATCTGAGCTAAGTTATGTGAAAGTTCTATTCCTTTTTCAATTTCAGTCATTTAGTGTATGTTATCTATGGTAGGAATAGAAGTGTTGGAAATTTTTTCAATACTCACTTGATCTTGTAGATTTTCTATTTCTTCATGGATTTGGATTATGTTTTCTTGAGGGACACTAGCAATCATTGTTTCAACACTTATCATACTACTTGAAGGAAAAGAGCGGTCAAGGGTATGGTCCATACCTAGTGAACTAGTGTCAACACTATGAGTGAAAGAGCTAGATAACCCAAGATCCATGATGAGTGTGTTATCGTGGGATGACATGAGTCTTGAACTACATCTCACTATAGTATTAGTAATAGGACACCAAGTTGTAAAACTCATGTAAAGTACACAATTAATGAATGCAAGATAAATGCAATAAACACAAGATAAATGATATTCTTTAATACTAATATTTATAAATGTACTTGAAATGAAACCAAATTAAGCTAGATCTAATGAAATGAAACATAAACTCAACATACAAAAACATAGATCTAACAATAGAAAACAAAAGCTCGGAAATGAAGTTGTGAATATTGTAAAATACATATTCAAGTCTGATACGGAACTAAATTACCCAGATGGGTGAATGAATCCTAGTTAGGTCTTTTGGAAGGTTCCAATACTACAAAATAGACAACACAAAATTCCCTAAAATCTGGAAAAAAATAACTTGTACAGAGACTAAATCGCCTAGGTGGATGAATGAGTCCCAGATTAGGGTTTTTACACCAAATTCAACAAATTCTGAGTTGATGCTAAGGTGTCTAAATTTTGTGTTTATTTGACTATGTGCAATTACAGTTTTCCAATGAAATTCAATGATGCAAGATGCAAAAATGCAACCTATATGCACTTTTCCACTAATGCAAGATTTAGGAGTCCTAAATGTAATTCAACTAATACAAATCTACTAAAAATTTAACCTATATCTAGGACTTAAAATGTACTCCAAATCATAAATACAAGTGTTCAAAGAATAGGTTCACCAAAATGAACACAAGGAAAATAGGTTGCTCCACCTTTTAGGAGATTGAACACAAGGGGGGCCTATTTCACTCTCAATTCATTAGGAAATTGAGATACCTAAACCAAGTGACTCAATTGAGGGAAGAACATTTTAGAGGGGAATAAGGGAGGTGGTTTCCTTAGGTGTGATTAAAAAGGGGGTGCACCACTAAGAAAATCCTTAGAATGAAGGAAATGAAACCAATATGCAAATCAAGCTATATGACCTAGAAAATGAAACTTAAAATCAGAATAATAAACTGAGGATAAACAGAGAAGCACCTAGGAGATTGGAGATGTCTAAAACAAGATCTGCAACTCAAATTTTTTGGCTTTTGATGTGCACTAGGACTCATAAGCCAAACTGGGTGATTTAGTTCTACTATTGGAATCTGGGCAGAATTTGGAACCTTATGTTAGTAAATCGGGATCTACAAAAAATTGATGAAAGGTAGTATACTAGGACTTATACACCTAGAGGGGAGATTTAGTCCTGGAGTATTAGGGTTTGAATGGAACTTTTGTAGCCTTGAGTGTTCTACTGTATCTTTTGTCTTGTCTGATCTCCAAGTTTGGAAGTATGAATTTTGATCTATAGATGAGTTTCCATGAAGATGACAACTTCTTGACAACTTTGAAACTTTGACAAATTTCTCCAATATTTCTCTTCAATGGATCTTAAACCTAAATATGAAAATCACACATCAAAGAGAGGTTAAAATGTTGTTTTATTAGGGGATATGGGTTTTCCTTGGTCAAACCCTATTTAGGTAATCAAACCTTGAATAGAAATGAAATAGCATGAAGGAATGATTAATGAAAAAATGCAATGTTGCAAGTCACCAAACCCTCGAGATAAAGGTTGCAATCTTGTGTGAAATGGCTCTAATGGATGTGGATCTTTATTCTTGATCTCAGTATGAGATAATGCCATTGAATGCTTGCTTGAATCATGAAACCTACATCATAAATGTTATCTCAAAAACACACATGATGCATGAAGACTTTGACATGATGCTTGAATCTTGAATATAGCTCTAAAATGCTTGATAATTAGCTCTTGAATTCTCTCTTGAAATTTCTAGATGATTTGTAAACTTGCTAGGAGAAAATATGTGAAATAACCTTATATTCATACTTTTTTATGCCAAATTTCTTGAAATTACAACACTACAAGCCGACATCAAATCTAGGATAAGAAAATCCCACCAAGAATTTGATTTAAAATAGGTCCTAGTTTAAGTAGGACTCATACGCCAATTTGGCATATGAGTCTCAGTGTCTTAAACATAGACACAAACACCAAGAAATGTTAAGTTCAAGGTAATATTTGAAATTAGGCCCCAAGACCCAGGAGAGACCCATACGCCCAAGGTGGCCTATGAGTCCCAAATCACTAGATATGGAACACATAACCTCAAACATTGAATTATGATTTTTCATTTGTTAAGTGTCGGGATTATCTTGAGAAAGATGTGTTAAATAAGGCTTGTGGATGCAAAAGAAGACCAAATAAAGCATAAAGAAACCCAGTTTTAGTAGAGAGGGCCCAAACAAGTGTGAAAATGTAAAGGGATAATTCCTACACTACACTTCCACTCTCATCTCTGTCAACAAATTTCTTCTTCTGCTTAATGCATCTATAACTTTTTTTAACTTTCCACTTCTATGCTTCAACACAAACGTGTAACTCTTCAAGAACTTAGCCCATCTCATATGTTTTTTATTTAACTTTTCTTGACTGTTCAGATACTGTAAAGCTTGATGATTTGTATACAACACAAACTCTTTAGGCAATAAATAATGTCTCCACTTCTTTAGGGCTTGAATTATGGCATAAAATTCTTGATCATAAATTGAGTATCTTCTTCTAGCATTATTCAACTTCTCATTGATATAAGCTATAGGTCTTCCTTCTTGACTCAATACTACGCCAATTGCATTTCCACTTGCATCATAATCCACTTGAAATACTTTATCAAAATCAAGTAATGCTAACACTGGTTGCTTTGTTACCTTTTGTTTCAACAGTTCAAAAGAAATTCCTGCTCTATGTGTCCACTTAAAATCCTTCATTCCTCCTCTCATGGTCTCTATCATGGGGTTACAAACACTATTGGAACTTCTAATAAACTTCCAGTAGAAACTAGCTAATCCATGGAATGATATTACTTCTTCAATGTTGACTCTAGTGTAGGCCAATCTAAAATTTCTTTCACTTTCTTTGAATCCATCGTCAATCCTTCAGTAGAAATAAAAAATCCAAGCTATACAAACTTTGTCTTCATGAAACTACACTTCTTGATATTAATCAACTTCTCTTCTCTCCACCACTACAATACTTGTCAAATGTGCAACAAATGTTCTTCTTTGGTCTTACTGAAAATCTAAATATCATCTAAGTAAACAATGGAAAACTTACCCATGTGAATGTCTTCAATTCCTCATTCATCAATCTCATGAAAGTGCTTAGTGCACTAGTCAATCCAAAAGGCATCAAGGTCAATGCAAGATCATGGGGGTCAAAACTAGGCCCCTAAGTGGCAATGAAAATTCAAAAAAAAATAGAGTTAGGAAACTTGAAATAAAAATTTGAATAAGTTATTAAAATTTTAAAAAATATGTAAGAACAAAATTTGTTACAAATTTAATGTAGTTTCAAATATACTAGTCCTTTTTTAAAAAAAAGTAAATCTATTTGGTGAAAATTTGAAATTTCAATGCAGTAGAACTAAGCTTTTAGGAGAAAATAAAAAGCATGTGTATGTCTGACCAACCTAAGTATAAGCAAAAAAAAAAAATTGAAACTTTCAATATAAGTCTAGAGGAAACATGCTCGAATGTGCCACATTTTTTTTGTAATTTTTTTGCTATTAAATAATTAGTTATGAAAAAATTTGTATTAAATTTTTTAAAAATATTAAAACTTGTTTGTCTGACCACCGTAACATGGTCAAAAAATTATAAAATTTATTTTTTCCTAAATTTTATATCCTATAGTATGGGAAGCATAGAATGTGTTGCATTTTTCAAATTCAAAATATATTAAATCATTTAAGAATTATAGATGTTTTTCAATCAAGCTATCAATTAGGATATTAATAAAAATACATGTAGAAAATCAATAATAATTATCCATTTAATTCGAAATAAGGAATATCTTATATTGGTGGAAAGCGAACAATTTTCTCAATAAACCCTTTTCGCTTCATCAAATTTGGATAGAAAAAGTCGTCAGCCACTTTTTGGTCATATCACCACCTTTTGGACCCCCATGATCTAGTGCTCACCCATTGCTAACCATTCATACAATCCTGTATTAGTCTTAAATGTAGTCTTCCATTCATCTCCTTCTATGATCCTGATCTAATGATATCCACTCTTGAGGTCAATCTTTATGAAATATTTTTCTCCACTCAAATAGTCCATAATGCCATCCATCCTTGGCAATGAGAATCTATATTTGATAGTGATCTTATTGATAGCTCTTGAATCATTACACATTCTCCGCTCTCCATATTTCTTAGGTGCAAGTATAACAAGTACCACACATGGGCTCAAACTTTCTCTTATCAATCCCTTCCTCAACAACTCTTGAATCTATCGATTCAACTCTGTATTCTCTACTGGTGTCATTCTATGTGTTGCTTTGTTTGGAAAACTTTCTCCCAATATGAGATCTATATGATGCTTGATACTCTGGATTAGTGATAATCCATGTGGGTATGTTCAAGATCATGATGGGCCAATAAGTGACAATATGTAAGTGATATGATGGCCCATGTGATTGACAATATTTTTTACCCAAAATTGATGAAACGAAAAGGGTTTTTAAAAGAGATTCTCAACTTTCCACCATTATAAATTATGCTTTACTTTTAATTTAATAAATTATTATTATTCATTTTCCATTTGAATTACAACTAAAGTCCTGATTGATAGGTTGATTGAAAAACATTTATAGCTTTCAAACAGTATCACATTTTTGAATTTGAAACATGTGTCACATTCTATGCTTCACATACTATAGGATTAAAAAATAAAATTGAATTTCATGAAGTTTTGACCAAGTTAAGGTGGTCACACATACAATTTTTTTATATTTTATAAAAAATTCATAATTAATTATTTACTAAGAAAAAAATTACAAAAAAATATGCATCACATTAGGACATGAGTCATATACTATATCTAAAATCTTATAAAAATTTATTAACATTTTATTGTGGTTAGGGTGGTCAGATAGACACATACTTCTTATGTTTTCCCTGAAATTTAAGTACTACTACATTGAAATTTTAAATTTTCACCAAATAGATTTATTTTTTAAATAAACCTAATAGTTTAGAAACTACATTCAATTTACTATAAATTTTATTCTTACATATTTTTGAAATAATATAGATAGCTTATTCAAATTTTTACATCAAGATGCCTAACTCTAATTTTTTTGAATTTTCATCACCACTTAAGGGCCTATTTTTTCATGATGATCCTACACATGCACCCATCTAGTACATTCTTTGACATGATTTCTTCATGTTTTTTCAACAACTTTGCAACCTCTTCATTCTCTATGGTAGGATTCTCTATATCTCCAGACCATTTATTTTCTTTGGAATCAATGCAAAACACATGTTTACCTCTTCTTCTAAAGGTATCAACTTGATTCTTCTTCAATTTTATGTCATGGTGTAATTTTTTGTTCTTCCATCATGAATAGATTTTCTATCATAGTTTCATGGTCTTTCTAATAGTAAATGACAAGCATCTATAGGCATAAATTCACACAACACTTCATCCCTATATGATTCAATATGAAATTTCACCAAACATTATTCATTCACTAATATCTTATGATCATCTTGAATCACCCCTATCCTATAGGGGTTTTGATGTTTCAATATCTTCAAATTCAACTTGGTTATCATCTCCTCTAAAACCAGATTATCAATGTTACCACTATCAATGATAACTTTGTATGCATACCTTTCCTTTGAACTTACATTTGGTTCTTAATAGACTTTTCCTCTACAGTTTTTCTTTAGTTACTTCTTCATGCATCAAATCTCTCCTCATCACTAATGATTCACCTTTCTCTAGATTCCCGATTGTTCTAGGGGATTCCACAAGTTCCTCTTCCACATATGCTGTTCTTTTAGTATGTTATGGTTTCTTTCCAGAACTTCCTTGATGACATTTGAATTTTCTCTATATCCTTCACCTCCACACTTGAAATAGGTTCCTATGAATGATATTCTCTCATAGCTTCCTTCATCTCTTTGATATCCATTGTTTCAGTAAGAATTATGACCTCCTCTATCACTGCAGTAAAAATTTCTATCTTCTCTACCTCTATGGTATGAATTAGCACTCTTTTCTTCACTTCAGTAGGGTTTTGAATCTTTGTTTCCACTCTTCTGAAATCTTCATCTTTCACTTCTATGTATTTTTTCAAACTTCTTGTCCAGCCTCTCTTCAACTTTCAATGTAAATTGATATGCTTCTTCAACAAATTTCATCTTCACAAATCTCAATTCTTCTTGAATTATTTTTGTTCTCAGTCAATTGATGTATCTTGCCACCTTTTCTTTTCTTGCTTCACTATGACTAGTTTTGATTATCATCTAGTAGAATTATTTAGTGTATTCCTTCATAGATCTATCATTTTGTCTCAAGTTCTGCAATCTTTTCAACAATTCCAATTCATAGTCGATTGGTATGAATTGATTCTTCAACTTTGTCACCATTCTATCCCATTTGATGATTCTTTCTTTGCCTCTTCTATTTCAATCTAATTGAACTTATTTCCACCATAATGAAACATGTCCTTTCAACTTTTTTTTCACAAATCTAACTCTTTCTAGATTGTCAATTTCTTCATATTTAAATTAATCCTATGTTTCATTGATCCAATCAATCAATTCTTTAGGATTCAAATTTCACACGTAATTTTGAATTTCAACTCAAGGTCACTTGCTAATATTTGAGATCACTTTCAAAATATTTACTTGATTTGATTCTTCTTCTTTATCTAGGTTTTCTACAATTTGATTTACATGTTTTGCTTCATCATCACTTTCATCATTTTGCCTAAGGTTTAGGACTCGCCTTCTCTCTTCTTCAACAACATCTAACATAACTTGTATCTCGCACATCATTTCCAACATTTCATCCATTCTTTTAGCAACATTCACCATATCAAGAGCTCTCCTTAGCGGCATATATCCCCTTGAATTGGGAGAACTGCCTCAATTCAGTGATCTAGATATAAGGGTTTCAAAATCCTCACAATCGTTGATCGAATGAAAAAAATTACTATCTACAGGTATATTCAATGATCTATTCACCTTAAGGAATTCCTTCAAGAATCAAAAAATTGCTCTAATATACCACTTGGTGCAGTCACAATAGGAGGGCTCCAGAAGGAACAATCTGAACCGTGCAACAATGAGTCAACGCAATAGAAATAACACAAAAATTTGATATGCGAACATGAATCTTTGATAATATAGAATTCTTACATGAAAAATTAGGCACAAGGGTGAGTATCCATGGCTCATAAGTTGGCCACAAGGGTTTACAAACATAAAACTACTACTAAATAAATGAATCCTAAATGATTACCAATGCTTATAAATATGCTTCTCAAGCTCCAATATACATCTGTGTCAGCCACAAGGGTTAATAACTTGATGAATGATCAAATATGAATTTTGGCCTTTAGATATGAAGAATTAGTTCCATGCACAATGAGTTAACTTATGAAACTTCAAGATAGGTCCCAATAAACCCAAGATGCATTAATGATGTCCCATTTAACTTTGCATGATCTAGAATAGGTCTGGATTAAGAAATTGAGCCAAGTCGACCCCAAATGCTCTGACTGAAAAAATATAATGAAAATTTGAGAGTGATATAACTTTTGATAGATAAGTAGATGCTATATCTTGCTTCATGATCTCAGAAACAAATATGGAAACTGCTATTGAATGCAAATCAAGAAAAGAATTGTTTTTGGTTAATGCAAGATTGCTTTACAACCAGGGATGCACTTGCATCAAAATATCAATGGTTGACCTTACTTCTTTTAGAAAAAATACCACCAAGATAGAAGTAGTTTCAAAGTGAAATGGATCGCTAGGTTTAGACAAAAAGGCTTCAAAGAAAAGTCATTGAGAATCGCTAATAACAAACTTTATCCTTTTGATGTCAAGTCTTTTCAACACCATTTCTGAGGAACATATTGGGTACTATGCCATGTGTTGGTAGAATATGCATGCTCAATAATTCAGATACCTCTTATGTATATGGTTGTTGATATACAACATCCTTTTGTCAATAGTGACTTTGACTATGTTGACTTTTTAGCTGAGGATATTCATAATGAGTTGGTGGACATTAAGAGAAGGCAAAGTGGTAAGGATCTAGAGGTAAATTTCAAGTGTTATTCTCTCCTTTTCCATATTCTTTTGTATAAAGGAAATATTATTTCAGCAGAGTTTTACAATTGAACATGAAAGATAAAGAGGGAAATAATATCCTAGTGCAATGTTGGACCTATATTTGGGACAAACATTGTAGTGAGTCAGATTACACTTTTTTTTATAATTTCCTTGCAAGACAAGTCATGGTAAGGTTGGGTCTACCTAGAATCAGATTGCACAAGGAAATTTTGGATTTCCTTAGGCTCAAACATAGGAGGTTGGAGTTAGGAGTATACCATAATTGGGAAGATTATTACCTAAATGACACCTCAATTGTTATTAGAATTTATGGGTGCCCTCAAACCCCCCATGTTGGCATTCATCAAAATTATATGGCAATTGAATGAGACTGATCAGTTTCATTTAAGGAAACAAAAGAAAGGGTCTTTTTTCCCTTATGTTATTGCCTTTTTAGATTTCACTTCAACCAGAGATGACTTCGGTAGGTTGAAATAAATTATTGGGGAATAGAGGTTATTTTAGTTAAAATTTAAGTATTTTGATCCATAAGGTTTCATACACGAGGTCAAGAAAAGTATTAGAAGGTTCGATTTTCACCATCAAGTTGATGACAATTAAGATGTCAATAAATTGCAAGGATGGATCTGAGGTAAAAAAACAAAAAGGAAAAATGGATTGCATTCATTAAGGTGGAGGTTGCTAAGATAGAGAATGATAAGGATTATCATGGATCATTTCCTAATATTGTTGACCCAATTTCCAAGATTCGGGCAATGTTGAAGAATTTTGACAAAGTTGTAGGTAAGGCCCCTACCCTAGAAGAGAAACTAGAAAAGTGACCTAGACCTGACCTTTCTATCAAAAGGCCACAATGGCTTGTTATTAGAGAAAATGTGCAATCATACCCACCACAGGTCACTTCCTCTCCTTCCCCTCAAATAATCAGTGTGGATTTTGATTCTCCCCTAAGAGAGCAACCACCAAAGAGGATGAAAGTTGAACAACCTCCATTATTGATTGATAATCCAATTAATTCAAATGAAAGTGAAGATGTTCATATCACCATGGATGGAATTCAATAATATATGCCATCCCCCCATGACCAAATATTGTTGGACTTCTTCAATAAAGGTTCGGGTTGGACATGGCTATGGGGAGAGATAACCTCAATGATGTGAGGGAATTGGCATGTTCACAATTCATTTTTGATGACGAGTTTGTAAAATCACAAGAGTTTAAAGAATTTTTTTAATATCAAACAAGGAGTACCATAAAAGACTTCGGTTGGCACAAGAAAATGTGCCTATTCAAAAGTATGATGAAGTAGTTGCAAAGGTAAGGGTCTAGAAATGAATTTTGAGTCCAAAAAAAAATTCCTAAAGAAGGGAGAAGAATGGTGCAAGATAGTGGATTGCTACTACTCCCTGAATGGGATATTGTCTTTGTAATTGTCTTTGATACATTTAGGAATCAAGGTGAAGTTTTCTCCATAGAAGAGGAAGCAAAGATGGCATTCTCTTGATTGGGATTCATCCCACATTGGAAAGCCCTTTCAATTTGGGCCCTTGCCCCAACTACACATAATCCTATGATTGTTGAAGCGTCAAAGGATATCAAAGAGAGCTTGATTGTAAAGAGGGTGTATGATGCCTTTGTCCTTGAAGCTACTGCATTAGTGGTAGATGTTGCCAAGTTTAATGAAGCTATTGTTCAAAGGTTGCAAGAAATAAATAATGCATTATTGAAGGAACATAATGATCTCATGGAAGATTACAACTAGCAACGGGTATTATTGGCTCAAAAAAATCCCTTCTTGCAAGTATGTAGGAAGTAGGCCCATCTTCTATAGTTCCCCCTACTCATGTGATGATTGAAAAAATGGAGCTTAAAGAAAAGATTCAAATGCTAGAAGAGTATTTGAAGAATGCTCAACAAACTTAGCAAAAGGAGCATGTGCATATTGCAACATGCATCCTAGAGCACAGACTATTTAAAATATTTAGAAGGATGGAAGATACCCATGTGTCATTCGAATTTGAGGGATGTCATTACCAGAATAAGTGGGGATCAAGAGTGGCTTAAATTTATATTTGAAAAATGGAATCCTAGATTTACATCTTTAGAAGGTATGCATAAGGGATCTACAAACACATCTAATGCCCCACCTAGTATCCATCTTACTTTTAAAATTGTCAAGATGGCACAAAATCATAAAGGGTATTTGGAAAGTGTATTCCTATGCCTCTTGTCTGAGATTTTTTTTGTCAGAAAGGTCTGGTATGGGGTTCTTTTTTTATTGCTTCCCTTATGTTATAAAAGGGAAACCCGAGCCTTATTCAAAGGGTTCTGATTTTTTGATCTTTCATCTCTATAAGCTCTTTTTGCATAGTTTAAGCTATTTGATAGCACAGATATGAAATGTAATTTTTCTCTGTAATAACAAAAGATGACTCGAATACTTAGTGTATTTCTTTAATTTTGAATATTGACCTATCTTGTTCTCTAGTATTGTATTCACTATATCTTTTGAATCAAAATAATTAAGGGTTATTTATAAGTACAAAGAATATGTGGTATGGATGTTGAACTATTAGCTTTTGTTCAAGGAATGGATTAATATTCCTTTCAGTTATTTATCAAAGATTGTGTGAATCCAATAGGAATTTATAAGTAGTGTGATAAGTGTTGTTCTTTTCATGGTTTCTCATTGTAAAGCAATGAGGTTATAGGAAGCCATGAGTCAGTCTATTGTAGGAGTATATTTCATTTTCTAACTTTTTTGCAGATAAGGAATTGATCAAAATAATTCATAAAGTTTCAAGATTGATGTAGAAACACATATCATATCAAAAATCAAAATTTTAATTTACTGCAAATTTTATGTTTTATGCACAAATCCATAGTAGAAAGGAAACATAATTAAGCATTGATTTGAATGATAAATCACTAAGTACATGTAAAACTTATCAGTATGACATAATTAAAATATGAAATTATTAATAATAAGTTAATGTATTCAATATGATTCATAATTTCATGGAATACAATATAAAATATCATCAACTACAGTTTGGAATATGATTCATGAAGTGCAGTATAAATAACTAAAAACTACTAATTCACTTCCATTTTCCAAATAAAGTCTAGGTCCTCACTGTGATGATGAGATTGAGAGTCTTCTTGACTCTGATTCGGTTCTTCATTTTCTTCGCCCTACATACATCTAGTTGATTACATCTCAAGATCAACATTCATTGTGTCATTGTCATTTGTGCCACTACCACCACTACCAAAGTTTGAAGTGTTGCACAAACCTCTTCATTAACATATATGGACTTCTAGATTGTGAGTGCACTTTCAAAAGGAAAAGTTCAAACATTATAGCTATTTGCAAACAACCTCAAGCGATTTTTCAAATTCTTGTCTAGTTTTTTTCTTATCTTTGATTTCAAAAACCCAAATACACTAAAACCTCTTTCATCCTCCATCGACCCCAATATCATTGTTTGACATAAATCAACAAGTTTGAAATATTTTGATAACGAATCATACAATACTTCACTCTGACCTAAGGTTGTCCAAGCCCTTGTTATTGATATTGTTTCCATGGGATTCTCTGTGGACTCAAATTGGTCAATCATACTTAATGCAAAACACCTAGCTTGTTCTCTAAGCTTAATTTCATTTATAATTCCTCCTATTTTTTGTCCATTGTATTCTAAATTTTTGAAAAGTGTTCAACCAAGGTAATTACTTTTTGATGAAAAAATATTGGGTTATCTTGGTTGCCTCGAGTCCAAAATTGAGGATACTCAATAGACATGGGGGCGGGTGCATGGAAATGGGTAGCAATTTCATGGACACCCTCAAAAAAAAAGTTTGAAAACCATAACGCGAGCGCGTTATGTCTCCATTAAGACTAGGCTAGGTATCGGCAACTACAAAGAAATAATGTGAGCATGTTATAACACGCTCGCGTTATTTACTGTTAAAAGAAAAAAAAAAATGCAAATCTCTCATTTGCATTTCGACTGGTTTTTTTGTTGCACCCGCAGCCAAAAACCCCACAATATCATGCTCGCATTCTAGGAGGAGAATCTCTTCACCAAAAATCCATTTTTCTTCACAACGATGGCACCATGATGATGAGGAGCTATGAGAGGTAAGGATTCTATGGTTTTTGTTTTTAATTTGTTAGTTTTAGGTTGAATTTGTTAGTTTTAGGTTGAATTGGATATCCATTTGTTTGAATTTTTAGGAGATGCAAATCAACCTACAAAACCTCAAAATCCTCAATAGGAAGACCAACCAAATCCTCAAGATCAAAAGCAACCACAACATCAACCTCCTCCACCAATCACTGAACCCCCTCTTGGCACTCAACAAAATTTAATGAGTGAAATTGAGAACAACAACAAAAAAATTGAGGATTTGATCAATAGGTTGAGTGATCCAAATGGTTCAACCACAGAAAGAATCACCCTAGAAAATTCATTGAAAGATATGTTAGAAAACGTAGATTCAATTAGCAAACAAATAACTGTATGGGAAGATAGGAGGCAGGCAGCTAGGGACTATTATGCAAACAAACTATCATACAAGGATGTGAAGGATTTAAAAATTACAAAAGGTGATTTGTGCTCATTATTCACCGACCCACGCACAAATCAAAATCTTACGGTCAATGCGAAGAGGTTTCCTATCCATTGGTGCCACCACCGATAGATTAGGGACCATTTTTATGATAGGTGGTACATGGTCTTCGATTACCCATTGTGCAATATTTGTGAGGTCCCATAATATTTCCTTAGGAAACTATACAGTGAGTTCATATTGAACAAAATCCAAAATTATTTTGATATGAGGGATTTCCAGGGGAGAGGTGGGGGGTCAGCTCAGTATAGACTTGGTGCACAGTCGGATCCTATGCGGCAAGGTAGATGAGCTCTCACTAGGCCACCTCATGAGCACATTGTTATGCCTTCTGTCGTGAAGGAAAGTGCTGACGTAGAGACATTGCAAGCAATCAGCACTTTGACCTAGAGTGTCATCCATCATACTATCCCTATTCTACAGCGCCATCTAGGGGAGTCTTCGAGTGGTGGCCTTCGAACACATGTGTGTCAATCTTGCGGGGCTACTTGTTCACATGACCCCATCGACCCTCAAGAGACTGGTACACAGGATCCATCTATAGCTATGGATATGGAGAGGGCAGCTGACATTTTGCATGAGGCATATGGCATTGATAGTCAGGTAAAATTTAGTGCATGTGTTCATTGAATTTAATTTATTAAATTTCGATTTTGAAATGCAAGATTAACTAAAAATGTTTTATGATTTTAATAAAATTGCAGGGTCACAGTGTTGATACTGGATACACCGGCCCCCCACCAACCTATTTTTGTAGTACACCTATCGCTAGGGTATGTAATTAGTAAACAATTATAAATTTATTGCATGTTAATGGCATTGTTTTACGAATGGTAATTTAATATGCAATTTTGGATGTTGAACAGATTGATATTGGAGGTTTTGATGGAGCACTTCCCAGTGGTGGTGGATTTACTCAAACCTTCACATAGGTAATAGAATAAAGAGTTTAACTAATGAATCAAGTACTTAATAGATTTGTGTAGTTTATACATGCACATCGTTGATTATGTTGAATAATTTTTTGTTTTATTTTCAGTTGTTGCAAGACGATACACCTCCGGATGTGACAAGGGAAATGGATATTAGTGTGATATCTTCTATACAATCCTTGATGGCTCTGACAGAAGAGGTATGAGGAAAATTAGTAAAATTCAATTTACACTTGTTGTTATAGATGCTAGTTGGTGAAAAATCAAACCATTATTGATTCACGTAGTTTAATTTCTATTTGTATGGTTTATACAGGACTTGAGCACACTTGAGCATGGGTGTGAGAATATTTTTGTCATGGAGAGAGATCGTGAGATGGCTGTAAGTGATTATTTTGTCAAATATATCATTTTTTATAATGTAATTTCTATATATTCATGTCTTTACTTCTTATTGTAACAGTTAAAACTTCACCATGAACTAAACCCTAGGAGGAGTAGCAAGAGCACTCCATGAGCGCAGCAAAAATGAGTGATAGACCTATCGCCATCCAAGCGAAAAGGAAAGGGAAAGATTTTATTTCTAGGGCATGGAGAGCAATGACTTTTGATTCCAGAGTCTTTTGTTGTATGCCTGCATGGCAGTTTTGTACATATTTTTTATTGGACATATTTCACATTGTATGCCTAGATGGCATTCTCGTAAACCTATATGGCTATTTTGTACATATATTTCATACTTATATCGACATATATTGATGTATGCCTACATGGCTATTTGGTTAATACAAATATCTTTTATCAATGCGTGTCCATATTTGCATTCTAAATTGATGGTTCAATAGGTATGAGTTACGTGTGTTCAAGTGTATACTTTACAACTTACGTGTATACTTTGTGACTTACATGCATTCGAATGTATACTTTGTGGCTTACATGTTTTCATGCATATACCTTGTATTCGTGCATATACTTTGTTTTAATTTGTGTATACTATGTATTTGTGTGTATACTTTTTGAGGCTTATGTTTTTTTGAGTACTTGCACTTCCCTTATTGACATGTACATGTATAATTATTAATTGGTTAGCCCTAGCATTGATCTATGTCATCCTCAATGCATGATCCTTGAAATGGAGTAAGAACACCCTCAAGATCAAAAGGAGTTTCACATGCATTCTTCATAGGCTCATTTTGGTAGTGAAACCAAAAACCTCTTGCATCATTGAAACAATTTTTTTTTCCTTTATAGCAAGTCTGAAGCCATTATCATTCTCCATCAGTTCTTCATGTATCCACTCCCCATTAATGGTTGTCTCATGACCTTCATGAAACCAAGAACTTATCTCATTTGTGATAGAAGAAATGTATGAAGATTTATCTTCCTCCTTATGAACCATTCATTATCATGAGAGATGGGTTCTTGTGAACCACTACTGATGAATCATGGGTCAATGAGTTTGACTTGTAAAACTACATGATTGAATCCTGATAGCAATATCACAATATTTATATATCTAAATGTGTTATTTCCTTCAGCTAAAATTTGTGCTTATACTTATGTGATTGATGTATGTTTGTGTATGGGATCATAGTAATTTATATTTGATGATGCTATTGTGTCTTTAAGGTTTATTTATTAAAGGGTGCATGAAACAAGTTTTAAATCCTTAAAAATCTTTGAATCTCTTAGGTTTTTCTATTTGTCGAGTCTGGGCTCCGAGCCCGAGTCCAAGTCAAAAAATGGCTTCTCAAGTCCGAGGCGAGTCCTAGTCTTGTAACACTAGTGTGAACACATCGAGGAATAATGTATATGCCGATGAAATGAGAACCCATCCTTGTTTCCAAACAAACCATGGTATAGATATGGTTGGTTGAGATAAAACATCACTCTTCTGGATAGTTCGAACCATAATCTTTCATGGCTACAAACACACCTTCATTACATGTGTGTTCTTGATCCTACTGAAGAAATGGTGGAACATGTTGTAGATCAAATATTGCAACCCTAAGTCCACAAGAAGGTTACTTGTCCTGATTTTTGCAAATGTCTTTAAGATGTTCATCCTTCTTGAGTAATGTGAACTATTGATGTCATCTATATCTTTGAAACTATCTGCAATCATGTGCAATATTGTAGAAGCTAGAGCTATATCTAATACTACAAATGACTGCTCAATGGAATCCTGATAGCAATATCACAATTTGACACATTATAGAAAATACCTCCTACTTATCAATTGATGAGCTAAAGGGGCTCTATAATGAATGTGTCATAAGGTACAACACTTGTTGAAGGTTTTACAAATGGGGTTGCAAGCTAAGTGGGCTTAACCTTGGGGAAAAAACATCGTGGTTAAGTTCTTGATCTGGAGTATAATGGAATGGGTGACCTCCTGGGAAGGCCTAGTGCCTCACCTCTGTGAGCATCACCTAGATGCAATGAGTGCTAACTGGTCCATTCAATATCATTTCAAATTTTTTGCTTTAAGCAACTTACAAATTTCCAACTTTGGACTCCTCCAACCTAAGGGATCGATCCGGTGGAAGATAGCTCAGAGTGATTCCACGTGTTTCAGTGCAAAAGAGGACCATTCCTAGCGTAAACATACCTATTTGGACGTGTTGGAATAGTCCACTTGGTCACACAAGTTGGAGAACGGAAGTTGTACCACTTTGCAACTTTGCACTGCTTGCATTTGATGCTTTTTCCATCAAGTGAAAATCTGCCACCTCTAGAAAACCACTCTGAGATAGCCAAAATCGAGAGAGGTTTTTGTAGAAAGGCTCAACATGATCCTATTAGATCAGATGATAAGTTTCTAAGCATCACTATCTGAGTAATAGCATGTTGAAGTTTGCAGTCATTTTACACTTTGGACCCTTAAGGGATCGATCCGGTGGAACATAGCTCGGACCGATTCCACATCTTTCAGTGTGAAAGAGGACAATTCCTAGCATAAACATACCTATTCAGATGTGTTGGAATAGTCCACTTGCTCACATGAGTTGCAGAGCAAAAGTTGCACCACTTTGCAACTTTGCACAGCTTCAATTTGACAATTTTTCCATCAAGTGAAAATCTACCACCACGAGAAAACCACTCCAAGATAGCCAAAAATGAGAGTTTTTTCTAGAGGGGCCCAATTCCTTTCTGTAGGATCAGACGATGATTTTCTAAGTGTCACGGTATCCAAGTAATAGCATGCTGAAGTTTGCAATCATTTTGTACTTTGGACCCTTAAGGGATCGATCCGGTGGAACATAGCTCGGAGCGATTCCACATGTTTCGATGTGAAAGAGGACCATGCCTAGCGTAAAAATACCTATTCGGATGTGTTGGAATAGTCTGCTTGGTCACACAAGTTGCAGAACGGAAGTTGCACCACTTTGCAACTTTGCACTGCTTGCATTTGATGCTTTTTCCATCAAGTGAAAAACCACCACCACGGGAAAACCACTTTGAGATAGCCAAAACCGAGAGAGGTTTTTCTAGAGGGGCTCAATATGATCCTATAGGATCAGACGAGAAGCTTCTAAGTGTCATGGTATCCGAGTAATAGCATGTTGAAGTTTGCAGCCATTTTGCACTTTGGACCCTTAAGGGATCGATCCGGTGGAACGTAGCTCGGAGTGATTCTACGTGTTTCGGTGTGAAACAAGACCATTCCTATGATAAAAATACCTATTTGGATGCGTTGTAACATTTAGTTTGGTCATACGAGTTGCAGAGTGAAAGTTGCACCACTTTGCAACTTTGCGTAGCTTGAATTTGACACTTTTTCCATCAAGTGAAAATCCGCTGCCACGAGAAAACCACTCCAAGATAGCCAAAACCGAGAGAGGTTTTTCTAGAGGGTGCCAATGCCTTCTTGTAGGATTAGATGAGAAGTTTCTAAGTGTCACAGTATCTAAGTAATGGCATGTTGAAGTTTGCAGCCATTTTGCGCTTTGGACCCTTAAGGGATTGATTCGATGGAACATAGCTCGGAGTGATTCCACATGTTTCGGTGTGAAATAGGACCGTTCCTAGCGTAAAAATACATATTCATATGTTTTGGAACAGTGTGCTTGGTCACACAAGTTGCAGAATGAAAGTTGCACCACTTTGCAACTTTGCACTGCTTGAATTTGATGCTTTTTCCATCAAGTGAAAATCCGCCGCCACGAGAAAACCACTCCAAGATACCCAAAACCGAGAGAGGTTTTTCTAGAGGGTCCCAACGCCTTTCTATAGGATCAGACGAGAATTTTTTAAGTGTCACGGTATCCGAGTAATAGCATGCTGAAGTTTGCAGCCATTTTGCACTTTGGACCCTTCAGGGATCGATCTGATGGAACATAGCTCGGAGTGATTCTGCGTGTTTCGGTGCAAAAGAGGACCATGCCTAGCATAAACATACCTATTCGGATGTGTTGGAATAGTCTTCTTGGTCACACGAGTTGCAAAAAAATGTGTACAAATTGTTTACATGATCTTTTTCACATTGTTTACATTTCAAAATTCAAAGTTTGCAAATTTTCCTACTCAAGCCATTAACAGAACAAGGTGCTACTACACCAAACATGAACTCCAACCTTACAATATTTGAGTATATCTCATTATGTAATTAAATCTTATTACAATGCCTCTGGCACTTCGTTCTCTCAGATCTTTTACAATGTCACTCATACATTCAAGATTCTCTTGAAATGTCTACATCATAGGTGCTCATTATGAGGTTAACTGCAAATGAGTAACTTGAGATTCCCTCGCTAAGATTCACATGCTCTCTTATAATTGCTTGAAATCAAAATTGAGATTTATCAAAATCATCAAAATAAGTATGTTGCATTGCTTTTTTGGCTGAGATTCTCTTTGATGGCTCTTAAATCAGCATTTTCTGCAACGAAAGATCAATCAATTTATAGTAGTTTACTTAGAAATATGCAAAGTAAAAGAGAAAAAGAAAGAGCATCCAAAATGGAAATGAAATAAAAATAGATGGAAGGCACTTACAGATGTTGCATGTAGGCATCAAAATAAGGATGTCGCATTGCTTTTCTGGCAGACATTCTCTTGGATGGCTCATATATCTTCTTTTTTTGCAAGGGGACACCAATCACTGTAAAAGAAGATGATAGCATTGGCATCAAAAAAATTAATGTGCATACAAGTATGAATTAATAAGAACCAATGTGCATATACTTACAAATTAATCCAACAAACCATCCGGGTCTGCTCTACTCTTTATTGTGTCAAGTATTTCCTCATGGTCAGACTCACAGACCTTCCATAACATCTTGTTCAAAGGTCTACCCCCATATTTGGTCAAATGAACATTCGATGCCACGACAAGGTTCGAGTAATGAAGAATCTTACGATGCATGTCAAAGTCCTTAAATAGACAATGTTTAACACTTGAATGTGGGTGCCTTCTAAGCCATGTTCCAGTAACCACAAGTGAGCCTGTAGGGTATTTGATATTTTCTCCATCTATAACTAGGGCCTCCAAATTTTTTTTGGTCTTAACACAACAACACAAGTAATAGTTTGTTCCCTCTTCATTGTCTTCATCTGCAATAACTACATAAACATGCCCTACATTGATATGTGCAAAAAATCTCTTGAAATTTGTCAACATTATGAATACATTACAAAGTAAGATAATGATATGGAATTGCAACAACTAAGAAATTAGATATATCACCTGGTTGAACTAGATTTGATACATGGTCAAAGTTGACTGATGATTCCATCTATGTCAGTTCCAATGTCATCAGAGGGTGATACTTGTGAAGTGGGCTAAGATAACTTGTGAACCATTTGTCAACCCACTCCCCTGACTCACAATCATTCCAGGCTTGCATTGTACATGAAGAACAAAAGTATTCCACCTTTCGTGTATCGATACTCCATGAACCTAAATTTGAGCTAAGGAAAGAGTGTACCTCACTCAATCTTATTAGTGTACAACAGTCTTCATATGGTGCAATGTTAGTATCATCCATCAACCAAAAAAATCTATGAACTAAAGACGTACCTTCATTACCTAGACCCATCAAAGCATTACACCACTCGACGATTGATTTTGCATCTGTCAACTTTGCACTGTCTTTATACTTTAACTCTTCTCGTGCTAATGTTTTTTTCACACATGCTACTGCACCATCATGCTCCCCCTTTCCATGTCTAGCCTCACAAAATTTCCACATATGTTGAACACTTGTAATGACATGCATCCTGCACAACCAATAGAACATGCGCAAGCTCTTGAACTGTGTTGCACAGTTATCAGACCATATTATATGTTGATCATATTCTATGCCCCTCTGATCCAAACCACTATAGAACATCTGGAAGCAACCTTGCACGAACTCTGGATAATGTGTGTGATCATCACTAATGTAAAAGTGGTACTCCCCCAATACCTTCCTTTGCTCATCTGTACTATCAGATGCATGAATGAATGCTATGTGCACAAATATCGAAACTTGTGTGGAGTTTTAATACTGTGACTACACCTCATGTTGTATACCATCGGGCTCTATGGGTATGCATTGCATACTCAAACAGTATACTGTCACGAAATGTGGTCATAAATTGGTACACTAGAATCTTATCAATAACCAAATCACATCTTTTTGCTTGAGACCCATCTTTTGTAGCATATTCCACTATTTTATACTTCCCGAACTCTACTAGTTTTTGTCCCACCTCATTTGTGCTTTCCATATGTTGACATACTGGCATACGCTGGAATCCACCACAACGCTCGCATGAACCATCCAAGCATGGTGTCCTATAGAATATCTAGCCATCCTCTATTTCACATAAAAAATTGATAAGAACTCTCTTGAAGATTTTGGTGGGGCTTCTATGCCACAATCCTGGAAAACATCGTTAGTATGCAAATCTAAACATATAGAACGATAAACATCATAATGGTTAGAAAACTCAATATGTAGTCTACAACAACAAGTAGTGCGTGTGTGATTTATCTTGACATAAAAAGGTTTAAGAATTTCAAAAAATCTTTGAGAAATACTAATTTGAGGATAATCATTTTCAAATTTCCAAAAAAATCGGGTTTGATTCATATCCAAAAAATGCTTTGGATGTGGCTCACGATTTCAACTACCGATTCCCCTTCTTACCACATCCCTTTGATTCAGAGATGGCCTTGTGTTATTCTTCCAATACTCTTCAATTAGTGTTCTCAAGGCTTGGACAACTTCTTTATCTTTTTGTGACAGTCTCCCCGAGAATGTCTATAATTCATTTGTATCATTGCCCTCAATTCTTTGTCACCTTTGAATGGCTCTTGATAAATTTTTTCTACTAATTCTCATTCGTTCACTAGTATTTTTAATTAGACGAGCTCTCTCTATTTGACAGCTTACCAAAGTCGATGTAATGACACATCGGGTGACATTACTATCCTTTGAGCATGAGGTCTTACCCACACTCTCATAAGCATCCATTAGATTCTTCACAATAGTGTCTTCACTCGATGCATTTGATGTTCTCAACCCAAGAGTCTTCATGATGTTCCTATACTTTACACCCCGCATCATTTCAACAAATAGTTGACATCTTGCAGTCTCATTTATCTTTTCAAAGAATCATTCCCAAATCTTATTAGCATATCTTCTACAAGTGTGTCTTGAAATCTTACCTTCCATGTGCTGAAAAATCTTATCATCAATTTTAATCAAATACTTTGGATTTCTACGCAAAATTCTAGGTGGTGTTCTCCTAGGTACATACATCTCAACATTAGGAATTTCATCAATATTTAATTGAGGTGGGCTAGATTGCGTACCTTCGATCGAGGGTGGAGAAGAAGACATACCTTGAGGTTTAGATGGGGATGATGGCATACCTTCTTCGTCAATTCTGAGTGATGATGTACTATCAACTTGAGATGTGTTGGATGGTGTCCAAAAATATTCACTTGCAGTACATGGTGTCCCTCCATATTCACTTGCAGTAGATGGTGTCTATCCATATTCACTTTGGCTAGATGGTGTCCCTCCATATTCTCTTGTGCTTAATGGTGTCCCTTCATATTTACTTGTTGTAGAGGGTGTGTCTCCAACTAGGGTATCTGAATCTGTCTTACGACGATGCTTTCACATTCATGCCTATTGTGCTGCCAATTCCCATTCTCTTTTTTATAGTTGAGGTTCCTCTACAATCGGGTTGTTTTCATCAATCGTTTCCAATTTCTTATTTTCACGATATGTCGCCACCTAAACTCTCTCCTTTTCTTTCAAGGTTTCCTTCTCTTCGTCTGTTAGTTTCCTCTTTGTCTTTTTCTTCGGCATGGTGGATAATTTTATTTGTACCATGGTAATGAGATGAATATTAGTTCCTGAGAAATGTATCCATTGAAGTTAATTGAAAAATATATGTTATTGAAGGCTTCATTTAAATAATACTTACAATCATCATGTGCAAAAGTTAACCTAGCATGTAGACAAATGTGTACAAATTATGGAAGCACTAGGTTGGCTAGAGCACATTCCTAACTAAAAGTGAATAACCATGATGGTGATTCTGAGAACTAATGAGTGTAATGGAATTGTGAGTGTTTGATAAGTTTGTGGTGTAGGAGCACCTTGACAATCTATGCTTCCATTTTGAAATTTGATTCAATTTTGGGTATCTTCATGTTGTAGGAGGGTCATTAAAGACATTTTCCATGTACCGGTTATATGAGCTTTCAAAGGTGGTCATTTTTTAGTTATAGGAATTCGGGGGAGTTGTTTGTCATTTTGTAATCCATTTTTTTGATAAAAAAATGCTCTTTTGTAGAAATTCACTGGTTTTTTTGCACTTTCGTGCACTTGTACGCATCTATACAGCCTCCCCTTGATAGAAAACTAATATAATATTGTATGAACATGTCTTAACTCTCTAATGCATCAGTTTTGAGGGCTTAACATTACATTTGAAGGGAGCAATTGACAATTTTTTGAAACTGCTCATTTCAAGCCAGTCAAGGGTTTGAGTAGGATTTAAATATGAAATGACCATCCCACCTACTGTTATGACTTGTTTCTCAGTGGGATGGAATGTAAATTTTTAGATTAGGGTCTTTTATTGTTGAACATGCCTTGGAATGAAACTAATTACAATAGGATGGGGTTTCTAGCTCAAACAAGCACTTTTCCATGAGAATTTAAGGAACCGAGGAGTGATTTTGAAAAAGTGTTGAAGGAGTGGTATATGTAATGACCTTTTGACCTTGTGCAGGGTATTTTGAAGATTTTTGATGCTTTGGAATGGTCTAGGAAGGCCCAGGTATAGGAGTTTCTATAAACTCTCCCTCTTTGCATTGAAAAATGGGGGTTTTTGTATTGGAAGCCTAGTTGAGTGGGTGAGGTCCTAAGACCTAGAAATTATCTTGTTTTGAGACCTAATTAAAGAATATTTTTGGGTTTGGAAGTCTGGTGTGAAGATCTAAGGGTAGTTCCTTTGTAAAATTGGCCTACTTGGAGGCCTAAAATAGTGAAAAGGACAGTTTTCTTAAAGTTGTCCCAAAGGAGTCATGTGTTGGGTTAAGGTATGTCTTGCAACTCTGAAATTGTTGCTATAATCATTCTTTTATTTTCCTGGTGTTTTGGAAATTTTTGGAGTTAAGGGCCCAAAACTGGTTTTGCACAGTAACTAGATTCCAAGGGTGAAATGTGGGAAATAATGTTTATGTTTGTTGTCCAGCTTGGAGGAGTGTTGGGATTGGTCCATTACGCCTTTTTAATCTTCTTAGATGGCTCTTGAAGGCAATTTGACATCTTCAATGTTTTTGGGTCCTCTAACTCTGCATCAAAAATGAGTATCATAGTTTGAAGTGTGTGCATGGTTTGGGAGATACATGTGACAGTTTGCAGATGCTTGGCTACTAGTAATGTGGATAGTGAACAAAGGAACTAAGTTTGTGTGTAAGGGAAGACTTCTGAAAGGTTTCATTTTTTTTGTACTAACTCAAACAAAGATTTATTAAGCAAATAATGGTTTGGTTGTGCCTTAAGAATTATAGTTTGTGTTTGTAAACAATGGTTCCATTATGGAAGATTTAAGACAACTTGTGAATGACATAATCATTGGTTGATGTTTTGAGGAACCTAGTTGATTGTAATCAGTTATTTTCAAGATTTTAAAGGTGTTTTGAAGGTCCTTAAAGAATTGGGAACTCTTAATGCTAATTTGAGTATACGAATCAAATGTTTTGTGAAGGGAAATATAGTTGAATAAGTGTGTCAAGAAAGGTGTTGATTTCTTCCTTTGTACTGCATCAACTTGTGCAAAGGTATTGGAATGTGTTTGGACCCTTCAGAGGAATGGGAGAGGCTTGGATCTGTCTTAAAGGATGAATTTTCGTGAATGGTTCTGAGTTTCTAATCAGCTTTATGCTATGTTACAATCAATTTTATGATGGTTAATCTATTTTTTTGAGTCTGAAAAAGAGTTGAAACCAAGTTCTAATTTTTTGATGAAAAGATTATTGAGTTTGTTTGTTGATCTTCTTCAATTTAAGTTAGGGTCAGAAGTACCCTTGATGATTTGTGGATCCTGGTAGATGCTCTGCATCAAGATTAAAATGGTAATTGGCAAGTGTATATAATTGTGTATATAATGGTAATTTAAAATGTGCATTAACAACCTAAGGTTATAATGACAAACAAAAATGAAAGCAAGCCATAATAGAATGAAATAAAATGTGTAAAGACTTCACATACCTTAAAAACTAGACTTTCAAATGGAGGATTTCAACCCAATTATGTAGCCTTAGCTTCTTCTTTCTTCAAACTCCACAACAATTTGACTTGTTCAAAAGCTTGTTCCCTTCCACACTTCAATTGTATATCATTTTTCAATGGAATTCAAACTTAAATTGATATTATATGTCTTTCAACATGGAAACTCTACTATTTCATGCAAAGGTGGTAAAAAGATCATGGAAAAGGTGATGGAATGTGAAAAAGATGCTTGCACACTTCACAACATCATCAAAAAGCTATTTTTTGTCAGAGCACACGCAAAACCAGGGGAATATGTAGACTGTGGGCCTTCAAATCACGGGTATATAGAGTTTTTTACCATTTTAGTGGAGTTAAAAATGCACTCGTGTTATGTGAAATTTGGTTTTCTTAGTATATTTTTTAGATTGGGAGAAAGAGAGAGTGGGAGGGAGAGAGGGGGAGAGTGGGAGATAGAGAGGGAGGGAGAAGGGGAGAGTGGGAGAAAGAGAGAGTGGTAGGGAGAGAAGGGGAGAGTGGGAGACAGAGAGGGAGGGAGAGAGGGGGAGAGTGGGAGAAAGAGAGAGTGGGAGAAGGGGAGAAGTGGAGAGTGGGAGAGTGTGGGAGATATAGAGGGAGGGAGAGAGGGTGAGAGTGGGAGAAAGATAGAGTGGGAGAGAGTGGGGGAGAGGGG
>CM021105.1:19326700-19413473 GCA_007115665.2 Sequoiadendron giganteum
AACCCTCAACCCTTAAACCCTAATCCCTCAAATCCTATACCCTCTTAATCCCTCAACCCTCAACCCTTAAACCCTAATCCCTCAACCCCTATACCTTCTTAATCACTCAACCCTCAATCCTGAACCCTTAAACCTAATCCCTCCAGCCCTATACCTTATTAATCCCTCAGCCCTCAAACCCTAATCCCTCAACCCTCAGCCCTTGAGCCCCTAATCTCTCAACCCCTATACCCTCTTAATCCCTCAGCCCTCAACCCTCAACCCTTAAACCCTAATCCCTCAACCCCTATACCCTCTTAATCCCTCAACCCTCAACCCTCAACCCTTAAAATTTAATCCCTCAACCCCTATACCCTCTGAATCCCTCAACCATCAACCCTTAAACCCTAATCCCTCAACCCCTATAACCTCTACCCTATAACCTATTAATCCCTCATCCCTAAACCCTAAACCCTTAAACCCTAACCCATAAACCCTCTACCCTCTACCGCCAATCCTCTACCCTCTACCCTCAACCCTAGTCCCCCAACCCTTAAACCCACTTAGTAAACTCTCTACCCTAATCCCTCAATCCTCTTGACCCTTAAACCCTCAACCCTTAAACCCTTAAACACCCAATCCTAAACCCTTGACCCTCAACCCTAACCCCTTAAACCCTAAACTGTTAAACCCTTTACCCTCTACCCTCTACCCTCTAACCTCTACCCTCAACCCAATACTCTCTACCCTAAACCCTAATCCCTCAACCCTTAATCTCTCAACCCTTATAACCTCTACCCTATTTATTGGACCCTCAACCCTAATCCCTTGACCCTATACCTTAAACCCTCAATCTTCAACCCTCAACCCTTAAACCCTCTACACTTTACCCTATACATTAAGCACTCAACCCTCAACCCTTAATCCCTCAACCCTCAATCCTTAAACCCTAAACCCTCTACCCCTTACATTGGACCCTGAACCTAATCCTTCAACCATATACCCTCAAACTATACCCTAAACCCTCTACCCTCAATCAAGCAAAACCTTAACCCTAAACCCTTAACCCCAAACCCTTCAACCCTAAACACTTAAACCTTAAACCTTCTACCCTATATCCTCAACCAAATACCCTCTACCATCAAACCTATTCCCTCAACCCTCAAACCTTAAACCCTAATACCCTAGAAACCATCAACCCTATAGGTCCTCCACCCTAATCCATCAACCCTATACCCTCAACCCCTATCACTTTCTCTCTATCTATACATCTCACCTCTCCCTCCTTCCCTCCCTCACACCCTCTCTAATTGTCTCTATCTATCGTCTCCCTCTTTCTATGTACCTCTGATTCAATCAATCCCTACCACCCTCTCTCACTCCCTCTATTCATCTCTCGTTATGTCCCTCCCACTCCATCCCACTCTCTCCCACTACCTCTCTCCCTCTCTCTCATGTCTCTTCCTCCCACCCCCTCTCTCTCTAAGGTCTCTCCCTCTAGCAACCTACCTAGGTAACTCTCTCTTTTTATCTCTCCCCTCTCTCTATCTATCTCTCCAACCCTGCCTAGATAAGTCCCTCTCACTCCACCCCCCTCTTTCTCTACCTCTATCAAGTCACTCCCTCTCACACCCTCTCCCTCTCTCAGGTATCTCACTCACACTCCCTCTCTCTCCCACTCCCTCTCTCTCACACTCCATCTCTCTCACACTCCCTCTCACTACCTATCTCTCAAGTCTCTCCCTCTCACACTCTCAAGTCTCTCCCTTTCTCACCCTACCTACATAACTCTCTCTTTCTCTTTATCTCTCTCTCTCTCCCCCTCTCTCTCTCCCTCTCCCTCAATTATATCTCTCCCACCCCCCTCTCTCTCTCTCCCTCTCCCTCAATTCTCTCTCTCCCTCCCTCCCACCCTACCTAGCTAATTCCCCCTCAATCTAACCCCTTCTCTCCCACTCCCTCTCTCTTAAACTCTCACTTCGACCCCCTCTCCATCTCTCTAGACTCTCTCTAAATTCTCCCTTCATCTAAAGACATACATAAATGCATACATACAAGCATAATACATATGTACATATAATCTTACATCCATACAAGCATGCATACATACATGACATACATGTACATAAAAATATATTAGCATACATTAATATACTGGCATTTAACATAAAGTAAGACATAATGCGAGCGCGTTATAACACGCTCGCGTTATGTGCTAGTAGACATGTTCCTCGCAGAAGCAAAAACCATGTCAAAAGTGAGATATAACGTGAGCGTGTTATAACACGCTCATGTTATATCTTGCTCTGGGAATTCTCGAGCCTTAGGCTTGGTATTTGCTCTGGAATACCAACCCAAAGTCTTGGAGAGCATTCCCAATGACCAGAGACGTTTTTTAAAAAAATCCACCATATTTCTCATAATTGAGTTTGTGCTCACTGTCAGGATTGCACGTGGTTCAATATCAAAAAAATCGAGCACATGGGTAATGTTGGGTTATCTCTTAGCTATCCAACGATGTAATTTTTTTCACTTTCTGAAAATGTTAAGTCTTTCATCCATAATTTATTTTATCTGTATGTCTTGTTTTTGCCAAAAAGCAATGTTTGGTATTTTTTTTATTATAAATTAACCGTTCATCAATTTTTCAAATAAATTACATTTTTCGAAACTAGACTCCATTCTACAAAATTAAAAAATTAAAACAAAAAACAAATCAATTAGTTTCCAAATTTTGTAGCGGTAGCACGGCCAAAATTCTATTTTCAGGATATGTCCACTTCGCAAATTAGTAAAAAATCAAATATTCATTAAAAAATTATCAGAAAAATCGTGCATCAACTACATACTGTTAACTAACTTCTGACCATTGCGATTTTAAAACTACTAAAAAAAAATTCACCGTACGAGGGTCGTACAAGAGTTGCTATGTTATGTTTTTCTGACAAAAACAACACCAATTTGTGTACATCCCTCGTTTGAACCCCTTAATCTCAACCATTTTCAAAATAAATTAGTAGTTTAGAAAGTAGAATCAGAGCACTTGAATCCTTCTTTTTGTTCCATCTCAAAATTTTGAGTCTAAGTATCCTCAATTTCACGTCCAAGGTCGGTATTTCCTGATTTCAGAAAAAAGTTGTCCACTTAAGTCCCCTTTTTGGGAACCATCTTGGTGCACTTACCCATGGCTTCAAGTATTTCATCTTGAGGGAATCGTTGATAAATCACTCAGGAAAGAGATTTTTCAATTTCCTTTAAATTAACACTAATAGATTGAACAATGTCGTTAAATTATTCTTTTGTAATAGTCACTTCTCTGGTAGAGCGCCTGATCACCATACATGGTGCATTGGTATCTCAAATCCATGTACAAAGACACATAACAGCCCACTTGCATTAAACTGTGAATAATTTTTAGGATTATTTAAATTTTTAATTAACTGCTAGCTTACAAATTTTGGAATTTGAAATGTATAATCTATTAGATCTAGATATAGATTATCGAGGGTCATGCATGTCATTCTATGTAGTTTGGTATATTCATAGTTATACATAGTTTTATCTTGGGATTTCTTCACAAGATTTTTCATTTCATCCAACATAGGGAGAAGACTAGCTAAAGTTAAGAGTGTCTCTTTATCTCTTAACCTATGTAAGAGGTCAGTCTAGCTTTGTCTATTATGTTGCAATTTTTGTACATTATTCCAATCAAGGATTGATATTCTAAAAGAACTCGTTGTGTTGGTCCATGTAAGGAGATCCATCTAGTATCAACATCCTTAAGAAGCTTGCTTCCTCTTATTATTCCCTCAACAAAATATTAAAATTACACAAAACATTTAGGACTCGACAAAAGTATGTGTAGAGCTTGTGGACTAGATTTTCAACTTTTAATATTTTAGGATACTTTCTTACAATTCTAAATTCTAAATTCATTTTGGGGTCCATGCATTGAATTCCAAGCATGCATGGTGCACAATTATTTTATAATTTTATGCAAATATTGTTCATGTGACCTTGCATTACTATAGCTCCATTAGCTCGTACACACACCAACTTTTTCACAATTTTCAAGTCATCCATACCTCCAATTTCATTCAAATATTTCTTAACTAGTTCAAATAGATTTTGAGATGTTGAACTATCCTTCATTTTATAAACACATAGAAGATGAGGTTGAAGGACATGTTGTTGTAGAATATACACATGCATACAAACCCAAGAAGTATTATCTATTGCAGTAACTTCATCTAAAGATAATTCAATGAAGTTTGAATATTTTATTTTCTCCTGTAAATCTTTCTTTTCCACCATAGCAAGACAGCTTGCCCATTCACATCTAGTGTTAATTGACTAATTTGTACTAGGAAAGTTCGGAACACCCAAAAAAGATAATAAATTAAAATATTTTGGTTAGTCTGTCATAGGACGCCCTCTAGACAAAATATGAAGAAAAACTCATGGGTGATCCCACAAAGTTGGTTTACAATTTCTGGGAGATTCTGATTTTTTTTGAAATCACATATTTTTAGAAAATATAATGATTTAAGCCTTAAAAAGTTCCATTTTAAGGATTCTAATTGAAGAGGTTTTGATCAAACCACCTTAGATCAAACCCCCTTGGATAGAACCCCGCTAGTTTTAAACCATACCTATAATGGAGTCTCCTTTACAACTATCAAAATGCTGATAAAAAATCACTTTTGATTTACCTTTTGGGGGATCAAAAATATTCATTTAAAATTTATTTTAAATGATCCTGGTAGTCCTCAGAACGAGCTATCCAATGAATATAATTTTAATATATTTTGGTTTTATTATGTATTTGTATTTTTAGTTTTATTAAACATAGGTTTTTCACCAAAAATCAAGATCTTTGTTGTGCACATGTGGAAAAATAGTATATTATCAATATATATATATATATATATATATATATATATATATATATATATATATATATATATATATATATATATATATATATATATATGTTCAAGCTGGTTATTGATGTCCTTGATCCATTTGAAAAATAATAATTGAATTTCAATGCATACAAAAAAAGTTATGTTGTATACAGTTCGCCTATGTTTGAATTGTAATTGGTTTGACTTTGAAACTTGATTAAGGAAAAAAAAATTGATAAAACACTATGAAACCAAATGAAAGTGCTAGATATCGTAGTTACAAATCTAAATTCAAAAAAAATAGAATTTTATCCTTCATACAAAAAAAGTTATGTTGTATACGGTGAGCGTCACTTTTTAAAAATGTTGTTTTTTTTAAAAGATAGTTTTCAAAGGAGATGGAAAAAGAAGAGCAATATGATTCCAAAAAAATTGAAAAAAATATATTTAGAATCTATAGACAAAACATCACAAATCACTATTTTACATCATCTTAAGATTCCTCATAGTTTAGCCGCTATAGGAGCCCCAAAGTGAAGATTTAGTTTTATAAAATTAGTATAGTGTCTAGTTTGCCCAAAAATTGTAAACCGGTATTGTGGGATCGCCCTCATCTAAACTTTTTTTGCAAATTGTGCTCCTACCATTACTTTTCCAAATTGAGCCTTAATTTTACCTCCACATGTAGCAAGCTTCAACATTCTTTGCATATTCTCATAATATTCTAGGGCATACTTAACATGAACACATTCTTCCTTCAATTTCCATCTTACTATTGATATTTCCTTTCCATCTATGATTTTCTTTTCATAAACTTTACTGATATGCTTTTCTATACTGTTAAGCTTTAGCTACAACTTATTGTCTCTTTTATATTTCCTATAAATCTTACAATTGCATTCTATTGGAGATTCATATGTTTTTGCAATCTCCACGTGTTCAATGAATGTGTATTTTGACACCCAATCAATTGAAAAATTCCTTATCATTTCCCACTCATGCACCATTTTTTGTTTGGATTTTATTTAGTTGCTACCAACATCATCTATGGTGCCAACATCTTCATCCAAGTCAATTATCTCATTCTGGATTGGAGCATCTTTTACAACATCCCCATCCTCTTCTGAGGTAATTTCAATGCCTTCTCCATTAATATTTGATGCAAGAGATGATCATGTAGCTACATCTTGATCTGATCGATCAAAAACATTTCCAATTCCAAAGTAAGACTTTATGGTAACTCTATTTTTTGGTTGTTTTGATGGCCTCCCATTCCCTTCACTACCTTGAGGAGTCTTACCCATGTTGCACTTGCTACTCAACATCTTGACCTCTCACTTTGAATAAAAGATAGAAAAAATGTCTTCTTATTTAAGGACATTGAATATAGATCTCATTCCCTACTCAATATCATCTTTAACATTGAAGAATGAATGGAAAAGAGATTAAAAAAATCAAATAACACCATGAACAAATTATCACTTACCTATTGGCTTCTTCTGTGGCATTTGTCCTTGATGTCAAAACTGCCCTGGGTTGGTGCCTTGGCATTTCACAGTTTGGTCTTATTATGGAATTTGATTGGCACATTTAATTTTTGGTATTCTTAAAGCCTCTCCCATCGAGGTATACACATTCAAAATTGACATTGTTTTTGGCATATGTATATCTGCAAAGTGTTTTGAGATTTGACAATTTATGTCATTGGCATACAAGTTTCACTTTGGCATTCACAAGTGCTGGAAATAGGTTTATGTAAAGTGAATGACACTTGGTGATATGGTTTCAAAGTAGTACTTTATGATTTTTTCACATACTTTAAAAAGTGAACACTTGCATTATGTTGGTTTTCATGGCATTCTCTTGGTTTTGCTTTAATGTTAAATCATACACAAGGGGACATATTGTGTTTATCTTTGGTAATCATCGAGCTCTTTATATTTTGACATAGCCTTGTTATCATATCTTAAAAAGGGCATTGGTGGTTTGTGTCACTTACCAAAGATATGCTTTTTTAAGGAGATCGGGCTCCTATGGCTTCAAGTGGAAAATGAAGTCACATGAATTGGACTTCAAGGACTTATGGTTAAGGCTTAAAATTACTCATATCGGCTTTTCTTCAGTAATTAAAATATAATCCATTTAAATGGCTATTGGATATCACATCGACATATTTTCACCAAATTCATCGACTTTATAGCATTATTAGGTTTCATTTTTGCTCATGTTGTTTTGGTTTTGGCAGTGACATAGTCATTGTGTTACTTGGATAGTCAAATCTTAGAATGATGATTACATGGGCAGTACGTGTGGGAAGTGATTTGTTAATTGATAATGATGATTGATGGTGAGCATGCATTCAGAGGTAATGTGATGGTCAACATGCAATGCATTGAATAGTCCACGGATTTTAAAATGCATTATGAGTTTTGAATTATTAATTCAATCCTTTTGGACTTCTAACTTTATCAAAATTCGTAAAGGTCATCGGTTGTTTTGGAAAGTTTAGGGCAATAATTTTTTTGTGGGTTTCAAACCCTATCTTGGCTGCCACCATTGAAATATTATCAGTTGTTTCACTATGTTTGTTGGTTGTCTGAAACACTTGGACAACGAATGGGGGAATCAAAAATAACTTTACCCTAGTCGATGGTTGTGTCAGCTTCTTGTCATTGGGTGAAGGCTCGAAATTGGAAGGAGTATTGGATGTTTTTTTCTCACTATAGGTCTAGTAAAGTTATTCATGACATTCTCTCCATCATTCTTCATAGGTATTCATCTTTTTAACTATCTTCAAGAACCGTTCTTCTACTGGCACAAAATGTTGATGATATGTGTTTGCTTCTTTTTGGAAAATGGCAAAATGGGTTTATTCTATTTGTGGTCAGAATTAATGCATGATTTCACATAATCTAAATTGCATATCACAATAGTTTACCATTTTCTTCTCTTGCTTTAAGGGATGATGTTTTTGATATGGGTAATCATGGGTTTTGTGAATCTCTTCTGTCTCTCACCTAGATTCATTGATAATTGTTCTTGGGTGCATTATTATGTGGTTTTTGTTATACTGCATTATAGTTTCAGTTACATTGTTGTTGCCGTTGGTTTTCGAGGGTATTATTCATGGAATATATAAATTATTTAATGTTTTTTGGGTAAGTACTGCCTTTGCAGGTTGCTTGTGTGGACAGGGTTCAGTCTCCTTTCTAAATTTGCATATTCCTTGACTATTCTTGTCAGAAGAAAACCTCCATACAAATCATTTTTATCAAACTCATAGCAATACCTGGCAATATTGTTCGACAGAAGTTGGAAACCTTGAAATTTACCTTTGTTGTTTTGAAAAATGAAAAAGAAGTTACTATTGCAATTTCTTGAGATGTAATGATGAATTTTGTGTAAGAAGAAATACAGAGAGATTAGGGCTTTTAGTCTTCTGGAAAATTGAGAGAATGAGTTAACTGTTTTTGTGTGAGAACATCATAGCTATTGTAATTGAAGAAATGTTTAGTTTTTGAGATTGAAAATCTGAAAAATGAGTTCAATATCAAGTTGTTTTGAGGCTTGACAATGGCTAAAATTCTGAAGGCTCATTTTTGAACTTTGAGGATTTTAGATATTTTATGTCAAGAGACACTTGAGTGAAAAGAAAGAACCAGAGAGATCCTCTGTATCATTGTATTATTTACTGGAAAAAAAAAGGGGGTTGGTTCTCCTTGAGATTGGTGTCTTTAAATGAGAAGTTGGTGCTCCTTGAGTTGGTGCTCAAAAACTAGCCTATAAGGCATTGTAAGCAATGGTTTTGAAATTAAGCCAGTAAGGCAGTTTAGGAGTGGTTTTTCTACCCCAGGAGGGTTTTCCACTCGGCAATTTATGTGTCTCTCATTTTTGTGATTTGTGTCTATCTTGCATAATCTTTCTTTTAGTTATTTATGTAATTGTGCTCATTCAGTTGGTCAATGCTCTAATACTTTAAGGTGGTTTAAATTTTTAATGTCAATTTGTTCATGTTTGTCATGCAAATTTATTTTGTGCAAAATCTGATACAAAAAGTCTTTCATAAAGTGAATTTACATCTGCACTCTGTGTTCATTATATAAGTTCTCAATAGTTTGTCATAAGCAAGTCAAAGTTGCATTTTATGAATTATTATAGTTTTGTTCATAAAGCACAACAAGATTGTTCATAAATCTTTGATTGAACAATATCATATGATGCTTTTAATATGGATGTTAATCAAGTTTCATGTCCATCTGATCTAAAGTGTTAATGTCCACTTGCTGAAATAAATCTATCACATTGGGTTAAAATTAGTAAAATTTTCATTATGCATTCAATGTTAAAAGTTCAAATTATTCCACTCTGATTCACCCCCCCCCCTCTCAGAGTGAATCCACTTCCAACAATTGGTATCAGAGCATAGGGTCCTACATTAGGTTTCATACCTAGGATTGATTATGGTCTTGGAAGTCTATTTTTGGAGTGTCATGGAATATTCGTCATGGCTAAGTGCAAAAGGAACAAAGGTCAAAAGAAAGCTACTAGTGTCAAGAAAACATTTGATAAATCAACCCCTGCCAAGTCTAGTGAAGTTTTGTCTCAAGAATTACCCCTGCCAGTTAATACTAAAAGTGATCTTGTAGTTGGTGAAGAAGATCACTTAGTAAGTGACTTTGAACAAGAATTTCGTGAAAAGGATTGTGAAGGTGATGAGTTTGAGGTTGATTTGGAGGCAGAACTGCTTGCTACCTTAGATGAGCTTAAGAGGATTAGAAAAAAAAATCAAGATCTTAAAGTATGCTTACAGGAAAGTGTTAGTGTCAATAAAGTTGTAATACAAGATCATAATGATGATAAAAATATTATTGAATTTTTGAAAGCCCGAATGGTTGATAAGAAAAAGACTGAAGAGGGATTAGAATCCAAGTTAAAAGACAAGAATGAAGTATGTAATAAAATGGAAAATGAGGTTGCCTCATTAAAGAAATGTTCAGATAGTGATTCCTTGTTAAAAGAACTAACTGTTAAAGATGATTTGATTATTAAATCGGAAAATTGAAATCGAAGAATGTAAAAGGACAGCGATTGTTGTAAGGTCTGATTTGGAAGTTAAAAAGATTGAATGTCTAGAAATTGAAGGAGAAGTAGTTGCATTAAGAAAAGAGCTTGAAAGTGTTAAGGTTCAATTGGATAAAAATCAGAAATTTGATTGAAGTACTAATTTATTGAATGGGATGATTGGCAGACAAAAGCGATTTAAAGATCCTACAGGAGTGGGATATGAGGTTGGACAAGGCTCTAGAGAAGAATCTAAACATGAAACAGTTTTTTCTACTGTAGATGGAAAGTCATTTACAGCCAAGAAAACACCAAGATTGAAGGTTGATCTCGGTCACCATATTGTTGATGCTCAGACAAAAGAAAAATGGGTTAGGACAAAAAGACCATCAAAATCTTCATTTATCAGGTATAACCACTCTCAATTTCATGGCTATTGTTATTGTTGTAATGTTTATGGACATAGAGCAAGAAATTTTTGGATGAATAAAACTCATAATCATGTGAGAAATGTCAAGAGAGGTTCATACAACATGCCTAGAAGAAATTGTTCTCTCTTTGATCTAGACAACACTATCATATGTTATAGGTGTAATGGGTTTGGACACAAAGCATAGTGGTGTAAGAAAAGTTTGTTAAAGCCATCTAGGGACTACATGTTCAAACAAAAGGAAAATAATACCATAAGTAAGGAGAAGACAAAGCCTATACAAGTATGGAGAAGAAAGAAAGAAAATAAAAGGGAAGAACTAAATCTTGTGCATGCAGCACAAGAATCATCTCTATGAATTTGAAAGGCAGTATGAAGTCAAGGGGAGATGATTAATGCATTTTGAATAAACCCCTTTTTATATCAAATAAAAGGTAGTATAATCTTGTTGTTTCATAACCTATTTATCATCAAAATGCAAGATACAGATTTGTTTTATTGTCTTTGCTGGGAATAATAGTGACAATGAGTTGATGATAATTGTCTTAATGCTATGGTTCATTTATATCATCATTCTATTAGAAGATGATTTATCATATGACTATTGGTGTTGCAGCAATTGATGTTTTTTGTTTCTTTGGGAGTGTCCATAGTAAAAGATACCTGTGACACAATTACGATTTCCACCATTTGTGAACAAACTGTTATTAACCTTACTTTGTTGAAATGTATTTTTTGGGCCAAAAGGATCAATTTTTTTGTACTTATCTGAATCGGTCATGGTTTTTGTTACTCAAGAGATACATGAGGTTAAGATGCTTGAATAGTGAAGCAATGCTCATTTTGTCATTGTCATCAAATCCTGTTATATTGTCTCATCATTGTTCGATACATTGAAACCATATCTAACAGCAACTTGATACAATACAGTGCCTTGTTTTATATGAATGATGTTTCAGCATCAGTGCATGTTAAGACAATGAGTTTTTTGAGGTCTTAATTGAAATAATGTTAGAGGCAGTTAATTGAAAAACATTAACAGTAAATGTTGAGTTCTGCAGTGTTGTGCTTGGAAAACATGAACAGCATACTAAGTATTTTCTATAAAATCAGTTTTTTGGAGTTGTGGTTGCTGGTGTAGCATTTCTAACATTGATTGTGTTGGTATAGTATCTGTGTACTTGAGAATAAACAAACAAAATTGATAGAAGTTTGGGTATTCTTGGATGATGAAGATTTCAATATGCATCTAATGATCAATATTTTCCTTCGAAGTTGATTATTATGTGATATTGATGGTTTGGTGACTTGAAACTTACATGTAGTGGACCGTATGCTACAAATTTGGATACTTTATGTTACTATGGTGGAAGATGTTATTCTGAAGAACAAGGTTAGTTGCAATGAAAATGATTTGGCCTAATAATCTTACTATTGGTTCATTAAGTAATTTTTGAATATGCAATGGTATCTACTTGCTTGTTGATGTATATAAATCTGGTTTGGCAGTAGTATACTTCAGTGTTTCATTTTCTAATGAATTTGATCATCATACTGTGTTTTATTATGTTCATGGAGAAATGTGTAGTAAGTTATTGAATCAACGATAAAGAGTCACTGATTGAAGAATTTGCACATTTTCAATAAGCTTGAGAAAAGAAATGGTGTCTAATGGATCAAAAAGATTTTTTGTGAAGCCTCTTTGTAGGGGGGCCTTGGTTCTATGGTTTCTCTCTTACAACTTTCTTATCATTGTTTGTTGCTCTAATTGTATTTGCAGTTGGTTTCATTGGTTGTTTGGATTTCAGATGTTTATCATGGTTGTTTGTCTTTGGTAACAATACTGGCTTTGATGACATTTTTACATAATCTAGGCGGCACATACTGTGAACAGTTGGTTCTTGGTTCACATGTTTCATGGCAAGCACTTAGCTTTTACTTAGCTTTTATGTTGGTACTGATTTTTTCCATATGTTCATTACAATAGGATATGCACTTGTGCATGGTTATTCATACTGGTAACAATGTGTTTACAGTTGACAATGGAGGATGAAGTTTAATATGACCAAAAGGTGGTATGTTCAAGTAACTGATCTTCAATATTTGTTGACAAAGATCACCATGACATGTTCAGATGGTTTTGTCATTTCATATCTTCATGGTTCTATCATATTGTCTTAGTGATTGATATATCTTAAGTCGTCATCTGATTCATATATTTCACATTGGCTTGACATCATAATCGGCATCTAAAGATAAAAAATTGATATTGATTAATAGTGCTTTGTTCTCTAATATTGTTATACAGGAGCAGTTAGCCTTGGTCTGCAATTTTGATTATGAATCTTTGATAGGTTGCTTGGATAGTGGTTGTACAGTGATGTTTAGATTTGTAGCCTTATGATGTTGTTGGCTTTTCAGTCATTTTGGTTTGCTCTTGATGTCAAACCCGAGATTGATACATTTGTTTAGATTCATGACATTAAGATAATATCCATTTGCATTCATGGTGTGGCAACTTATAAAACTTATTTCTTAGGATATTCATGCTTCCTATTCATATTTCCCCTTTGCAGATGCTTATGTTTTTTGTTGGACTGATAGTGAGAATTATGCTACAGGTTGTTTAGGGTCATGAATTCAGTTTATGTTACAGTTCACAGTTTTGCATGGGCATGTATTTGTTTCACGTTCGGCTTGGTATAATAGGTGACCACGGTATTGGTTCTTAAAAAGAGGATTCATCTACATCTACATCAAAATAGAGGTTCTTGAAAGTATTGGTTCATTGTTTTGGTGATCATCATGGCACATATTCTTACCTTCACCAAGCACCATAAATTGTTTTTTATTCACTTGGCTTATGGTATTGGGTCTTCATTTTTTTTGCATTCTTACTCTATCTGCAGTTGGGTATTGGTTGGTTATTGTATTTCATAGAGAAAATGGGGAGAAAATGGTTGTTGTATATCACATGTTTCTTCCTCTGTCCTTGTGAAAAAAATGGGGAGAAAATGGTGGTTCAGATGGCTCATTTTTTTGCCATCAAGGACAAAGGGGGAGTTTGTTGGCTTCTTATGTGGCATTTATCCTTGATGTCAAAACTACCCTGGGTTGGTGCCTTGGCATTTCATAGTTTGGTCTTATTATGGCATTTGATTGGCACATTTGATTTTTGGTATTCTTAAAGCCTCTCCCATCGAGGTATACACATTCAAAATTGACATTGTTCTTGGCATATGTATATCTACAAAGTGTTTTTAGGTTTGACAATTTATGTCATTGGCATACAAGTTTCACTTTGGTATTCACAGGTGCTAGAAACAAGTTTATGTAAAGTGAATGACACTTGGTGATATGGTTTCAAAGTAGTACTTTATGATTTGTTCACATACTTTCAAAAGTGAACACTTGCATTATGTTGGTTTACATGGCATTCTCTTGGTTTTGCTTTAATGTTAAATCATACACAAGGGGACATATTGTGTTTATCTTTGGTAATCATCGAGCTCTTTATATTTTGACATAACCTTGTTATCAGATCTTAAAAAGGGCATTGGTGGTTTGTGTCACTTAGCAAAGATATGTTTTTTTAAGGAGATCGGGCTCCTATGGCTTCAAGTGGAAAATGAAGTCACATGAATTGGACTTCAAGGACTTATGGTTAAGGCTTAAAATTACTCATATCGGCTTTCCTTCAGTGATTAAAATATAAGCCATTTAAATGGCTATTGGTTATCACATTGGAATATTTTCACCAAATTCATCGACTTTGTTAGCATTATCGGGTTTCATTTTTGCTCATTTTTTTTGGTTTTGGCAGTGACATAGTCATTGTGTTACTTGGATAGTCAAATCTTAGAATGATGATTACATGGGCAATACGTTTGGGCAGTGATTTTTTAATTGATAATGATGATCGATGGTGAGCATGCATTCAGAGGTAATGTGATGGTCAGCATGTAATGCATTGAACAGTCCACGGATTTCAAAATGCATTATGAGTTTTGAATTATTAATTCAATCCTTTTGGACTTCTAACTTTATCAAAATTGGTAAAGGTCATCGATTGTTTTGGAAAGGTTAGGGCAATCATTTTTTTGTGGGTTTCAAACCCTATCTTGGCCGCCACCATTGAAATCTTCTCAGCCATTTCACTATGTTTGTTGGTTGTCTAAAACACTTGGACAGCGAATGGGGGAATCGAAAAGAACTTTACCCTGGTCGATGGTTGTGTCAGCTTCTTGTCGTTTGGTGAAGGCTCGAAATTGGAAGGAGTATTGGATGTTTTTTTCTCACTACAGGTCTGGTAAAGTTATTCATGATAGTCTCTCCATCATTCTTCACAGGTATTCATCTTTTCAACTATTTTCAAGAACCGTTCTTCTACTGGCACAAAATGTTGATGATATGTGTTTGCTTCTTTTTGGAAAATGGCAAAATGGGTTTATTTTGTTCGTGGTCGGAATTAATGCATGATTGCACATAATCTAAAATGCATATCACAATAGTTTACCATATTCTGCTCCTTCTTTAAGGGATGATGGTTTTGATATGGGTAATCATGGGTTCTACGAATCTCTTTTGTCTCTCACCTGGATTCATTGATAATTGTTCTTGGGTGCATTATTATGTGGTTTTGGTTATACTGCATTATAGTTTCAGTTGCATTGTTGTTGCAGTTGGTTTTCGAGGGTATTATTCATGGAATATATAAATTCTTTAATGTTGTTTGGGTAAGTACTGCCTGTGCAGGCTGCTTGTGTGGACAGGGTTCAGTCTCCTTTCTAAATTTGCATATTCCTTGACTATTCTTGTTAGAAGAAAACATCCATGCTGATCATTTTTATCAAACCCATAGCAATGCCTATCAATATTGTTCAACAGAAGTTAGAAACCTTGAAATTTACCTTTGTTTTGAAAAATGAAAAAGAAGTTACTGTTGTAATTTCTTGAGATGTAATGATGAATTTTGTGTAAGAAGAAATACAAAGAGATTAGGAATTTTAGTCTTCTGGAAAAATTGAGAGAATGAGTTAACTGTTTTTGTGTGAGAACATCACAGCTATTGTAATTGAAGAAATGTTTAGTTTTTGAGATTGAAAATCTGAAAAATGAGCTCAATATCAAGTTGTTTTGAGGCTTGACAATGGTTGAAATTTTGAAGGCTCATTTCTGAACTTTGAGGATTTTAGATATTATTTGTCAAGAGACACTTGTGTGAAAAGAAAGAAATAGAGAGATCATTTGTATCATTGTATGATTTACTGAAAATAGAAAAGGGGTCGGTGCTCCTTGAGATTGGTGTCTCTAAATGAGGGGTTGGTGCTCCTTGAGTTGGTGCTCAGAAATTAGCCTATAAGGCATTGTAAGCAGTGGTTTTGAAATTAAGCCAGTAAGGTAGTTTAGGAGTGGTTTTTCTACCCTAGAAGGGTTTTCCACTCAACAATTTATGTGTCTCTCATTTGTGTGATTTGTATCTATCTTGCATAATCTTTCTTTCAGTCATTTATGTTATTGTGCTCATTCAGTTGGTCAATGCTTTGATACTTTAAGGTGGTTTAAATTTTTAATGTCAATCTGTTCATGTCTGTCATGCAAATTTATTTTGTGCAAAATCTGATGCAAAAATTCTTTCATAAAGTGAATTTACATATGCACTCTGTGTTCATTATATAAATGCTCAATATTTTTTCATAAGCAAGTCAAAGTTGCATTTTATGAAGTATTATAGTTTTGTTCATAAAGCGCAGCAAGATTATTCATAAAGCTTTGATTGAACAATATCATATGATGCTTTTAATATGGATGTTAATCAAGTTTCATGTCAATTTGATCTAAAGTGTTAATGTCCACATGCTGAAATAAATGTCACATTGGGTTAAAATTAGTAAAATTTTCATTATGCATTCAATGCTAAAACTTAAAATTATTCCACTCTGATTCACCCCCTCTTAGAGTGAATCCACTTCCAACATTACCTTTAGGTTTTCAATGACTTGCTATTCATTCATGCAGGAATGCATGTGTTGTAAGTTTGTAACTTTCCTACGATCAAGGTTCCAAGTCCAACTTTTGAATTGAGAGCTCACAAGTTCATATTAGAATTACAAATAAAGTCCTGATTGATAGGCTGATTGAAAAACATCTATAACTTTCAAACGGTATCACATTTTTCGAATCTGAAACATGCGTTACATTCTATACTTTGCATACTATAGGATTTTTAATTTTTTTAAATAATTTCATGAATTTTTGACCAAGTTAAGGTGGTTAGACAGACGAAATTTTTATATTTTTTGAAAGTTGTAATAAAAAAATCATAATTAATTATTTACTTGGAAAAAAATTATAAAAAAATATGCATCACATCGGGACATGAATCCTCTATTTATATCTAAAATATTATTAAAAAATATTATCATTTTATTGTGTTTATGGTGGTCAGACAGACACCTACTTCTTATTTTTACCCTGAAATTTAAATACTACTGCATTGAAATTTCAAATTTTCACCAAATAGATTTTTTTTTTTAAATAAAGGTCTAGTGGTTTAGAAACTACATTCAATTTTCTACAAATTCTATTTTTAATTTTTTTTGAAATAATATAGATAACTTATTCAAATTTTTACATCAAGTTGTCTAACTCTAATTTTCTATCTTTTTATTGCCACTTAAGGATGTATGTTTTTTCCATAATGATCCTGCACATACCCCTACATAAGAATGAATATATAAATGTGTGTTTGGGGGTCACCTTTTCTACTATACCTCTCTAACCTAGGAACCTCGAAGATTGTAGCTAAATGTATATCTAGAATATCAAAGGATAAAGGAATACACCTATAATATGGAGTAATAAGCAACTAACAAGATGGAATATTCATTTTGTCTTATTTTATTTATAGCTTACCAACATATCACATGAGCTAGTAAAGAATAGGGTTAGCATTATATGTGTAATTAGTGGAGTTCTACAATCCTATAGTTATGAAACAAATAGAGATGAGAGGTTGTGATGTGTCCAAGGTTATTCCAAATAATTTGAAATAAAAAACACTAGAAGGAGCAACTACTATGGCCATGAGTGTAGTAGTTTCCATATGCATGGTAGGTACTATAATTGACATAAAAATTATTTTGATGATAACATTTGAATGAAAAATTTCTATGTTTGTGATAAAGAAAGTGTAGGAAAAGATATATTTGTGAAAAATGTGTGCAAATCCTCTAATAAACTTAAGAGAATGGTGGTTTCTTATCAACGTTACATGAATAGTGTCAAGAATAGGAACCACCTAAATTAGGTTGTCTTTGTCTATAAAATATCAAAAACAGTGTAAGTTTTTATCCATAGATGAATATATTTGATAAATAGAAAATTGGCTATCAATTTCATGATCAAAGCCCCCATCCATAGTCTAGGATATTGTTTATATGGGGAAGTAAGATTTAGAACTATTAGATGGGTCTATTGGCATCCTAATAGAAAAATATTTTATAAATAGTCTAGGACTAGTGTGGATTGGTGTTGTAAAGTATCTCAAGTATTCCATGTTAAAATGCATGAATAATTCTCCTGACTACATTGCTTTAATAGAGAGATTTGGTCATAAAACCCATAAAATATTCTACAATGAATAATATAAGATATCATAGTTCTTAAACTACTCCATTATCTATTTTAAATAAATAAAACTTGTAACCAAATAGTAAAATATAATTTTACCTTGTCAACTTGTGTTTAACATCTTACAACTAGTGAAAATATATCTCAATAGGAGATGAATAACAAATTTATTCTAATAAAAATGGAAAGTACTAATCTTAAATAACCTATGGTAATTTTTTAGAATTCTCTTCCATGAACGTTATCACTTCACATAGATTTCTTTACATCATGTTGTCCTCTAGTTAAGTTGCTTGACATAAAGCACAATGTATTCTAGAACAATTGCATGTATGTACAAAATGAAAATAATAAGCTCAAAGTAAAGAGAATATGATAATAAGAAAATTAATAGAAAGAATGAGTAGTCAAATATTCTTAATAATAAATTATAATAAAAAAGATAAGGGTATAAAAATGCATCACCAAGCTACACTATTTCTTTTAAAGAAAAACATATACATAAAAAGAAGAAAGAAAAATGTTTTTGGTAGTTGTTTTAAGAGCTTACTTCATTTAAATACCCATTTTTTAATTTATATCTCCATAACAACTAATATTTTTTTATTTATATCTCCACAATGATAAAAATGTGAAAGGGGGCAACAAATTGAAAAAAAAAATCTCCTAGAAGTTGTGAAAAGACCCTAAAAATGATTTTTTCAGCCTTATTGTTCTTCAAAACCCCACAAATATGATATTCAAATATCTTCATGAAAATGACATGCATAGTATGATAAAAACCTGCTGGTTTATGAAAATGGTAGAATTGCTAATAGAGTCCAAACACTAGAGAGAGAAAAATTTATCTTTTCCAAAATGACAAGTTAGAAGAGTTTTGTTCAAAACAAATTCATGTAGGAGTGTTACATTTGAAATATTCATGGGAAGGTAATGCTCCAACAACCACTAACTCTAAATTATTATACGATGCTTGTACTTCAAGCAAAAACCTACATGTAGCACTACCATCTGGAAAAAATAGATTTAGAGTGATGGGAACATTATGAAATTTTGATAAATATGAGATTTATATGTTACTATTTTTTAATTGAAGTGTTCTATACCATAGAACTAAAAGGAGGACATGGTCTAGTATAACATTCCAAGTGTGTGCAGTCTTTAACACTAAAATAATGTTCCTAGGTGTGAAATTATTTCCTTTAATAATATCTTTCATAAATAGGATGTCATCATCATCAAAAATGATAAAGGCAATGCTATTTTCATCCTCAATGAGAAATACTCAATCAATAAAATTCTTAATCAATTATTCAACAATGGCAACTATAAGGTGGTCTTGGATAATCCTCTCTTGTAGTTTACTAACAAAGTCGAACATGTCACTTCCCTATGAAGTTACTAAAAAATGTCTAATTCTTCATAGGCTAGTTACACCTCATATATCCTAAAATACATAAACCAAGTATTCCTCTTCATCTTATTGTCAATTCTATCAATTCCCCCACTTATAAGATTTTCTCCTTCCTTCCATTTTAATTTCTACTTTTGTTGGTAAATCTAATTATTTCATCAAAGACCCCAACCAATTTATAAGATTCATTGAACGTAAAAAGTTGCACAATAATGACATCCTTCTTATTTTTGATGAAGTCTCCTTATTCACCAAGTTTCTTGTTTATGACTTGATTGAACTATTTTTGACACTAAAATAATGTTCCTAATTGTGAAATTATTGCCTTTAATAATAAAGTTTATAGAAAGGATTTCATCATCATCAAAATTGATAAAATTCAATTTTATTTTCATCCTTAATGAGAAAGACTACATCAATAAAAAAATTAATCACTTATTCAACAATGACGGCTCTAGGTGCTCTTGCATAACCCTCTATTGTAGTTTACAAAAAAACTCAAACATGTCATAGTTCCCTTTCATCTCTTGATGAATTTACTAAAAAATTCCTAATTCTTCAGAGGATTGTTACACCTCATATATATATAGTCCTCATAAAATCCATAAACCAAGTATTCCTCTTCATCGTATTGATGATTCTATCAATTCCCCCACTTATAAGATTTACTCCTTCCTTACCAACCTAATTTCTACTTTAGCTGGTAAATATAATTCCTTCATCAAAGACGTTGACCAATTTATAGACTTCATTGAACATAAAAAGTTGCACAATAATGAAATCCTTCTTAGTTTTTGTCTCCTTATTCGTCAAATTTCTTGTTTATGACTTGACTGGACTAATAAAAGAAAACATTAATAAATAAATTACTTCTCTCATTGATTTGTGCCTTTGTTCTAGATTCTTCACCTTCCAAGATGTGGTTTAAGAGAAATTTAAAAGAGTATTTATGGGTTCACCTCTATCCCTAGTCATAACCAACCTTTATATGGAAAATTTTGAATAGCTTTCTCTAAACTCCTTCCTCATCAAGCCTAGATGGTGGAAACACTATGTTGATAAAACTAATGTATGTTGACTTTATGGTCTTGATTTGTTAAACCACTTTCACTTCCATTAAAACAACTTAGTGGATTGCATCAATTTCACTACAAAACTTGTGCCTAACAATTATATTTCATTCCTTGATGTCTTCATCATCAAGAAAGAATATAGATTCATTGCTTGTAGTATCTATATAAAATCAATGCACGTCAACCTTTACCTTCAAACCTCTTTTGACCATCATCTAGCCCATAAAGCTATCATTTTAAATACATTATAAGTTCATGCTTATTGCATTTAAATCAAAGAGATCATCGATTGAGATCTCTCCTACCCTTTCCAAGTCTTCGAGATGAATGGATACTATAACAAGAACATCGTCAAAGCATTTAACCTTGCCAAAAATATTTCCTTTGCAAACCTATGACTATTATTCTTAATACTCCTAAAATTGAAACCCTCCCTTATTTTGAAGGCATGTGTAAAAAGTTTACAAAAATCCTCCACGAAAAACTCCTCCATTGTACCTTCAAACCCCATTCAACTTTTTAAAAAATCATCATTTCTTGTAAGGATCCCACTCAAGACATTCTTAATTCGAGAATTTACGTGATCCTTTGATCTTGTGGGATTGCTTACATTGGAGAAATGAGTATATCTATTAGAACTAGGATTAAATAACATAGTATTGACATTAGACATAGTTGCATTTCTAACTCTACCAAAGTTAAGAATTCCCATCACTTAAAGCATCACATTTTCCCTTAAATCACCCTAGTTTTACTCAAAGAACTATTTTTTTAAGAGAAAACTCCAAGAGGCCATCCATATTAAATTTCACCACTCCAATCTTAATCCAAACGAAGGTTGAAATCATAGAATAGCTTGTTTGCCCTTGTTAACATCCCTCCATCATCCTTCTTGATCCTTATTCTTCTATCCTTGTTTTTTTAGCTTGTGTTTTTGTTCCTCAAGGTTGATGACCATCCCTTTCTCACTTAACTTACTATCCATTTTGCACTTTGGTCTCCTTGTCCTCTTAGTCTGAGCCCCTCTTTCTAACACTTTGTTTATATTCTTTCTCTTTACTCTTCTTCTTCCTAATGATGGATCTTTGAGTGTAATATAAAATGTTGATACAAATTTTTTGCAGAGGTTATCCTAGAAGCATTCCTACAAAATGAATATAGATTATTTCCTAGATACTTTAGGAGTTGTGGATTTGAGGAATTATACATTGTCAAGGGTTAGAAGATAAATTCATGGAGCAATGGATTATTGTCCAATAATTTGGGGGGTATATGATTTTAGAGTTCAAGGAGGTAATAATACAAGAACTTGATAATTCAGGTCAAGAGCTAGAACTTTTTTAATGTTATGAGATAGCTTGATGGAGTTACATTTGGATCAAGATTTCTTTTTTTAGAGAAAAGATTTATAAATAATATGTATTCTTTTGTTTTAATCAACATGTTTTGTTGTGTGAAATGTAAACCTTAAGGGGGGGTGTGTTGGAATATTAAATTTTACCTTAATATAATCACCTTAGTGACTTGTTAAATTTTATTATTAAATAATTATTTATATTGATGAAAGATAGTAGTTTGAGAAGACATATTGTAAAGGCTTTATAAAAGTCATGCTATAACACACTCCTCAAGGAACTTAATGATATAGTTATTATTTTGAATGATTTTCTTTGCAAATGTAAATGCTTTTGATTTTTCTAATACATATATGAAATTGCTTAAACTTTACGATTTGAAAAATAGTTTTTTTGTTGATCAAGATTTTTATAAGAGCCATGACACCCATCTCCTATGAAACTCAATAAAGACAGGGTAGTAAAACACTCTAATCTTAAAAACAAAACTATAAAGAATTGATTTATCCATTACATATCAAAGAAAAATGAATTTCCATATCTCAATTTATATAATCCATCAAACATTATGATAAAAAATAAACTTAAATTTTATATAATAAAAATATACATAAACCATTTGCTTACAAAACTAAAAATAGATTGACCTCAGATCGGCATCATGTCATAAGAACACAACACCTCTAAAATACAATAGTGAAGTACTTACAAATTACCTTACAAACTTCTACCATAGTTGTAGATAATTTCTACCATAGCCATAGAGATCTATTTTCTGAATCTTTGAAAAAGATAAATGACAGCATTGTCCATCAACTCGAAGCATTTTCCACTCCAAACTGTTGTAAGACACAACACTTCAATTACAATAGAAAACCCAACTCCATAGCTGATTCCCACGCCAACTCCCCACCATATATCCTCCTCTTCTTCTTCATCTATCTTATCAACATTTGTCTCCGGCGGAATGCTCACAGGACAAGGTTTACTTTGCTGAAGGCCGCAACAGGTTGTATTCAGTTGGAGGCCGCACAGGTCTGAATTGTTTGAAAAGGACAATGCATCAAATGTGTGGAATTGTCCCCCTTGTGGTATCTTTCCTGAAAGATTATTGTGCGACACATCCAGGTAACCCAAAAACGTGAGAGATTGCAGCTCCAAAGGGATAATTCCAGACAGTTCATTGTGCGAGAGATCAAGAGACTCCAGCTGTAGCATTTTCCCTAGAGTCTCCGGGATTCCACCCGTAATATGGTTTCTAGAAACATTAAGAATAACCAAACCCTCGAGCAATCCCATGTTTGGAGGAATTCCACCTGCTAAATTGTTGTTTGATAAATCAACACATTTTACCAGTGCCAATGATCTTACAAACTCCATCTCTTGTCCTTTGTTAATGATTGTCGCTCGTTCTACATACATTGAAGTTGGAGGATAAAGATAGTTAAAAGTTCGGACATTAAATATTTCAGTAGTCACTGATTGGTTTTTCATGGCCTGCAAAGATGAAATGGTGGCTGGAATGATTCCTGAAAATTTATTGGATGAAAGATCCAAGATTTGAAGAAGTGGCAATGTGGTAAGTTCTGAAGGTATTATACCTTCAAATCTATTTGATCTCAAGATCAAAATCTTAAGATTTGAAAGTTTCCCTATCCAATTTGGAATGGTCCCTGTCATTTTGTTATTGCTCAAATCTAGTATCTCCAACTGCTTACAGTTTGCAAGAGAGGATGAGATATAAGAATTTAGTCCATTTCCACCCAATTTTAATGTTTGAAGAGCATGCATGTCTCCTAGCCGGCGTGGCAACTTGCCCTCCAAATAATTGTTCTCTAAGTTCAACATCAAAGTTAAAGAGCAATTTTTGAAACTGGCAGGAATCTTACCTGTAAGCTTGTTATTTGAGAAATCCAAATACAACAAAATCGGTATTTGGCATATAGAAGGTGGAATGCTACCCTTGAGATAATTTCGAGAGAGAGACAGATATTCAAGATTTTGATATTCACCAATTTCTGCTGGAATGGATCCACTGAGTTGATTCTCTGACACGTCCAACAGCCACAGGCGATCAGAAAGAAGCGGAAGCTGACCTTGTAAATTATTGCTATGCAAATCCAGACTATACAGTTGACTTCCCATCGACGAATGAGGTAGAACTCCCGCAAACTGATTATGAGAAAGATTGAGATACTCAAGAGAATTGACATCCCATATCCACTGGGGAATATTTCCTGCGAGACTGCAGTTGGACAAATCCACATCATTAAGCTCACGTTGAGTTCTCAGGAATGTTGGAAACCCGCCTTGCATCTTACATGAACTTAATCTCAGGGTTTGCAAAGAGAATTTTGGAATCCATGTTGGACTGATCTTTACTGTTAAAAGATTATCGGAAATGTCAATATTGACAAGTTGCCTGAGATTATGAAGGTGAGACTCTGAAAAATCCCCACTTAATCGGTTGGAGTACAGTAAAAGGTTCCCCAGTTTAGAAAGATTGGAAATGTCGAGAGGGATGGTACCTTCTAATTTGTTGTTGCATAGATTAAGCCATTCCAGAGATAAAAGTTGGCCAATAGAAGGGGGGATTTTACCCGTCAATGTATTGCTACTTAGATCAAGCCATGTAAGGTAGCGAAGTTTACTGGCAGGGGAGGGAATGCTGAGCTTCAATTGATTGTGACTCAAATCAACAATTTGGAGGTTCGGAAATGCAGTCAACAACATTGGGGGAATGGGACCATCCATCTGGTTTCGGGAAAGAAGAAGATGGGCCAAAGGAAAAGGTCTTCCCAAGGGAGGTCTACTCCCAAACGGCGGGATCTGCCCTCTTAACATGTTATCACAGAGATTCAATTCTTCAAGCGCTGTAAGATTTGCCATCTAACTTGGAATACTTTCGACATTGCAGTGTGATAGAACCAAGTGAGTTAACGAGGAAATGTTGGCAACAGAATGCGGAATGCTTCCTCCCACTGCTGTGTCTGAAAGGAGGAGGGTGTGAAGGGAAGCAGAGTGTTGGGGTAGAATGCTTGACAGGTTCCCTCCCTGATCCCTGTTACCGGACAAGTCCACTTGTTGCAGTCTTGGAAGGCTCAGCAGAGCAGAAGGGATGCTACCATTGAATTCGTTGTCATCAAGTTGAAGGTGGGTCAGATTGGTGAGGTTGACAAGGAAATGGGGAATTGGTCCGGACAGGGAACAGAAGGACATTTGAAGACGGGTGAGAGTGTACATGGTGGAGAGAGCGCTGTCCAACTCCTTGCTTTCCACTCTCGACATATTCACTATGTCCAGGATAAGCTCCCGTACATGTCTCATGTTCCCCATCCACGTCCGCATGTCCAACATTCTAAGATTGTTGTGAGAGAGATCCAAGTATTGCAGAGTAGACATATTCCCCAGCTCCTTGGGAACATCTCCACTAAACCCAACCCATGATAAGTCCAAGTAGCGCAAATTCTTGAGCCTGCCCAATCCAGGAGGGATGGGAACTTCAGAGAAGTTATTAAAGCTGAGATTCAAGTACACCAACTGTTCTAGATTGAACAGTGGGGAAAGAACATCCCCAGTTAAATTACTCAGAGGACTTTTGAGATCAGGGCGATAACCATATAAAGCATCATATGAACTGTGCAGATCCAGACGAATGACATGAGCTGTGCGAGGATGGCATTGGATTCCTTTCCACTCACAACAGTTGAAACCATGCCATGAGCTGAGTATTTGATGGGAGGGATCAACAACAGATACTTTGAAATGCAAAAGGGACTCTCTTTCATGGCCTGGACAACACCAACGGCCATTAACGTGCAAGAGCAGAACAATGGCTACAGCTGCCCAAAACATTTTCATCGGACGCCACATGAACCGGTTGCTCCTATTCCGTGGCTTTCAGAGCCTCTATTTGAACATATAAAGAATGATTTGAAGCCGTCACCAATTCTCTGTGTGAACGGAAATAAAAGAACCCTAGGACATAGGAGAAATTAATGGAAAACTTAATATCGTATGACCACTTTATATCATTGCAGTATTCTGTGAGACTCGATCCACTCTATACAAGCAGAGTAAAAGAGAAACAGGTCAAACCACATTCAAGTCGTCAATCTTTTCTGCGTCCTTATTTCTCTTTTACAAACACTTCCGTTCATATTTAATATTTATTTATTCTAATCAAGAAAAAGATAAGTAGCTTGTTAAACAGTTTTAAATTTATTTTATAAACATTTTTGTACAACAAAAACGATTTATTCTATAAGATCATTATCTTTATTGTAAGCTCGAAATTTCAGGATCAATTATTATTTTTAATTGTTTTTAAATATAAAGATATTTAAAAATATTTCTATTTAATGAATATAATTATATATAGTTATATTAACTAACAAGTGCCACGTATTTGTCTTTATTGTAATTATTGTTTTTTAGATTTGATAAAATTTAAATCTAAGTTTTATTAATGCGAATAAAAATAAATGCAAGTTTTGTTAATTATAGTGTTTTAGTATTGTTAATTAGTTATCTACATGACCTAACCCTAACCTTAACTCACACCCTAACTCTAATTCTATCCCTAACCCAAACTCTAACCTTACCTCTAACCCTAACAATAAATTCTAAATTATTATCCTAATCCTACACCTATCTCTAACCCCAACTATGATTGTAACAACACTATTCATAACTATAAATCTAATTTTAATCACTAACTTTTAAATAAAATAAATATAATATATACTAAAAATAATTAAAAGTTAGATATTACATGTTGACAATGTTTTTTCTTTTATTATTAATATAAAAAATTTATATGTTAAAATGATTATTTATTACAAATTTTGTTTTTTAATTTAATTATATATATATATATATATTAAAAAATAAAATATAATGTATTAAATTATCAAGTTTGATTTATAGTAGATACAAGTGCAACTAAATCTCTTCATTCAAATCAATAATTATTAAATATTAATGAACCAATGATTATAAATGGTATGTTTTTCTCCAAAGTCCATGAATGATAGTGTAAACACTTCTAGATTAAACTGTGTATATTATTTTGAATTGACATTTTGAACACACACTCAATGATTCATCATAGCAAGAAGAAAATGAAGAATATGATTGTAGGTCCATGAATGACAGTGTAAACACTTCTAGATTAAACCATGTATGCTATTTTGAATTGACATTTTGAACACACACTCAATGATTCATCATAGCAAGAAGAAAATGAAGAATATGATTGTAGAAATAACTTTAAGAAGAGTCAAGTGATGGGAGAGGGTAAGGAGGGAAGAGATTGGATAATGAAATAAAAGTGAAAATAAATGATGAAACATAACAAAGAATGAATAGTATAGTAATATGATATAATACAAATAAATATTACCTACAAAATATTATATTATAGGTTATAATTCTTTTTGGAGAATATATAATAATCAAATTATGCTATAAAATATTATAAATATAGATAACAAAGATATTAGTCTAATGGAAAGAATAATATATATATTTTTATTTTTATTTTTTTAATAGAGTGAATCTAAATATCTATAAAATAGTTAATTACTTTTTATAATATTTTATTTAATAAAAAAATAAAAATTACATACATACAAAAATAAAGAAAAAAAATGAAAAATCACTTTAAACAAATGTTCCCTACAAATCCCTCAATAACACATAACTTTTTAACCAATCATAACAAGAAATAATTTTTATAATTTGTAAAATTAAATATTTTACAAGTTGCCTTTACAAAATTGAATTTTATTTTATTTTATTTTAATTTTTTTTAAATAATGTTTTAAATTAAAACTAAATTATTAATAACTAGTTAACTAAAAAATGTCAAACTCATTAAATAGTACTATGGCCTAGTAGTAAAAAGTATAATTCTAATTTTTTTAACAAATAGATTTAAGTTTTGTTTCTTTTAATTGCTTAAATTGATTAATAAAAAATGATTTACTTTTTTATTAATTTAATTAATTAATTTCAAGTTGTATTATCTAATTATTTTAATTGTTTATAGAAAAGTGAACCTCAATTTTAATTGTAATGACTATTTATAAGAACAAATTAAAGAATATAACTATACAAAAATTAATGAAAGCTTTCAAGTCATTATAATCCACAGCAAACTAATACTCCTTTTATATGTCTTTAAACACTTCTAATTGTATACTTAAATAAGTTAAAAGTTTCCAATATATTGATCAAAATGAGAATTGAAAACATGGTAGAACCAACACCAAACACCAAACAAAGAAAACCTTCAAATATTATTACAATATGTGGAAGATAGGCTTGAAATTTGATTTACAATTTCATTTTTTTGCGTGACTTAATTTAAATTATTATATTTTATATAATTGAAAATTTCATTCTTTAAATAAATAATAAATTATAAATATAGATTGTAAGGGATTATAATATATTTTAATTTATAAAATAATATATTTTATAAATAAATATAAATTTAAAAAATATTTTTGAAGTTAAGAATATTTCTTATAAATATATATTAATTTAGAATATTTCAAAGATAATATACGACATTATTATTGAATTGTGAATTTTTTTTATTTTACTTTTATAATACTTTTATAATTTTACAATATAAAATTATTTAGAACGTGTTTTGATTTCAAATATATAAATTTAGTATTTGATTTTAATTTTTTTTAGTGAATCTAATGTTTAAAGGGAAGTATTATTCTTGACTTCTTTACAATGTTACTTTTATCTTTTTCATTTTAAAAAATACTATTAGAGAGAAATAATAAAAAAGTTCTACAATTTAACTTTAATAATGAAAATAATTATTTAATTATTTTTAATTCTATTTTTTTTAATGGGTGTACATTTATTAAACTTTAAAGGTAATAGTATTATTGTGAAATTTTCATTCTTCAACATTTCAATCTTTTTTAAGAATATTTTTCATCACGTAATTGTAAACCAAGTGGGTCCTTGTCATCCTAGTCCTTCCTATATTAGTAAAGAAACATGATTCATTAAAGATTTTATGTAGTTGAGATAAACTTTGGAATTCTATATGTATATGCACAAAACTTGGGATATGTTATAATATGTGCTTTTCGATGTGTATGTGATGCTTGTAAAGCCTATTTCTAAAAGACTTTAGATTTATAGAATGAGTTCATTTTAGATTTTTAAAACAAGTTTAATATGTTTTATCTCTCAAGGTTTGTAAAGAGTATCTTTGGGTTTAATACATCTATTTATATGGCATGGAAATTTAAACAATTTTTTTATGATTATGAAAGTTCTAATAATTTATTATTTCCTTTAACACCATTCGATAAGTCATTTATTTAAAGATACATAAAATAATTAAAATAAATAGTTCCATTACATTAGAGGCTATAAAAATTTGCATAAAGATAAAAATTTATATTATAGATATGGGTATCCATGTTTTCATGTTTGTTGAGTAGGAAAAGTGATCCTAGATTCAATTGGGTTAACTAGGATTATCACCTTTTCACTTTGACTCCATATTCAAACACAAACCAACAAGGGTTTAATGATTGGCTTGTTGGCACAATGGAGAGCCAACATCCTAGAGTTCATTTTTTTCCTAAGATGTAAAAGGGATATATTTTATGTGTTTTAATAATCCTATTTGACATATAACCCAAGATTTTAAAATGTAATTTCTCAAATGGATGAAAATGAAAAGTAACATAATGGATTCAAGTTTGAGATTGAGATATAGAGAGGAACTTGTTTTGCAAATTTGAGGTCGATTTAGCCAGTCAAGTGCATGGGGCATCTTAGAACAGATTGCTCTTTTTTTGGATCTGAAAAATCTAAAATGTTGGTAACAGTATACTCTATGTTTTTCCAAACTATTTTCTATAGAAACTTCCAAATATGATCTACACACATGAAAAGAGGGAAAATGTTGTGAACTATATAGGGGCCTACCTATGTCAAGCCCCATTTTGGTATTTCTACCTACATGTACAACAATTGATGATGATCAAGAGGGAATGCACTAGGTTGTGCATACACCAAAACAACAATAATTAAATAAAATGATAAATGATAAATAAATATGTTATGTTGATGTGAAATCCTTGATGAAATTATGTCACGCAATTTTCCACAAATGTTGATTGATGGATGATTTGATTTCTTGATTTACCCATAAATGGTTAGGTCAAAAAACAAAATTGATTACTACAACTAGCATGTAGAGGATAACTCAATACATCTTCATATTTGGCATTGTAGACACTGAAAATTGTCCTAGGCCTGCTAATACCATTTTTTCTTGTCAATTCCCTTGTCTAATGTCATAAGTCTTCTATTAATTAAATAATCTTAATTATTTAATTATGTCACTAATTAAGTTTGTTTCTTTATAAAATTGAATAAATTCTTATGTATTTAATTTTTACCACTTTCCACTATAATTAAATAATTATTTTTAATTATTTAATTATTCGTTAGCCTCTTCTATCATAAATTAAATAAATTTTAATCTATTTAATTTGTCTCATCTCTTGAATTTTTAATTAAATCATTATCTAATTCAAAAGATTCCCTTTGTCACATTCTTCTATAATTAAATAAATATTTGTAATTATTTAATTATACATTGGCCACCTAAATTAAATATTTTTTTTATTATTTAATTTCCTAACATCTCTTTATTTGTGCCAATCGTATCATCCACATCCAATCTTATCTATCAATGTCTCAATTAACCTCCACCCTTGACTAAATTATTTATAATTTAATCTTGACCAACAATCCTTATCATTTTCCCTAACCCTAGTCCATACTACATCTTTCGTTCTTGGCCATTGATTATTGACATTTAATCTTAGCCCTTCGTTTGAAATTGCCTTTCTTATAAAAGACCTTGCCATTGCCATTTTGTAAAGAACCTACAAAATTTTATGTGATCCTATCTTGCTATCAAGACTATCAACATCAAGTCAAGTGCATGTTGGAATGATGGATGCATAGTGTCCCTGATGAAGTTGCAGTCTTCAATGGAGGACCTTTGCCAAGAAGAAATAATCAACCACATAGTTTGTATGCAATTTAATGGAATTCAAATAGGATATTCTATTATGATGATCTAGATAATTTACAAGAGTACATATGCTTGATTATATAGGCAAGAGCTAAACCTAGAATGCACAAGATGTTGCCAAGTGTTCAAATCATACTATATGTGACAACATGAAACCCTAACTAACTACCTAGGGAGTGATAACAAGATAAAGATAAGTTCTAGAAAAGACAACTCATCTTCTAGAATGGAATCTTATCTCAATAACATTATTTATGATTTATTTAATAATGCAACCTAGGAATAAATGATTAAATGCATACCTAAGTTAACTTATGCTAGTGTAATAAATAATTAATTACACTAATACCCCCCATAAGTGCAACTTAGGGAGGAAATTAAAATGCAATGATTATGCAAAGATGATGGGTCCTGGCAACATGAAGGTCATTTTAGGTACCCATGTACATATGAAAATGAAAATGCAACTAATCTCCCACAAATGAAGAAAAAGGGAAAACTCGATGGGAAGAAAACCCCTCTCCAAAAAGGAGATGAAATGTAGAAAGGTGATGATTGGAGGACTCAACATCATCCCCCCAAGGACAGTAATCATCACAAAAAAAATAAAAATTAGGAGACTAGATATCCCCCTATAAAGGAGAGTTTTCCCCTCAAATATGTCTTCAAATCCTATGGAGAAATGAGAAGCCAAGTCTCCAAGACCTGTCATGAACCCATCAAGATGCCACAAGTCTGAAGAGGTGGATGAGCCCTGTTCCACTGAAACAAATCTCAACTGGGAGGTAGATGAGGAAGAAGAGGGTGTCGAAAGAAGGGCCAATTCAATCCAACCACCACAACCCTGGCGAGGGGGAGGAGCATTGCTTCCTACCTTGGAATCTAGAGAATCTAGAATAGATGGAGTTCGATCCCAAAACTTGGAGAACTTGTACACCCGTGAGTGATGATCAGCCTCACCATATGCAATGATTGTATCAAACTAATCCCAGATGATAGCTAGATTGGATGTGAACTCAATCTTAAGACCCTCCTGAGCAAGCTGATAAACAGAAAGAAGATTATGAGCCATCTGGGGAATATAAACAACATCAAGTAGAGGCCTCCCATCCAAAGTAACATCACAAATAGCAACAACATGAACAATGTCTACATTTGCAGTGAACATCATTTCAAACTCTGGAGAACACATAGTCTCCCAAAGAATGTGATCCTTGGAATACGTGATGTGCCTAGAAGCACCTAAGTCAATGACCCATCTTTGTCATCTATCAACTAGGGTAGTGATCAAGGGTTGTCCCTTGCCGTGAATCTCAATTGTGGTAATTCCTACAATACCTGAAGATGACTCATCATGTGAAGAAGAGTGGGGTGAGTGGACAGAGGAAGATGGAAGAGTGGTGTTATGGTCCTTGAGAATCTATCTCAATTCATGAATGTCCTTCTTAAAACAAGTCTCCTCATGATGTCCAAGCCCATTACAAAAGCTACATTTTGGCCTATCCTTCATAGGCCTTTCTTCCTGTTGTTGTGGTGATTCAAAATATCTTGTCTTATATTTTCCCTTATTCTTGCCTTTCCCTTTGGATGGTGTTGCAAAGAGAGCATGAGACTTTGAAGATGAATCATCCTGGCTGAGTTTAGATTGCTCCTTGGTCAACCGCTCATAAAAAGTCTCAAATGAAGGCATCACAAAACTATCTCCAAGTCCATCCATAGTAGAATAAAAGGAAGTAGAAAAGTAGGAAAAAGAACCTTTCAATTTTGACAAGATCATGAAGATGCATTCCTTGTCAGTTTTGTCTTTACCACACCCTGATAGCTGACTCCTCAAAGACTTGAATTTCACCAAGTAATCATCTATAGAGAGAAAAGTATCAACTGAGAGTGAAGCAATTTTTGACTCTAACTGATGTGCTTGAATATCACTTACTGATCCAAACAATGTCTTAATCTTGTCCCAAATCACCTTAGGAGTAGCACACCCCTCAATGTGGAAAATAGTGAATTAGAGACATGAAGGGAAATCAGTCCCATAGCCTCCTCACACTTGATTCGATGTTGGAACTTCTCATATCCCCTATTCAGATGAGGTTGATTCTCATCCAATGTACACCATAGGCTCTTAGACCAGAGGAGACGTTGCATGCCAATTTTCCATGTGTGGTAGTTGTGGGGATTAAGGAGCTCAAAACCTGATTCGGCCGTTAGAGAGAGAAAAAATCACAAGACATTAAGATCTCTAAAAGAAAATGTTGGAAATCTGACGATATTGTTGAAATGATGGAAAACGCACTATAATACCTTGTTGATGGCATTATTTTGACAAATTGAAAAAAAGATATCACCTCCAAAACCCCAAATTAGGGTTTGCACTTCAACTAAATGGAATTTCTAAAGGAAATAGAATCTAGAAAAATAGAGTGTACCATTGAAAAGTAGACTTTGAGACCTTTCCAATGGTATATTGTTTGCAAAATTTCAATACCGTATGAGAAAGATACGGCCTTCAGAAGATCATTATGGTATTGGACCTTCTCAAGCTAACTAGGTGCAAAAAATAAGTCCTAAAAAAAATGGCCACTAGATATGGTGGTGGCGGAGCAGCTCGTCAACGGAGATCGGGCGAAGCGGCTGAGTGGCACCGCTACTAATGAGTGGACCCCTTGGTCATGGATGTGACCAAGTCATCAACGATCGAAAGCTTTGAGCAATGGTCAAGAGCTTCAAACACCACAGTGTCGATGACAAACTGCTGGCAGAGGGAATACAGTCGACAAGAGCACGACATGGGCCTGACGAAAGATGAGGTACCACCTACAATGAAGGCTCTGAAATGATTTCTTTGTACGTTGTCAAAGAACTCTAAAAACTAGACTAGTGCATTCTAATCAATTAGAATCTTCCATATTTTGTTGTGTCATTGTCATTAGGCCTATTTGCATTCTCAAAAACCTGAGGGCAATTATTTATATCAAGCAAAATAGAGAACTACAATGAAGGTGAATCAATGGTGGTATGAAGACTCTTTGGTAATATTGTTCCATGTTTTATGTTTTTATGCTTATTTTTACTTCATTTTTTATTAGGGTTTAATTTACATGCTTTATTTCTTAACCTTGATTACCTTAATTTACATTGGTGAACTTGACGTGAAAGGACAAATTTGTAGAATTCATATAAAAAATTTGGTTTTGTAGGTCTCAGGTACGGATTGACGCAATCACTAGCTGAAACAATGCAATCACTTTTTACACAATTTCATACAATCATGACCTCGAATGATGCAACTGCTCTACATTAGGGCACATCTTGACTTTGTTTAATTTCTTCATTTTTTGGCAAATTTCAGTTGCTTGGTTTTTCATTTCAATAGGTTAACCTTAGTTGTATATCATACTAGTTGTTAGTCCTTTAGATTTGGTCGTATTTCTAGTTATTTTGCAAATCCAAGCTAAAACTACACAATCAACTATCATTCGCCATAATTGCTAGGGGATTCACTGCATTTGTTGTCGACAAGAACCTTAATTAATTCACTGAGCCACAGTCGACATCTGGAACGACGCAATCGCTATTCCTGCGATGCAATTGCTTCTAGTTGTGAGTTGCAACTTCTATTTTCTATGATGCAGTTGCTTGTTAATTTGAAATTTAGGTTTTCAGTCAATTTTTTTAGTTTAGATATCTTGCATTTTGTACCTTAGGGATTTTATGTTACTAAAATTTGATTTCTAGCATGTGGCATAGGTGGAAAGGAGGCATCTCACTTGATTTTTATAATCTATCTATCTTGTCTTCTTTTCATACATTCACTCGTTGGTTAAAAAGAACTTGTATATTCACTCATTGGTCTAAAATTAACCTTGCATCAAGTGTATTTTTCACATATTATTTTGAGGGTTAAAAAGAACAAGTGTCTTCATTGTCTTGTGGTTTTGTAACTTGTCTTAAGCTGTGTATGCTCTTCTCTCATTCCATTTGGTGATCTTAAGAATCAAAATCATCTTTTAGACATTTGAATAATCACCCACATTTGGTTTTGGATTTAAAATGAACATCATGTGATTGCATGAGAAAAAGGTGTTTTTTATGCTCTCTCCTCGCACTTTGTGCAATCTTGGAGATCAAAAAAACATACTTGTCTCAATTTTGTTTACCCTTAGAGGGCTTGCCTTGAAAGAGGGAACAACCCAAGTGGTACTTTATTTTGATCTTCTATATAAATATTTGTGATTGTTGGGAAAGTCTTCAATCACCTGGTGTGGATGTCTTATATAGACAAGTGTCACCCTCAGTATCTATGAGATATGTCAAAAAAAATTCTAATGAAGGGACTAGGAAGCCTCTTTATAGAGCTAATATTATGTCATGTATAGGCGCCAGTATTACCCTGAAACACAAATTAAGAACCACTTGTTTTAGAGGCCAAAAACCCTTTTATTTGTTGGTGCAGGAATGGTCATTATGAAGTCACCCTACATTCCACCATTCATTGTGGAGACAAAAATTCCCTTGGTTCATAAGATCTTAGGATCTTCAAGGGTAAGATATTTTGGTGTCCGTGTGTCATGTAAGGGGGAGCTAGTGTCACCAAGATCTCTAGTTGTCTACTTTGTTTAGGTGTTTGGAGCAATCCAAGTAGGGACTCAACAAGTAGTATCTCTTGCGATCCTATGTAGTACATTTTCTATAAGTGTCTTCTTACACATTTAAAAATTTCCACACTCAAACCAGATAAAACAAGTATCTTTAGACTATTTGTTGTGTTTTCCAAAATCAAACTTCATAAAATCACCTCAAAATTGTTCAAAATTCAGTCAAAACCAAGCAAGATACATTGTGAACTGCAACTAACTGTCATTTTCCACAACCGTGACACTGAAAACTACAACTGCCATTTCCAGAATGATGTAAGTAACTATCATTCACCGCAGCTGAGACCTGAAACAATGCAATTGCCTATCACTAAAAATTTTAGAAGAAATTGAGACAAAGTCATTATTTGATCAATCCTGAGCATTACTCGGTCCTTTGATCACAGACTTGAAAATTTCTAGAATTGTCCATCCATTCCATCCATCATTAAATAACTTGCATTGACCATAGGCAAAACATTAGGACATCCTTTAGCTTGTATTCAGCTTGCGGTAGACCTTAGCTTTGGAAACTTATTAGACTTGAGACTAGTCCATAAAGTGACCAAATCAGATTTTTCTTAACTTCAACCTTTTTCCATCACCTTATTCCTTTGTCATCTAGGTTGTCTCCTTAACTCACAAGGCTAGTTTGAGACCACCTTTTTCAAACCTTTTCATTTAGTCATTACCATCATTGAAGTCTTGATAAACCATACTTTTAACCTTGGCTATCTTAGATTGATTAAGCAACCTTACTTTGGGTTTGTCATAAGGTGTTTAATAGTCATACCTTTATTCATCATCCTAGGTAATATTACCATTTTACCTATCATCCTTTCACACTTAAATTCCATTTTTCATACCTTAGACGTTGCTCAAGGGTAATCCCACAATACTGGGTTTACAATTTTTGGCCAAACTGGACACTTAACTCATTTTTTCTAACTAAATCTTCAGTTTCAAACACCTATGGCGGCTAAACTGTGAGGAATTTGAAGATGATGCAAAATAGGGATTTGTGAAATTTAAACTGTAGATTCTAAATATAGTTTTTTCAATTTTTTTGGAATCAGATTGCACTTATTTTTCCATCTCCTTCGAAAACTAGTTTTTTTAGTAAACACCATTTTTAAGGAGTGACGCTCACTGTGTAACACATAACTTTTATTCCATGAAGGATAAAATTATAATTTTCTCAAATTTAAATTTGTAACTATGATATCTAGTGCTTCCAATTGGTTTCATTGTGTTTTATTGAATATTTTTTCCTTAATCAAGTTTTCAAGTCAAACCAATTACAATTCAGACATAGGTGGACCATATAGCACATTACTTTTTTTGTATGTATCAAAATTCAATTTTATATTTTTTGCTGGATCAAGAATTTCAATATCTAGCACACTCATATTTTTCAATTTATTTTTTATAATCTTCTATTTTTCACATGTGCAGAACAGAGAGCTTGATTTTTGGTGAAAAGCCTACATTCACAAGAAATAAAAAATAAATATAATACTAAAATTAAATGTATATTTAAAATTATACTTTTTGGGAAGCTTATAATAAGGACTACATACTTAGAAAAAATAAATTTTAAATGAATTCATTTGATCCCCCAAAAGGTAAATCAAAAGTGGTTTTTTATCAATATTTTGATAGGTTTAAAGGAGACTCCATTATAGGTATGATTTAATACTAGTGGGGTTCTATCCAAGGGGGTTTGATCTAAGGTGGTTTGATCAAACCCTCTTCAATTGGAATCCTTAAAATGGAACTTTTTAAGGCTTAAATCATTATATTTTCTAAAAATATGTGATTTCAAAAAAAAATAGAATCTCCCACAAATTGTAAACCAGCATTGTGGGATCACCCTCAAAAATTTGATCTCATTGTGGAACTCTTGACATTTGACTATCGTCACTTGGGTTCCTTGTCTTGACATCATCCTTAGGCATCATTTATACCTTGAAAAATTAAAAAAAAATAGTCATTTTGCATAGACATTACCATAGCTTAGACCTCATTGTGACACTGTCCTATTGACATCTTGACATCTTGTCACTTTGAATCCATAACTTGGTATCATCCTTAGGCATATCCTATATCTTGAAAAATTGAAAATAATATTTTCATACCTTGGTCTTAGCCATACCTTGGTCATCCCTAGACATAATCCTTGCATAGTCATCTTAGACATCAAACCATATAACCCTCACATTCATCTCCCTCTTGCAAGTCTGATATGGTCGAAACAAGGAAGTGAAAAGAAATGAATTTTCAAAAAGATGATGAGTTTTTCAACCCCTTTAGCATGTCTTCCCAATGGGTACCTATACCACAAAATTCATTCCCTAATCCATTCAAAAATATTATCCTTAGAGACCAAGTAATTGTCATCATAGAATAAATAGAGGTTGTCGCACAAGATCTTGAAGTATCCTCTTTTGTGGATCAAATTGTGGTATTAGACCCTCAATGTTTCCTAGCTAAAATTTTGTCAAAAGGATCCACATTACCTCTTGGTTTTGATGTCAATACCCTCCAAGAAATTCCTGAACCAAATAAGAAAAACCAAGGACACAATACACCAGTTTCTAGTGGTTCTATCCCACAAGTCAACACATCTATACCATTGAGAGGATCCACACAATATGCAACCACAATCCATACCTCACCACTTGGTACCCAAAACATGACACAAGGAATAAAACCAAACATGACATAAGGCATGACACCAAACATGACACAAGGCATAACACATAACATGACACAAGGAATAACGCCAAACATGACACAATCCATGTCGCAACCCTTTGGTGCCTCGTCCAACCCATCTTCCACATTAAACACCATGGGCGAATCATCCTCTAATCCATTTGGCACAAACATTTCAACCAAGAGACCAAATATTTTCATCAACAAGACTCCCAAACAAATTCTATACCAAACATGGGGGCCTCTCAACATACCATTGTGTTTCAACAAGGGCCTACTCCCCATACACATGTGAAAAATAACACCCATGGCTCTTTTCTGCAAAACACACAATATGGCAACCAAGGCTCCTTTACACCTCATGGTAACCAAGGACCTCTCCCACTATATGGAAACCAAAATCCACATGGTCATACTTTTACAAGCTCATGACATACACAACCCAATCTCCTCCATAATACTCCCATTCTGACCTATGACCAAAATATCCATAACCAAATACCATCTTATACTCACATGCCAAACCAAAACCCATTATACACACACACACCTAATCAAAACCCATCCCATAACATTGGATTGCAACATGCAAACATGAACCCTCAAAATTCACAAGACCTGTCATTGACTCAAGTGGAAGTCCTTACCACTCAAATGCTTTCCCTACAACAACAAATGGAGAATATGCAAGTTTCTAACAATAATACTTACACTACAAAATACTTATGTCCATATCCATTTGACAAGAGTCTATACATGCCACCCTTTCCACATGGATACACCACACCAAACTTGCCTAAATACAAAAGGAAGGGAAATATAATCAAGAATATAAGAGAATTTTCCACATATTCTATAGACACTACATATGAACCTACATATCTAATGAGATTATTCTCGTGAAGTCTTACAAGCATAGCACTTGAGTGGTTTGCACATCTACCAACTGGCATAAGAACATGGCCCAAACTAGTAGAAAAAATTATGGAACACTTTGCATTCAACATTGGGAATGAAATAACTATTGCCACCCTATGTCATACCACACAAGAAGGTGGTGAAAACTTTGTAACCTTCTTCCAACAATGGAGGGGTTTTTCTAGCTAATGTCCCGTCAAAATACCCGAGAAATAAAAAGTTGTCATGTTCATTGAAAACCTCAACTCAAATTTGAAATATTATTTACAAGTGCAATGTTGTACTTAATTTTTTGAACTAGTGGAGAAAGGTATCATCCTTAAGAAATCCCTCATTGACAAGGGAGAAATCAAGACTACCAACAAAACCACAAACACCCAAAATACATCTAATGACAAAGGAAAATATTGGGCTCATAACGAGAATGTGACCAATGATGGATTCGTTGATGCCAAGACAATGTACACAGGCCCTACCATTACACTCAAAGGACCAAATTCATCTAAAAACACGCCTAGACCTCTTGATCAAACAACAAATGTCATCCAGAACACTCAAGAACAACAATTCCAATGAAATTTCCCTACAAGACGTAAATACACTCCCCTCGGGGAACCTATTAAAATTATTGATGCAAAACCATATGACCGTAGACAATTCAAATTTTCACGATGGGATGATAATGCCTTCTGTGACTACCACCGAGGTAAAGGACATTCCACTACACAATGTCGATAATTGAAGAATATCATCCAATGCCTTGTTGAAAATGGAAATATTGAGGTTAATGGAAAACAACAACAATCATCTAATAGCTATCATGAAGTCTTCACAGATCCTTTACATGACCATGGAAATGAAAAGGCCTCTAGTTCAAGTAATAAGACCAACAACAATTTATCCAATTACACTAATGCCAAATTTGACTATAGCACCATAGTAAATCATATCTACACTATCGATGGCTACATCAATACCATTACTCGATAAAGAATCTATCCGAGTGTGCTATCAATACTTGTTGAAATAAGGTGACAATCCAAGGTCCTCCTCCGAAACAACAATAGCAACCAAATTCCTAATACAAATTACTTGACCATTTAGGGAAGAAACTCACACATATCTCTATCTTGGAATTATTACATCTCACCTAACCATTGAGTCATTCTTGACAAAGCCTTGTAAGACACAACCATACCCACATACATTGATTTCAACCATTTCTAGGAGATGGTGGGTTACTTGGCTAATTCCCATCATGTCACCCTTTTCGACCAAGACTATTCGATTGAAAATAAAAACCATAACGACCCCTTGCATCTAGAAGTTCTCATCCAAAAACATAAAGTAAAATGAATTTTGGTAGACGATCGAGCAGGGTTGAACATTTGTACCCTTAAACTGGTTAAGATATTAGGCTTTTCAGAATCATGTGTAGACACCACAAAAATCATTGTTATCAATGCATACTATGATGAAGAATGCTCCTCTAAAGGAGTCATTACACTACCTATTAGAGTTGGACCCACAGTTATGGACACTACTTTTCAATTCTTGTACCTCAACCTCCTAGGTTGAGCATGTTTCCATGCCATGAAATTTGTACCATCCACATACCATTAATGCTTTAAATTCCCATATGAAGGCACTGAAATTATAGTCATAGGTGATCCTGACCCTTTCCAATATTATATTAATTTGAAAGGGACTACTCAATTCCAAGTTCTTGTCAACCAAGAAGCTTTATAATCTCACTACATTGATCCATCCTCATTCACCAAGTCATCTACCCCATCTACCACACCATCAAACCCCAAGTTCCAATTCCATGATATGGGATGTGGAGAATACTATGTGAATAATCTATTGAAAAACAACAATGCTAATGTTGCTGATAAGGTTTTGACTTCTAACAATAATGGCAAGACATCTTTAGAACGAATGTAAATAGATGGTTATGCTTGGATTGAAATCTTTTTGGACCTTGATAATACATCCACTTTTACCCTATCTACTTCCATGCAAACCTTTGATGTACACAATAATCTTATGTTTCACCAGGATATCTATGAAAATCCACTCTTTGATCTTGACCCCATTGAGGATATCCAAACGTCATCCTTCCATATCACCTATCCTAGGTTAGGGTATGTTCCCCCTATTTTTTCCTCTACTAAGTCATCTTGCCAAGTTGTAAGGATGTGTAAGCTTCCTTTGATGTTAGCAATACCAAAAAGGATAATCCCAAAGTCTCCATTGATAGCATCACCACTCTAATCCATCCACTAAAACTTTTTGTCACTCCATCCACTTTTCCCATTCCACTTACATCCATCTACATCATAGACATGGATCAACAAGGCATATCTCAAGAAATAGACAAGGGAAAAACTTAAGAATCAAAAAAGAAAGGGTTCTCTTAAAAAAGAGATCAAGAATCAAAAGATATAATGAAAAGAAAATAAATTCAAGACAATTCCTCTAGCCAAAACAAAAATCTATTGAACAAATCAAAAATAAAGACAAGAAAAGGTCAATCTCCAATCATGTACCTCCATCAAAAATCACTGGGGGCATCCATCAAAGAAAAAATTCAAAAGCATAACTTTTTGATCCAACATCTCCATCCTCATCACTTTCACTCATTCCATTCATTCCATCCATATTCTCACATCTATCATATCATTCCACCTTCATTGGTGATGTCTTTCAATGTACCTTTGACGACAACTCCTTCATGTACCCTATCTCATTGGTCACCCAAACTCCTTTTCATTTGAATCCTATTGGCCCACATAGTGTGCACATTAGGGATCATTCCATAGCCTCTTTTTTCCACCACTTTCATCATCCTTCATATTTGTCACTTACATTCCATATCCAAATCAGGTCCTTTCCTCTTGCATGGTCATCCAAACAAGGTCAATGCATCATCATAACTTATCAATTCTACACATAGCATCCAAAAGCCTTGTCATAACCATAAAAAATACAAAAAAAAATGTTACCTTGATGAAAACCTAGAAAACAGGCGTATTGGTGACACAAAAATTAATGAAAAAATCAAAAAAATAGCAAAGAGAAATAATTCGTCCAATAGTGAAAACCACTTCGGTGGCACTTTGGATAAGTACCATGGTGAAAATTTGGTAAATAGGTGCCATGTGTAGTTGATTCTTTCTCCATCATCTACCATCATTCCATTTGGCTTTCCCTTTCATTCCTCTTCCATACCATTTTGACACTCATAATAAAGCCTCATTCCCATTTCATAACTTGGAACGGTTGACATCACGCATCCTTTCGCCTTCCATATCCCACTCCATTCCAACCCTAATAAATTGGTCTTATACCTGACTGGGGAAAATACTTGACCTATGTCATCGGATCCTATACTTATTATCAAAGGTCACTTTGATCAAAATGACAAAAAAATCATAAAACTTCAAAAAGACAAAAATCATAAACTCTCAAAACTACAAAAAATCAAAACATTTCAAAACACAAAAACATCCAAATAACTTGCAAAAATCCCTAAAAAAGAGTCACAGTCAATCTTGTTAGTCAAGTCCATGTCGAACTATGTTGCCTTAATGACTAAACATAGGCAAGCAAATCTATCAATGAGCCCCCGAAACATTAGGTCATTCCTTTTAGGTTTGGTCAAAATAAAATCATGACTCAATCCTTTTCCAATAAAACAAGTTCAACTCATGTCAAACTACGAGGTCTCTATGCATTGTTATGTAGGCAATACCATTTGTTGATGAGCCCTCGAGGTCACCTAGGCCGGTCTTTAGGGTTTGTCACGTCAGTCATAATAAATCAGACATTGTCAACTTGGACACAAACAGTCATCAAAAAATCAAACAATTCACGCATCAACAAGACAAAAAACCAACAAAGTCACTCAATCAAACCAAACAAATTGTCAAAATGGTCAAACATTAAACATCAAACCAGCAAAATTATGTTTTATTCAAGATGTGTTCTTCCTTAAACAAGACATTGTCATTAGTCACACCTTGTCATTTGCCTTATACAGGTGGTAACATGATCGAAATCAGACTTGAAGTGTTATACGACATGTTTTCTCTCCCGAAACTAGGCCTTGTCAAACAATCAACCTATCAATCGCCCAGTCAATTAAACATCAAGCAGACATATTTTGGCAAACACTTTGAATGGCTGTTGACTTTTTCGGTTACTTTGACTTATCTTGTTTATTTGTCTTTTGATTCATGTTACTATTGGAATCAGGGAACACTAAGAGGGGGGTCAATCAGTGTTCTCCAAATCTTGACTTTATTAATCTAATATTCAAACCACTTATAGCATTGAACCAAAAGAAAGATATAAACACACAAAGAAATCGTCCAAAACACCATAACACAAGGATTTTTACATGGAAACCATGTTAGGGGAAAAACCACAGTGGAGGTCAATCCATAATTTGAGTACTCAAATATAAGTTTTACAAAATGGGAATGCAGCTGCATTCAGGCTCACTGCCTAGAGCTCACTGCCTTACAATCAGTTTCAAAAGACAAAAGAAGTGGTAAACTATGAATTAGCATCTATGAATTCCTAAGAATAGTTCTGGTTAAGCACATTAGTCGATCTCTTGACCTTTTGTCTGATTCTTCTCTTCTGCTCTACTCTGCTTCAATTCGTATCATAAATCCATTCATGCACAAGTGAATTTGCACTACTATCCTTTTGGATTTTGCATCACACACTAACACACTTCACACACCGATATCAAAATGATATAACCGATCACTTATATATATCCACACCAAAGTATTTGATCAACCATATGTTGGCTTCAATAAAACATAATATATCTTACAACCATCAGCTTAATCCATAAATTATTTTCAATGCACACCATCCAAAGTCAGCCATAGCATAGTGAGAACCCAAATCAGCATGTTAGAACACAAAAACATTTAAAAAAAATCTCCTTAAACATCTGTAACATATTATATTCACCATATTCACCAAGTCGACTCTTTGTACTGATAAACAGGAAATCAATAAACCGGATCTCCTAACTCGTACACCAATTGATGTGACGACATAAAACTTGAGAGTAAGATATTCCAAATGCCCAACGACCTTCCCTAAGATCCACAACTCGAACTGATAAACTGTTAATGCAAATAGATTCATCTTCAGTCGGATACCAGCTTCTTCACTCTGTCTCCCGGTATGAACAAATACTAAAGTGTGGACTGGATCAATGAATTAGGTTGCCATCAATGACAACACCAAAATTCATATGCCAACAGTTACTAGCTCTCTCGAGGATGTCCCATGAAGGATTTAGAGGGGCGATGATGTCTCATGACTCCTTTTCTTTAATTTCTCTTTGTGGATTGTCTCAGCAAGAAGATTGGGGTAACTTTGCCTTTAGTATGAGTTGGCACATTCCTTGTTTGCCACTGTCTATTTTTTGCAAGTGGATGACCTTGCACACCCTAGTATATATCATACCATTGTGTTTGTTTTCTATTTGTCATATTTTACCACCAAATGATGATTAAATGCAAGGCCTATTATTTATCTGGAAAAATATTGAAGTCCTTTCTCCATGCTAACATGCATCTCTTCCACACTAACATTTCTTCTATCCTTCATCCTCTAGTCTTCTCATCCATTTCAAGATCACACTCATGTTCTTTGAACCTGCATGTTCTCTCTAGGGGGCATACCACACCCTCCTAATCATCCTTCCTCATCCTCTTTACACCGGGGCATATTTTTGACTAATTTTCTTTGACACAATATGATAGACTGCATTGTATCAAAGAGGGGCAAAATGTAGACACTGGAAAATGTTCTAGACTTGCTAATACAATTTTTCCTTGTCAATTCCCTTGTCTAATGTCATAAGTCTTCTATTAATTAAATAATTTTAATTATTTAATTAATTCATTGATTTCTTTTATTTCTTCTTTGATTAATTAAATAAATTTTATTTATTTAACTACATCACTAATTAAGTCTCTTTCTTTCTAAAATTGAATAAATTCTTATTTATTTAATTTTTACCACTTTCCACTGTAATTAAATAATTATTTTTAATTATTTAATTATTCATTAGCCTCTTCTATCATAAATTAAATAAATTTTAATATATTTAACTAGTCCCCTCTCTTGAATTTTGAATTAAATCAGTATCTAATTCAAAAGATTCCCTTTGTTAAGTTCTTCTATAATTAAATAATTATTTTTAATTATTCATTGGCCACCTAGATTAAATATTTTTTATTATTATTTAATTTCATATCATCTCTTTATCCATGCCAATCTTATCTTCCACATCAAATCTTATTTATCCATGTCTCAATTAATTTGCACCCTTGATTAAATTATTTATAATTTAACCTTGATCGTCAATCCTTATCATTTTCCCTAACCCTAGTCCATACTACATCTTTCATTCTTGACCATTGATTACTAACATTTAATCTTAGCCCTTCGTTCAAAATTGTCTTTCCTATAAAATACCTTGTCATTACCATTTTTTAAAGAACCTACACAAGCTTATGCAAGCTTAGTTTTAGTCGTGATTCAGATTTGGGAGATCACATTAGTTGTTTTTAGATATTTATTTGATTTTCTCTTATGGTGCTTGTTGATCTAATAGATAAATCAATGTTTGAGCTTCTAACTCCTCATAATTATCACACGTGGATAGTGATAAGGTAGATATTAATATGGTCTAAGGGTTTGTGGTCTACCTTGAGTGATGACTAACATGATTTTTCTAGCAAATATGAGATATTTTCTCACCAAAAAATGTGATGAGGCTATGGGCTTAATTTCTATGCATGTTTTTGATAGTTTTTTCTTCCATATTGAGGAGTGTACTACTTCTAAGAAGGCATGGGATAAGTACAAGGAGTTTTTAGTTCAATAAGTGATTTTTGTGCTATTCAATTGGAGGCTAAATTTTCATCACTTTCCCCTAATACTTTTCCTATGATTGAAGACTATTTCATAAAATTTAAATCACTAAGGTCTTAATTTTTTTATTGTGATAAATATAAAATTTATAAGGAATGCATATTCTTGATTTTTGCTAAGTTGAAATGTCCATTTGCATACTTCTCTACTTCCTTTTATTCTATAATGGATGGATTATATGATTCATTTTTCATACCTTCTTTTGAAAACATTTGTGATAGGTTGATAAGGGAACAAGAACAACTTGGTCAAAATGATACGCATTCTAAGAATCTAGCATTGTTAGAAACATTGCCAAAAGGTAAAGGAAATAATATGTCTAAACCCAAGACATAATCTAGTGTTACTCTCACCTTTTCTAGAGATGACAAATCAAAGAAGGAGAAACTCAAGTGCAAATATTGCAATAAACATAGGCATGGTGAACATCAATATTATAAGAAAAAATTATTAGAGATGAAGAAACTTTTTCAGGATCACAACATTGCATTTCCTTCTTCATCTTTTATTTCACCTTATTCTTCTTCACAACCTTCATCTTGTACATGCACAAGTTCAATAGGTATTTTAAAAGATATCATAAGATGAAAGGTTTATGTAATGCATGTTGATGAGTGTATTGTATGGATTCTTGATTTTGGGGCTTCACATCATATGGAAGGATCACCAAACAGGTTCTCATTCTTGAAGCACACTTCAATCATGAATATCTTGATGGCTAATGGTGTCTATTTGGATTTTTTTGGTGAAGGATTTTTTGATGTACCTAAAGGTAGTTTTCATAATTTTCTTTACATTCTTGATATTTGCAACAATATTCTTTCCATTTATTAGATAGCATAGAGTGGCATGTCCATTTATTTAACTCTAGATTCAATCTTCATTCATAATTTACATATTAAACAACTTGTTGCAATGGTTAGGGTTGATCATAATGCTCACATATACACCTTTTCCCTTCTTTTTTATGGTGGATTTCTTGAGGTGGATTCTCCTAGCTCTAGTGTGGGTAGTTCTTTGGAAGTTTATATTGGTATTGTGAACCTCATTTTTCACCATCATTTTTATGAGGTTTCACCATCTCCTAGTTCTTTATCTTTGACTATTGACTTGGTTTCTAGGACATCAGATAAGTAGGATATTTTTTGTTTTCCATATTTGTCTTTGTAAGATGATTACATGATAGGTATATCCGAATTGGCATGTCATTCTTCTTTTGTAGATTTTGAGGACATTTTTGAGGGGCTATATCTCCTCTTTGATAACTCATCTACTTTGGTGTTTTTTCTTAAGTTTCCACATCCTTTGTCTTCTTCCTTGATTAGGGTAACACCTAATTTTGTTGAGACATTCTTAGAGAAATTTGATTCATCTTAGAGAAATATTTTTTGAGGCTTCTTCCCTATTACTTCTTCATGTAGAATTATTTTATTTGGCATCAACCATTGGATTTATTTTTTCCAACAGGAAGAACTATTGTTTGTAGGAATTGGATTCTTTCTTTACTTCAGACATTCCTCGGGGTGTAGCATCATAAATTGTCACCCTTGACAATTTCACACTAACTTTTTGTGTTCCCCTCTATGTTCTTGAACCTAATCATAAACCTAATTTCCTATTTATGTGAATAATAGCCCATTGTGAAACATTTACTAAAAAAATACATTGGAAATCAAAGTAGGCATTTAATATTTTTCCTCGACACTTTGGATCCCTAAAAAATAGGAATCTAGTCTAGGGTGTAGGGCACCCTAGACTTCCTATTTTGGCTCCAAATTTAAATATGTTAATGTCATTAATTTATTATTTGAAATTCAAATTTCAATTGTCAAATTTTAGGATTTAATTTTTAGGAAATTAGAATAATTGCATATAAATACATATCATTTTCATAATTTTGATTGACAAGAGAAATATTAATAATTTATTTCAGCAAATCAAGTGTCCTAAAATCATTCGAGAGAAATCAAGAGAAGAGTTTTCAAAATTATTGTAATATTTTTTAATCCAAGAATTGTGTCAATTTTTATGTGAGTTTTGTTCATGTTTTTCATGCATTTCATTTTGGGGCACTAAGACTTGTAGGTCTTCATATAAAATAAATTCAAACAACAATTTATCCTTGAAGGTGATGAGCATGATTTCAGTCTGTCAATAATATCGGATCTAAGTTGTGAGTTGTAAAACATTATCAATTCATTGTGTGTTCATCATTTAGCATCTATCATTCAAAGGGATAAGCTCTCTTTTATCATCAATTTTACTAGATTGTGGATGTAGAAATACCAATGTGAGGTTTGTATGCCTGGAAAGACCCTATATGACACAGCCCTTCCCCTCTCTTTATGTGTGTAGGTTTCAAATCTAAAGTGAAGTGGAGGAAGGAAAATTGTTCATTTATGCACTCAAGGCCCTACAAGTTGACATGTCACAAAATCTACATTATCTCAGCAATAGAAAAAGATTCAAAAACCAAACCTAAAAGGAAGAAGCTATAGATTGGGGACCTTGGGCCTATGAAAGAAGTTTCTAGGTTCAAGTCCTCAGTCTAGGGAATCCTTGTGACCTAGACTACACAAATAAAACTCAAATTTACATGAAAGGTACACATGTTTCTTCTTTTCTTATTTATGGATTCCAATTTTGATTGTTACTTTCTAGTTTATCAAAAATCATAATAGATCGTTGCATTTGTCTAGTTTACATAATCACATCATTGCATCACATCAAAAATCAATTTCCAAACTTCAAAGAATCAGATCCAAGGTTTATTGACTCACCTTTTAGGTTGTAAGTCAATCTCATACCCTTGTTAATCTTGATTCCAATGTTGAGTAAGTGAAAAGTAGCTAATCCTTGTTAGATCTAGGATCACTTTTCCTATCAAATACAATAGTTTTGGAGATACTTAATTATGGGGTGAGACTATGTAGTCTCTTTATTTTCCTCTTATGGTGGGCTATTGTAATGTATCTTTGTGATGGTTTTAGTCCTTGTGGGGTATTCATGAGTCCTCCATACATCACCCATTTCATCTTTTGTACATGTTTTTTTTCATTCTCTCTTGGAGAGGGTTTTTTCCAAAGTGGTTTTTCTTATTTTTCTCAATTTGTGAGATAATTTGTACATGGGTACCTAACATGTCCTAGTAGTCAAGACCCATATTTTCATATTTGTGTAATAATCTACTCATTAAGTTTCACTTAAGTGGGGGTGTTGGTGTAAATAGGTATTTTACCTAACTAGTTCATTATTGGGTCCAATTTACATGTTAAGTCCACTTAGGTCCTAGGAATCTCTCTAGAAGTCTTAGTTTCCAAGTCTAGATCTTATCTCATCTTTTTGGCATTTAATACTTTATCCTGGGTCATTTAATAATAAGTTGAGTTATTTGCTACATGTTATAATATTGAGACACATTTCATAATCTTGTATAATCATATCTTTAGCCTTTTCTATATAAACAAGGCTATTGTACATTTTGTATCATATATCTCATAGAACAGAATATCAAGAAATTCCATTTCTTGCATACTCTCTTGTGGAAGGTTTCTCTTTTTTGTAGGTGGTCTTAGGTGTTGAGCTAATATTCAACTCCTACATCACCACCTTATCATTCCACCATTCATGGTGTGTTGAACTTACCTAAATGTAACTTTATACTCCCTTGAACATCTATTACGTATTCATTTTCATATTTTCCATCTAAGAATCTAACACTATTAGCATCATCAACTAAGGGTAAAGGAAAAATTTCTAAACCCAATACAAAATCTAGTGATACTCCCACCTCATCTAAAGATGATAAAGCTAAGGAAAAACTCAAGTGTGGATATTATAATAAACCTATATATGGTGAACATAAATGTTATTAAAAATAATTATAAGAGATTAAGAAATTTCTTTAGGAGTGCAGCATTGCATTTCCTTCTTGGTCTTCAATTTCACCATCTTCTTCTTTGCAACCTTCATCTTATACACACATAGGTTTGACAGGGCTTGTCGAAAGAGATCATAATATGAAAGGTCATTCCCTTGTTCTAACACATGATGAGTCTATTGGATGGATTCTTGACTCTAGGGATTCACATCATATGGCAGGATCACCAAATAGGTTCTTTTCCTTGAAGCATAGTTCAATAATGAAGATCATGATGGCTAATGGTGTCTATTTGGATGTTTTCTGTAAAAGATTTTTTGATGTGCCTAATGGTAGCTTTCATAATTTTCTTTTCATTATTGATATTTTCAAATTGATATTATTTATATTTATTAGATATCACAAAGTGGTAATTCTGTTGAATTTACTCTAGATTTAGTCTTCATATGTGATTTGCATAGAAAAAAACTTGTTTCAATGGGTAGGTTTGATCATAATGCTCACATCTACACATTTTCCCATTTTTTTTTATGGTGAATGTTCTAAGGTGAATTCTCCTAGCTCTAGTGTGGATAGTTCTTTGGAAGGTCATATTGGTTTTGTGAGCCTCATTATTTATCATCCCTTTCATAAGATTCCATCATCTCTCAATTCTTCATCTTTGAGTGTTCACTTGGTTTCCAAGATATTAGATGATCGGGATTTTTTTTTCCACATTTATTTTTGTAGGATGGTTACATGATAGGTATATCAGACTTGCCTTGTCATTCATCTTCTATAAATTTGGAGGACATGTTTGAGGGGGTCTATCTCCTCTTTTATAACTCATATTCTTTGGAGTTTTTTCTTAAGTTTTAACATCCTTTGTCTTCTTCCTTGATCGGGGTTAGACCTAATTTTGTTGAGACATTTGATGCATCTTCAAAGATATCTTGTTTGAGGCTTCTTCCCTCTTGTATCTTCATGGAGATGTATTTTCTTCAACATCAACTATTGTATTTATTTCTTCCCAATGAGAGACTTTTTTTTTAGGCATTGGATTATTTTTTGCCTTTAGGCATTCTTCAACGATTTTGGAGATACTTCATTATGGGGGGACTATGTAGTCTCTTTCTTTCCCTCTTATGGGGGGCTATTGTAATGTATCTTCATGATGTATGTAGTCCTTGGGCGTATTGATGATTCCTCCATACATCACTTATTTCATCTTTTGCAGATGATTTTTTTTTCATTCTCTCTTAGAGATGGGTTTTTCCCAACTAGTTTTTCTCATTTTCTCTATTTCTGAGACATAATTTTTACATGGGTACCTATTATGGCCTAAGACTTGATACCCATCCTTTGTATTTGCATAATAATTTACCTTTTAAGTTGCACATAAAGGGGGGTGTTAGTGTAAATAAGTATTTTACCTAACTATTTCATTAGTGGGTCCTATTTCCATGTTAAGTCCACTTAGGTCCCAAGAATCTTTCTAGAAGTCGTATTTGTCGCCTAGGTCTTATCTTATCTTTTTGGCATTTAATAATTTCTCATAGGTCATTTAATAATAATTTGAGTTATTCATGACATTTTATAGGATTCAAACACATGCCACAATCGTGTCTATGTCTATCTTTAACCTTTTTTATATGAACAAGGCTATTGTACACTTTGCATCATATATCATAGATTTTAATATCAAGCACGCTCATCTTTTGCATACTCTCTTGTGGAAGGTTTTTATTATTTTTATAGGTGGTCTTGGGTTTTGAGCTGATCTTCAAATCTTATATCACCACCTTATCATTCCACCATTGATGGTGTGTTTAACTTGCCTACATGTAAATTTCCACTCCCTTGAACATCTATTGTTGCAAGTATGAAGGTGTTGTCATTAATCTCAACAACTTGGTTTTTTCATTGATGATAGTAGTGTTGTGGTTGAGAAGATATTATTAGTTCAAATGTCAAGGGTTCTGAGAAAATTAATAAAATAAGGTAATAGGGTCTTGCAAAAGTGTTTTGGTGTTCTATTTTTGCTCCACATTTATTCTAGGGTAAAGCTATGCTTTTGTGGTTTAGATATGTTAGTTAGAGGTTTTCATAGTTTCTATATCTAGAATTTCAACTTTTGGATCACTGGTCAAAGGAAGTTGTGTTCACCAGTGTGTGAACTGGTTTTGTACTGTTGTACAAAAGTGTCTAGAGAAATGCATTTTCTCCATATTTCTCCCCAACTATTTCTTAGGTCTTGCAATTCTAGAGAAGAGTTGATGATGGTGTTTTCTTTCTTGTGTGAAGAGGATTTGTGGTTATGTGTATCAAAAGAAGGTCTTATGAGTTACAAAGTGTTGCAATGTTTGGAAATGTTCTTTGGGTAAATAGTATGTTTTTAATCTTCTAGAGAGATTTTTTGAGAAGGTTTTTGTTGGTTTCCAAGATGTTCTTGGATCACATCCAAGTGAATTTTGTTGTCTATGTTGCAAGATGGCGTGTCCCTTGGTCTTCCTTTTCCAACATGGCGCTTGGGTTTGTGACATGGCTTAATCACCTCTTATGGATCTTACATAAATCTAGAGGTTGTATTGAACATTAACAGGTTGATCTTTTGGTGCAATGACAACCATTAATGTGACAATTGGTATCAGAACCAAGGTCATAGGTTCAAACCCCTCGCTTGTGTTGGGGGAGATTGTTGCAAGATAGTGTTTCCCTTGGTCTTCCTTCTCCAACATGGTGCTTGGGTTTGTGGCATGGCTTAACCGCCTCTTGTGGATCTTACATAAATCTAGCAGTTGTATCAAGCATTGACAAGTTGAAATTTTGGTGCAATGGAAACTACCAATGTAACAATCTGGAAGTTTCAAATTAACTTAAGGAAGCATGTAATTAATGTTTAATGTGTTTTCATGGGTAATAGTCGACCTTGTGTTTACACTAAATTTGAAGATTTTCAAGTGTTAATTAAGGCATAGCGAGGAATGTGAGATTTATTTTGAGTCCTAGTTAAGTTTCATTTTGGTCCACTTTCGTTCATATCCATCATGGGAATGTTCAGTGCTGACCTAATTTGAAATTGCAAAGTGTGAAGCATGTATTGCTAACCTTGGAGAAATTTTTCAAGGTTGAGGAGGGTATAAGTATGAGTCAAGATATTGAAGGTTGTCAAGATATAAATAATATATGTGTGATGTAAGTGATGAAATTTTTTGAAGAGTAAAGTGTGAGTTTGAGCAAAGTAGTGCAACTTTCAAAGTGTTGGACTTTTGAATGTAGTGAGTTGAAGGTGTCCACAACCATTTAAACAAGACTACAAAATTGTTGGAGCTATTGGGGTGGATTTTTGCTACATTGAGAATTTTTTCTCTATATAACATTTCTCTTCTATCTTCTTTGTTTCTTTTTGTGGCAGTAAGCCTTGACTATGAGCCTTTTTGGATAGTGTGCCCTATTTTGGTAGTGACCCATTGTACTGGTTTTGCAATTACTTATATTGTGAGCTAATCCTCACCATGGTTTTTTCCACATTGGGTTTTCCACATAAATCTAGTGTTTTCTTTTGCATGGTGTTGTTATTTCATTTTTTGTTATATGCATTTCATGATTAATCACTTTAATAGAATAAGGGTTTAATGAATGCATGTGGATCTGATTACTATTGAGAGTTTTTAGGTCTTAATTTTCTACAACTGACTCACCCCCCTCTCAATTGTCTTGTTCATTCAAAAATTGGTATCAAAGCAAGGTTCCTTGGAGAAGAGCTTAACTGTTTGAGGTAGATCCAGGATGGCGAAAAATTTGGATTGGCCTATATTCTATTGAGTAGACTATGCATTTTGGAATATAAAGATTGAAGGATATCTAGCATCTCATGGGTATAAAATTGAAAATGAAATAAATAATCCATATACTACACTGGTGAATGGTTTGAGCATAAGTGATGAGATCAAGGCACATGAAATAAATGGTAAGGAAATATTTATCATTATGAATAGTCTTTCAAATTCTAAATTGGTTAAATTTATGAATCTTAAGACTACTAAAAAAGTTTGGGATAAGCTAGAGAGCATTTATGAAGGAGATGACAAGGTTAAACAAGAAAAGTTGCAAAATGTGAAGGAAAAATTTGAGACCCTACAAATTTCTAAAGATGAAACAATTACAACCTACATGCAAAGAGTTGATGAGCTAGTATGTGCCATGAGAGGTCTTGGTGCACAATTCAAAGAACCTAGGGTGGTAAAGAAAGATCTCATATCTCTTTCTGATTCTTATAGTGAAAAGGTATATGCTATTGAGGAAGCTGTAAATTTTAACACTTATTCTAGAGATCAGTTGATTGGTACACTAACTTTATTTGAAATGAGAAAACCTATCTTGAGAAATGGTACAAAAGTGGAAACTACTTTTAAGGCTGGAAAATAAAAAAATATTGAAGATTTAGATGGAGATGATATTGATTATGTGGAAGCTAACTTTGTAAGAAGGATGAAAAAGGAATCTGAAAAGTACAAAGGTAAACTACCTTTCAAATGTTTTAGTTGTGGAAATATAGGTCATTATGCTTCAAGATGTCCAAACAAAGTTGTGAATAGTAAAAGTAAGGAGAATAAAGGAAAGATGATTAAAAGAAGCTACTATGTTAGAGAAGATGTTGGTATTTCTGATGATGAATCTAATTATGGAGATGATGATGAATGCTTGTTCTTGGCTATAAAAGATGAATCTACTTCTGCTAAATCTAAAATTTGTGTGAAGGAAAGTGTTTCGAAGAAGAAGGATAACATTGAAGGTACTTTGGTATTTTATTTTCATGTTAAACATGATAAGAACTATTGGGTTGTTGACAGTGGCTACTCTAATCAGATGACTGGAGAAAAAAGTAAGTTTGTTAAACTTGAAAAGTATGATGGAGGAATAGCTAAATTTGGAGATGATTTAGGAGCTAAGATTTGTGGAATAGGTTCAATCAGTTTTGATGTAGATTGGTGTCATGCTTAAGTAAGAAGCAAGATTTAGTTTCTTTATCCACTGCAGAGGCTAAGTATATTGCACCAGTATCTTGTTGTATGTAGGTATTGTGGATGAGATAGGAATTGAAGGATATCAGAGTAGTGTATGATGATCTTATTTCTATCTTTTGTGATAATACAAGTGCAATTAACATTTCAAAGAATCAAGTGATGCATTCAAGGACAAAGCATATATATATTAGGTATCACTTTCTAAGAGATAAGGTTATGGAGAATGAGGTGAAGCTTGAATATGTACCTACAAAGGATGAGATTTCTGAAATATTAACCAAGGCTCTTCCTAAGGATACTTTTGAGTATCTTTGGGATAAGTTGGGGGTTATTGCCACTCCTTTCTTGAACTAGATACATATGAAGATTCATCATTCTAGTGGATCTATAGATTCATCTCTTTTCTGGACTAATGTTGGTAGCTACCTTTTAAGGGGAGTAGGTAGTGTCATGTAGTGTCATTGTTGCAGTAAAGAATGTTGTAATTGTGCAAATTTGTTGATTTGATTGGGTGTACTCCTAAGGGGGGGTATTCATAGCAACTATCTTGGTTCAATATCAAAGGGTGAGAATAATGCAAAAAACTTTATCCTTTGTCATTGATGTCAAATGGGGAGAGAAAGAATCATGTGAAAAATTTCTATCTACAGAAGGGGAGAGAAAGTGAAAGTAAATCATGAAAAAGAGAAAGTAACGAGATAGTTTTGAAAGGGGGGGAAAAGAGAAAAGGAGATAAGCATGTTTAGAGTTGTTGGGTCTTTGATGGTTTTTCAAATCTTGTGTTGCCATCAATGAGAAAGGGTAAGATTTTTGTAAGTATGAAGGTGTTTTCATTGATGATAGTAGCTTTGTGGTTGAGAAGAGATTATTAGTTTAGATATTGATGATACTAAGGAAAAGGTAACATGGTGTTGAAAAAGTGTTTTGGTGTTCTGGTTTTTCTCCACATTTCTTCTAGGGTGAAGATCTATTTTTTTGGTTTGTATATGTTGTTTAGAGGTGTTCAGAGTTTCTATATCTAGAATTTCAACTTTTGGATCACTGGTCAGAGGAAGTTGAGATCACCAGTATGTGAACTGGTTTTATAGTGTTGTATAGAGGTTCCTAGAGAAATGTATTTGCTCCACATTTCTCTACAAATTCTTCTTAGGTATTGTAATTTCAAAGGAGATTTAATGATGTTTTTATCTTGCTTGTGTCAAGAGGATTCGTGGTTAGGTGTATCAAAAGAATTTCTTCTAATTTATTGAGAGTTGCAATATCTGGAAATGTTGTCTGGGTAAATTTTATGTTTTTAATATTTTGGAGAGATTTGTTGAGAAGTTTTTTTATTGGTTTTTAGGATGTTCTTGGATTACGTTCAAGTGAAGTTTTTTTTCTAGAAGTTTCAAATTGATTTAAGGAAGCGTGTACTTAATGTTTAATTTGTTTTCACGAGTAATGATTGACCTAGTGTTTACACTACATTCGAAGATGTTCAAGTGTTAATGAATGCATAGTGAGGTGTGTGAGATTTATTTTGAGTCTCAGTTAAGTGTTGTTTTGGTCCACTGTTGTTCCTATCCACCACATGAATGTTTAGCGTCAACCTAATTTAAAATTGCAAAGTGTGAAGCATGTACTGTCGATCTTGGAGAAAATTTTCAAGGTTGAGAATGGTATAATTATGAGTCGATATGTTGAAGGTTGTCAAGATAGAAAGAATAGATGTGTGTGATGCAAATAATGTAAAATTTTCGAAGAGTAAAGTGTGAGTTTGAGAAGAGTAGTGTGAACTTCAAAGTGTTGGACTTTTGAATGAAGTGAGCTAAAGGTGTCTACAATCATTCAAACAATAATATGAAAGTGTTGGAGCTGTTGTGGTGGATTCTTTGTTGCACTGAGAAGTTGTTCTCTATGTAACATTTCTCTTCTATCTTCTTTGTTTCTTTCTATGATAGTGAGCCCTGGTTGTGAGCCTTTTTGGATAGTATGTCCTATTCTAGCAGTGAGCCCTTGTACCAGTTTTGCATTTACTTATATTGTGAGCTTATCCTAACCATGGTTTTTCCCTCATTGGGTTTTCCACGTAAATCTAGTGTTTTCTTGTGCATGGTGTTGTTATTTCAGTTTTTGTTATCTACATTTCATGATTAATCACTTTAACAAAATAAGGTTTTAATGAATGCATGTGGATCTGATTATTGTTGAGGGTTTTGATGTTTTAATTTGTTATAATTGATTCACACCCTCCTCTCAGATGTCTTATTCATTCAACATCTATTACATATTCTCTTTAATGTTTTTCATCTACTCCTATTTATGGATCATACTAAGTTATGTGATCCAAAACCAAGTGAATTATTTCTTCCTCCATCCCATAACCTATTGCCTATATCTCCCCATTCACCACATATTTTGACCAAGGATGAAAAGTGAACACATGTGACAAGAATGAAATTTTTGATACACATATCATGATCTCTTTTTTTTACACCCTTCGTATTATAGTATGCTTAATTTTTAAAATGAGATCTTACGTATGTTCATGATTCATCCTCCACCTCCATATCCTATTACTCTCATTACAGACCATTGACACAATTTGCATTCAATATCCAAACCTTTGACACCTCCTTCCCATATTACACCACCTCCCTCCATATTGTATCATGTACTTCTTTATCCACATAATTTTAATTGGATGTATGTCTTTACTAAAATTAAGGAGATATAAATGTAAGTAGAGATCCTCGCATGTCCCTTTCTCGATTCAAGTCATTCATGGATCATGTCACATATTTCCTCACCATTCCTTACAAACTCGTCTCTTATTAGGATGACCTCAATAAATTTTGATAAACATAATGGCCATGGAGACCTCACTGGCATGCATAATAGTTATATATGATGTGTTCAATTGAATTAATTTTAATTATCATATTATATCCAAGCACTTTACAAAATAGTTAAATAGATGACACATTAAAAATATTCTATAGTCTACCACCTAATTCCATTCACTAATTCATGGATCTTGGTCATGAATCCACTCTTCACTTCCAATTCAACAAAGAACCTAAACATTCCCTTACAAAACTAGCACATTTCAAATGAGATCCCACCAAAACTATCTAGTGCTACATTTCTTAATTCTACTATTTACTAATCCACATGGAATTTTATTATCTTAATTATTTGTTTCAACCTATATATGATGGAAGCCTCCTACCTCATATCCAATAGAAACTATTTATCACTTATCACACCTCTCCTTCAACTTTGACTATGGAGGCCATTGAATTTTATTGAGAACTTACAAAAATAAGTAACAACACATCTCCTTGTCCCCCTTTTATTGGTTCCACACATAAAATTTATATAAGAGATGCCTCTCTTATCTTTTTAAATAAACTAAAGAGAAATAATATACCACTTGTTGATACCCCCAAATAATTGTTGCCCATTCTATTGAAAAATAAATTAACCACTCTCCCACATTCAATATTTTGGAAATCCTCTAAAAAGGGTTAAATATAATAACTCTCATGTTCCTACCATCACATATTAGGTCATTCTATCAACCAATGTTAATCCTTGAAGAATAAAATTCAAGATCTTATTGATGATGATTTCATACAAATTTATGTCAAGAACATGGTGAAGACAACTCTTGATGATGAGAGAGGTTGATTTGATGGCTTACAAAGATTACATGAATTATCATTCTCCCATGATCCATATAGCGATACCATCCTCGTTCATCACAATGATCTTTCTTTATTTGACACTCATGATGATATAAACATAGAAACTATTGTTCTCATCACAAGAAACTCATTTTAAAAACATTGTTTTATCTTCTAACCCTGTTGACATTTTTTGTCAAAGAAATAGGTGATATTTCTAAATCTTCCCCATATGAGTCACCTTACATGCCAATAATGAATGAGGAATCTTCTTTTAACACCTTCTATAGTCCAAATATTTCTTGACCCTATCTATTCTCTTACCTCCAAACACATAAATGATTTGGACTTCAATTGATATATTTTGATAATGTCACTCTTTATTTATGCACTAAGGAACAACCAAGCATTTTACCAATCATAATGCCTATTATCTTCGTTTGTTGGTACTTTTTCTACCTTGTGATTTATTCCTAGATGCCAAGTCTTGATCTGAGAATGACTAGCCCTTGTGTGACTAAGTGAGATATTTGATCTCTCATTCATCCTTCCTTATAGGTGAATGGACTGTTTATTACTTGAGAGTTACTTTATTTTACTTTAGAACTATTTAAGACTTATTTTATATTTTAATTTAAAATATATATATGAAAACTTTGTTTTTGTTTTTGTTAATACCTTTATGTCATTACAAATTACATCAATATATAAGATTCATGATTAAACTAGAAAAATAAAGGAAAAGGTAAAAGGCAAGAAAGAAAAGAGGAGGGTTGACACAAACAAAAGTCATGGAGTGGTTAAAAGTATTTTTCTTTTGTCGGCCACTTGCATAACGAACTCGAGACGGAGATTGCATTGTAGTAATGACAAATGAGAGATGTGACTTTAATCTTCAACATTTCTCTTTATTAATCAATTTTAGTATCTATTCAATCTTGATTTCAAGTATTTCCAAGAGACTTACAAACAGAAGACAACTTACAAGGATTTGAAAATGACTTATGTTATGCTCTGAATAATTAGAGGGGAGCGTCTTTACTGTTTGTTTAGGGGAGAGGACCCAGTAATTGTGCACCCTAACTTCGCGCTTCCCAAAATCCTACGTGGAAATTTCAAATCACTCTAATTTTTTTACAGCAGCTTACATGGCAAGTCCCCTGCTTATAACTTTCATTTCAAGGCCACATCAGCATGCTTTTTGTCAAAGTGTCCAAAAAGGCCCAAAAAAAAAGTGCTACCAATACTTGTGCATTCACATCATGAGTAGTTGAGCGCTGATGCATGATTGGTTGTTTTTAGATCTAAGGGATACATTTTGTTTAAGTTAGGGTACTTATGTCACAATTATTGGGCACTATATATTCAATTATTGGACATTATATAAACAACTATTGTTCATTATATTAATAACTACTATCACAACTATTGGAACATGATCAACTACTGGGTCCTTTCCCCTATTGTTATGCCCGAATAATTAGGGAGGGACTAGACAATATGTTGGTGTTTCCTATTTACTGTTGTCCCGAATAATTAGGTAGGGACTGTACTATGTTGTACAATGTTTCCTTTCAAGATATTCATGGGTGGTCCTCCATTTTATAGTTGTACAATGGTTTGGCTTAGAAATATTATTTTTTTCTATATCTAGGGGAAGTGTACCAGGAGTTGTGATATTTTAAGTTTGCACATCTATAGATCCTAAACGATACATCGAAATTGAACGATTTTTTTTGTCCTCTCCAAACATGATTTATTTGCTTATATAAAAAATATTGGTTTATGGGTATTAACAATGCATGTTGTAGAGCCCGTTAAACGAGAAATGGTCAAAAATAGGTGTTTTCACGGTATCATCCTCTATGTAACAACAACTTTTCCACTACCCGTTTATTGGACAGCCAATAAAAACTTATAAAAATTCCAATTACAAATTAAAAAAATACCTAATTCAATGTGTGTTTGCATGTGGGCTGCTCACATTTAAAGGTTTTAATGCTAGGAGGTAGGGGCAATTTATTTACCCGACCACATGGTTATGTCCACTACATGCCACATATACATCTACTTCAGCACGGGTATTAATCAACTTCACCACAGGTTGTCGGATAATTTTTAGCCCATACACAATTATCTCTCGTGGTTTTGAAGGCTCATTATTTCATGAGCTTCCTTCCTCTTGTCGTTCTCCAGCCCGTGACCTCCTATGAATGGGCTCTTCACTACCTAGTCTTGTCCGATAATAGGTAACAGTCACCGCATCTTTCCTCCTTGCAAAATGCAAGTTCAATAATTGGCTTCTGCTACTAATATTTGTGTATTTTGTTGTGTTTTTCATCATTTATTTGTATGGCATGGAGAATTTCAATGCAATGATTTATTTTTTGTTCATAATGTGCACTAATTACATAGAATGTGAAAAAAATAGAACATTGGCATATTTTATTCAGAATCCCTTGTTTAAAATCATGAAATTTAATGGGTATAGAGTTTTTGTCCCAATTTCTTGACCGATTTGAAGATTATATTGTTTATTTCTATTCAGTGTTTCATTGCATTGTCGAAAAATATGTTCTTTATGACATCGAGGGTTTGAGTGCAATGATTTTTTTGACTTCATACTATTAAATCATTACATAGAATGTGAAATAAATAGGACATTGTTAGACTTTATTTAGAATCCCTCGTTTTTAATCATGAAATTTAATGGGTATAGATTTTTTGTCCCAATTTCTTTGACCGGTTTGAGGATTACATTATTTATTTTTGTTGAGGGTTTCACTACATTGTAGAAAAATATGTTATTTATGGCATCGATAGTTTCAATGCAATGATTTTTTTTTACTTCATACTATTAAATCATTATATAGAATGCAAAATAAATAGAACATTGTCAGATTTTATTTAGAATCCCTCGTTTTAATCATGAAATTTAACATTTGGGTATAGAGTTTGTGTCCCAATTTCTTGATCGGTTTGAGGATTACAAATCATCCAATGTCTCTTGGTTTGAGTCTAATCCTCCACCCATCATTTCACCTTACATTTTAAGACAATGATATTGGTTAATCTTTTTTCCTCCACTTATCTTGTGAAAATCGCAACGCTCTATAGCTGTCACGTATGGCTTCATTATACGCTGAAATTATTTTAGCAACTGTGAAGTAATTACTATCCTATTTGGGTATGGGTTTTTTGTGTTTTAGGTATTATATTTTTCCCACAATAATATATTAGTATCAAATTATATATATATATATGTATGTATATATCAAATTATGTATATACATATAATATATACAGATATATATGTATATATTTAATATGATATAGATATATCTATATAAGATTATATAGATATATGTGTATATTAGATTATACATATTTCCTATTTATATAACCCTTACACTTGCATATCATCAAATACTTTCACCTTGCTCTATGGATATCCTTGAATTAGGCTACTGTCCAACTTACTGGCATGTATGATTAGCTTTCTTGAGGACTCATATATCTAAAAATATGCCCTTTATATTGCATTGTCATGTATGGTGCCTTGATATGCAATATAGAGTATCTTTTTTATTTATACTACCCTTTTCTTATTGTGAATTGTCTATTAAATACTTATTCATTTTATGCATTGTCAAACAACATATGCAAGATATCCTTATTAATACACTGGCCTATGTGACATTTTTTGTCCTATTCGACTGTCTTCATCTACTTCTCACTCGTAGTTTGTTGTCTCTATGAACTGGCAAGGCATCATTTTAGTTCTTCACACATTCTATAAAAAGGTCATCAATGCCTTGCTACTTATCCTTTTTGTGCTACACAATGACACTGATAAAGGTCTGCATGAAAGAATTTTGTATGTTTGATCTTCTCATTGTGTTAATCTATTTTCCTCCACTTATCCAGTCAAATTTGCAACATTATATGGATGACATGTATATATGCTACAATTATTTCAGTGAATGTGAAGTAATTATTATTCTATTTAGGTAAGGGATCTCTTTGTTTCAGTGATGTGGTTTTGAAGACAATGATATATTAGTATCAAATTAATTATATATGTATATATATATATCAATTTATGTATATACATATATGCATATTTATATATTTAATCTGATATAGATAGCTATGTATATAATATTATATAGATATATATATATATAATCAGCATTATATAATCGTATTCTCACACAAAACCATCAATTTGATCCTCATTGTGACCAAATAGTCTCAAGCAAGCCTCTACTATTGTGACTGCATCATTTTATGTTCCAACAGTTGGTACATCATCTTCAACATTAAATCCCTCACTTGGCCCCATATCCCTATCAAGAGAAAACCGATTTAGTGGTTGAATTCTAGTTCTATGGAAGCTGCCTTGAATTTTGCTCTATGTCAATACTTGGTTGAATGCTTTGCTTGCAAGAGCTTCTAAATCTTCCCGTCTAATATCAATGTTTGGGTTGTTTTCTTGCCATATGGTTCTTTGTTCTCTGAAATAAGCCTTAAATGGAGCAAAAATGTTGGCATCCAATGGTTGTAGCTTGTGGTTGGTATGTGCAAGCAGTGTTATCAGGTCTATTCGTAAACTCCTTGCTTCTTCTATGGTCTTGAAAGCCACATGGATGCCATGACCATCGAAGATGAGAAGGGCCTTGTTCATTGGTGAAACCCCACAGAGGATCAAACCTACAAAATACCTTAACCATTTGAAAAATAGCTCATTTTTCATCCATACATGTTCTTGGACTGCCATCCATGCCCCTATCTTGCAACCTACTATATAGTTTTTCATGTGCTTCTTTGATGTAAACAAGTAGAACTGGGGAATACTAAAACCACACACACTTACACAAGCCAACACTATGATCCCCTCTCTACTTTTTCATACCAAATATGGTACACATCTTGCACCCAATTTCACAATCACTCTCATGTCACAGTTCCTACCAACCTAGACACCAGTCTCATCATAGTTCCAAATTCGATTTGATCCATAGTGATTAAGGTTTTACATAGTCTCAAGATTGTCATAGAATATTGCCATGACAAAAGGATGAAGTAATCGCTCTATCAATGTCCACTCCTTCAGTTGTTCTAATTGTCAAATTTGGATGCCTTCTTTGAAAACCTACCCACCATGACCTTCGTAGGACCCCATTTGTGAATGGATTGGGCCTACTTCTAGTTATTTAGGCAATTGTAGCTTGTAGTTGATTGACCTATAGTCTGTAACCAATTTCTACCATGTCCTTCCACCACTAGACAACTTCAACCTCTTTCTCCTTGGATAAAATGGTACGTGGTCCCCTCCTCTTCATGGTGGTAACTCCCAATTCCAACACCCTTAAAATACTAGGTGGGATAACCCACTTGATTGTTGCAAACTGGATTGACATGTCGTGTTCTTCAACACTGGAAACTGCTCTTTCCATATTAGCATATGTCCACTATCTAATGGGTATAGGTGAGGGAAGTTGCACAGTAGGTTCAACATCTAGTTCAACCTCAGTTGTGTTGGTTGTTTCATTTGCAAGCAGTAGACTTTGGTTCAATGAAGTGTACCCCATGAGTGACTCTAATTGCACCCCTTCCTCTTCCTACTAATTTGTTTCCTTTTTTAGCCAATGCCATGATTTTTCACTTAACCTGCACCAATAGTAAAACTAGCATAACTTGTTATTGAAGCATAAATATGTTCATCAAAATCAAAACATAAACAAGCATGATCATAGAAGGCTTAAGACTACATTATGTGTGGTATGTTTACAAACAAATTCATGTAATCCTAGGCTTTACTTGTTTAAATCAAATAGTGCAATGTCCATGCTTTAAAATCTATATATGTGTATGTATATATGCATGTACATATACATATATATGTATGTATGCATGTGTGTATGTATTTATATGTATATGTATATGTATATGTATATATGTATATATGTATGCATGTGTGTATATCTTTGAAACCACATCACTGAAACAAAGAAATCCCATACCCAAATAGAATAATAATTACTTCACATTCACTAAAATAATTCCAGTGTATACAATGAAACCATACATTGAATCCATGCAGTGTTGCAAATTTGACAAGATAAGTGGAGGAAAATATATTAACACAATGAGAAGATCAAACATACAAAATTCATTCATGCGGACCTTTATCAGTGTCATTGTGTAGCACAAAAAGGATAACTAGCAAGGCATTGATAACCTTTTGACAGAATATGTGAAGGACTAAAATAATGCCTTGACGATTCATAGAGACAGCAAACTATGTGTGATAAGTAGATGAAGACAATCAAATAGGATAGCATGTGTCACATAGGCTAGTGTATTAATAAGGATATCTTGCATATGTTTTTTTACAGTGCATAAAAGGAATACTATTTAAAGGAAAATTCACAATAAGAAAATGGCAATATCAAGCAAAACTATATAGTTTATATTGCATACCAGGGAACCCCACATGGCAGTGCAATATAAATCACATATTTAAAGGCTTAATGCTAGGAGGGGGGAAATTTATTTACCCGACCACATGATTATGTCCACTACATGCCACGCATATGTCTACTTCACCGCGGGTTGTCAGGCAATTTTTAGCCCCTACATAATTATCTCCCACGATTTTGAAGAGTCATGGAAATATGAAGCAAAAAGATACAGTGTATATTGCATATCAAGGCACCCTACATGGCAATGCAATACAGATGGCATATTTTCAGATATATGAGTCCTCAAGAAAGCCAATCAAACATGTCAGTGACTTGGATAGTAACCTAATGCAAGGATAGTCATAGAGCAAGGTGAAAGTATTTAATGGTATGGAAGTGTAAGTGTTATATAAATTGGAAATATATAGAATCTGACATACATATATTTATTATATTTTGTTTATATGTTTAATCTACATTCATGAGACTTAAAATGAACAACAAACTACATTTCTACACTCATTTAGTTTAAAACAAACAACTTTGCATCTCACATTCACTGGGCCTAAAACGAACCACAACTTGCATTTTGTTGTTTTCTTAAGTAGGCACATTTTAATTTGGGTTAATTAATGAATGATTGTCTACCGTGTCTATTGCACTTGTACAACTATTTGTAGTAGATCCCATAAGGGGTAGTGAGAGTATCCTCTCCCCTTGTGCTTCATGTGATCTTGGGTGAAGAGAAATCATTGCATCTTATTTTTTCATTTTTAGTTGGGTCTGCCTAAGAGACACATCCTAACGAAGAACTCAAAGGTGACCCAAACTATTTTTTCCCTCAGGTTGGTATATAAAATTCTTAGGAAAAATACAAGGGAAAACTACCATTAGTTGTCATCTTATAGTTCCATTCCAAAAGTGCAAGCTGCCCACGTCATTTACGTGAGGTATTTTTAGTACCACTAGTAGGATGGTTAAAGCATTAAGTGGCTTGTTGGACGCTCATGTAGTGGCATGTCCCTGAGTTGTGACTAGACACCATTTTATTAGTCACCCTTATTGATTGACTTATATTGGTGTCACTCTCAATGAAAGGGTGTAGCACCACACCCTAAAATTTACTCACCATATGGCTCCCTTGAGTTGAGATGGAAATCCCTGACATAGCATAAGTTACTTGTTTTACTTGTAACTTTCTGGGTAGAGGGTGATTTGGGTTATCCTTCCATTCCAAGAGGCCCCTATTTGTCATCTCTTGCAAATAAAAAGTGTAGGGGGGCACCTGCACTTTTTTCAAAGGAGATTCCAAGTTGTGGGCTTGAGCGTCATGCCATTGGACATTGACCTTAGGGATAAGCATTGTTTTATTATTTTTGATATGTGTTTATACTAGTGTAAATTGAGGTGAATAACCTCCAAACATACACATGTGCATTTCGAAATTGTCACAAGTCAACAGCCAAACAATTTTTTTTTCAGAGTGTCCCTAGTGTTTTCAAAACATTCTTACACATTTCAAAAAAATTCTAAAATGAAAACTATTTGGAACGAAAAAATTGTAAATCAGCTCACTATTAACTACATTTGACAAACACAGACCCGCAATTGTAAACTGAGTCATATTTGTTAACCAGAAAACTACAACTGAGATTTTGCATCACATTTGATAAGCATAGACCTACATTTGTTGCAATTCACTACATTTGTTAACCAGTGACCTGCATCTACCAAAAATTATACTTACAAAACAGTGAACTACAATTTCTTGATTATCAAAATTTCTGAGAGTACTTGTCCAATCCTTATCTTAATCATCATGACATTGATCTTATCATCTAAACATTAGACTTACAGAGCTTGATCAGTCCATTCCATCATTTCCATTTAGATTGCATCACATTTAGGTTGCATTGTCCATTCTTTCCTAGCATAGTTAATCTTAGGTTTGGCTTAGGTTCCACATACCTTTTGGATTTTAGACATAGGAAGCTTATCAAGCCTTTGTAAAATTCATGGTTACTTATTCATATTGTCATTGACCTTATCTTTCAATTTATCAATCATCATCATTGTCATTGTTATTGTCAAAATTGGGTTTCAAACTTATGTCTTAGTTTAGACTCACCTTTTCAAAGTATCATTATCTCAATATTGGTCCTCATAAAGGTCAATAAAAATTTGGTTTGTTATCTTGGATCAATATAGCTTGGTTAGCATCCTTTTTCTTATAACTTAAGGTCTATATCATTAGTATTATTTTCCATCCCTTAGTCTCATTTAGCTTCATTTTCATACCATATCCCTTAGTCATAAAGTCATTATTATCATTGCATCTCAAACCTTAGACTTAGGTGAATTGAAATTTGACATCATCCTCATATCCTCAAAAATCCAAAAAAGATTAGAAACATAGCTTAGTATCATATCTCACTTTGCATTTATCATCCTTGCATTATCACATCCACCTTGCAAGTCTTACATGGTTGAAACAAGATCACGAGCAAAAATAAAGGAAATGGATTCTTCAAGTGACTTCTTTCCTATTCCTCCTCATGGCACAAACCTTGGATCAAATTCAAATCTATCCCCTCCATCACAAAGAGAAACACCACAGAGAGTCAACAAGCCTATTTTACAACCTTGGTTTAACTAAATTCAATAAACAATTAACTCCAAAAGAGGTTAAATGAGCTTCACAAGATCCAAGGATTATACACATTGTTGATGAGATTGCTAGTGTTGATCCTAATAGATTATTTTATGCACTAGCTAAGAAAGATGCTTAACTTCCTCATGGTTGTGATGTTTCTACACTTTTAGAGAGAGCTACATAAGGACTAAACCAAAGTCTCACTCAAAACACATTTTCATTAGGAATTTCATCCTCACAACAAATGTTCACTAGCCTATCACTTGGGACAACAACACACATGGCAACAAATGTACACATTCCTAATCTACCAACATTTGGAAACAAGATAACTCATGCCACAACACAAGAACAAACTTTTACATTTGGTGCCTCATCATAAAATTGTTGAAATGAAAAAGACAACTAAGAGGGGGGGTGAATTAGTTGTAAAAAATTAAACCTTCAAAACCCTCAACAGTAATTAGATCCACAAGAATTCATTAAACCCTTATTTTTTTAGAATGATTAAACATAAAATGCGAATAACAAAAATTGAAATCACAACATCATACACAAGAGAACACCAAATTTACATGAAAACCCAATGAGGTAAAAACCACAATCAGGACTATTTCACAATATAAGTAATAGAAAAACCGGTACAGAGGGCTCACTACCAAAATAGGACACTCTATCTAAAAAGACTCACAGCCAGGGATCTCTTCCACAAAAAGAATATGGGTTTGGAGTCATCCATTCCAAACTTCTTCAACATCTCTTTGACATACTTAGACTGTGAAATGAAGATCCCTTTATCTATTTGATTGATTTGTAGCCCAAGAAATAAATTCATCTCCCCAAATATTGACATCTCAAACTCTTTCTACATTTCTTCAGCGAATTTCTTACACAGCCTCATTTCCACCAAATATAATATCATCCACATATACAACTACTATCAATATGATTTCTTTCTCAAATTTAAAGTAAAGATTACTATTTGCAGTGCCCTTACTGAATCCTTGTTGTATCAAGTACCTGTCCAATCTTGCATACCAAGCTCTACGAGATTTCTTCAATCCATATAGTGCCTTCTTCAATTTACATACCATATTTGGTTGATTTGACAACTGAAATCCTTCTAGTTGTTCCATGTAAACCTCTTCTTCCAATTCTCCATACAAAAAAGTAGACTTCACATCCATTTGATAAACCTTAAAATCTGTATGCGTTGCAAATGCCAAAATATTCTGATAGCTTCCATCCTAGCCACAAGAGAAATAATCTCCTAAAATTCTATACCTTCTACTTGTGAGTAACCCTTACACACAAGTCTTGCCTTGTTTCTTACTACTTCTCCATTCTCATTCATCTTGTTCTTGAATACCCATTTAGTTCCAATTATGTTTTTTTTTGTTGGTCTACGGACCTGTTGTGCATATTTTGCACACACGCCCCACCGTAGGTAGGGACCCTCTTTTTTTGCTCCCGACGGGCTTCTTTTTTCCTGTTTCATTTTGCGTGCCCCTCATTTTGCTGTCCTAGTTGGTCAATGTGCCCTTCAAAGTCTCATTTTTTGTTGACCATATTTTGCCCCCTAAATAAAAAATTGCTAAGTCTTGGGTTTTTCGAGCTTCGCCCCCCCGCTCGCTCGATTCGCTTTTTCCTTCATTCTTTGACTTTGGGGATAGATTTCCTATGGATTTTGGATGTTTTTGTGGTGCCTAAGTGAACTGACAAGGTTTCATTAAGTTTCAAGAAGTTCTGAAAAATCCAAAATGACTTTCCTGCAGTGGCTTCCCTTCAATGGCTTCCTTGCAACGACTTCCCTGCAGCAGCTTCCCCACAATGGCATCCCTGCAGTGGCTTCCCCGCAGTGGCTTCCCTACAGTGGCTTTCCTATAATAGCATTCCTACAGCGGCATTCCAGGCTTATGTTTTTAGAACGTACCAGCGCATCTCAAAATAGGAAACTGACTTCGACCCAGATGCTAAAATGGGGTCTTATCCTCCCCTATCTTTTCAAATTCAAAATTTTCATCCGATAAGTACCATCTAAAGTTCCATGCTCTCACAGCCGTTTCAAAACAACATTCCTACAGCGGCATTTCGGGCTCATGTTTCCGGAACGTACTAACGCATCTCAAAATCAAAAACGGACTTTGACCCAGATGCTAAAATGGGGTCTTATCCTCCCCTGGCTTTTCAAATTCCAAATTTGCATCCGGGAAGTACCATCCGGAGTTTCATGCTCTCGCAGTCGTTCCAAAACAGCATTTCGGCCTCTCATTTCCGGTTTCAAGAAGCCTACCATGGGTCCCTTGATAGAACCATTTGATCCAAGGAATAATGCTACAATTCCATCAGGAAGAAACATTTTTCAGGCAGTTTCAGCTACAGTAATAGGGAAATCAGCTAGAAGACAAAACTGCTATAGTGACTGACCACTACAGGACAGAATAGGGAAAAGACAAAGATGTATTTTAAATTGTTGAATATTGTGGGGTAGGTGAAGCCCTAATGTAAATTGAATCTAGGCCACACAATGTAACTCAATCCTGGCCATTTATTTGGGCTTTGGAAAACTATAAATAGGGGTCTCCCCCTCATTTGTAAGGGTTGGAGAGCTATTGTAAAAACATTCTGCAGCAATAGAAAGTAGCATTGCATGATCTATGGGTGTTACCTTTTGATTTTTCTCATTATGTGTGCATGGTTCTACCTTCCAAGTTAGTTTTAGTTGTAGTTTCTTGAATGGAAGTGGTAATGGTGATTGTTGTTATAGTATTTGATGAGCTTTTAGCCCATACTTTTGGCACTTGTTGATGACAAGCTGTTGTAAAAATTTAGCCTGGGCTTTTTATTATTATTTGATTGCTGCAACTTAGTTCATTTGCATGTTCATGATGTGTGTATGCAAACTGAAAATCTACAGTCCTTAGAAGATTGCACTGGTTTTGTGTAACTGTAGGATTCTCTTGGCCAAGCAAAACCCAGTTTAGGGAGTTTGTCTACTGTAGCAGCCTCCATGATCACTGTTCATTCGTAGTTTCAGATCTAGGAACCGTTTCTCTTCCCTGCCCCTTTTCCTTTTTTAAAAAAGTAACCTTAGGCAAGGTTCATTGCACATTTTAAAGCTAAATTTGATGTTGAAATGGAGTTCCAGACTGTTGTTTGAACCTACAGCAAACACTCAGCAACTTTCCCATCTCAAGAACTCCATTTGCAAATCCAACTTCCCCGCTTTGTAACTCATCCATAAGTCCACCTTGTGATTCCAGCAAATCACATAAATCAACTGAAATATTCCAAGCATCATCATGACCTAACATCCGAGAGACCTTGGGATAGTGTTCTGCAATTTGATTGTGGAAAATTGTCTTTCAAGAGAGGTAATGCACTTGTGTATTACCTATGTTGTGAAGTGCATAAAAACACCATCAACAGAACTGGCACTAGAAGGAGGGCAGCATGACATGTTGAGGCTACAAAGATGAATGTTGGAAGTTGAAAAGAGCACTTTCAAAGAAGAAATCTGAGATATAGTGATCTCTTTTAATGTTGAAGCATAAAATAAAAAAAAAATTGAAGGCAAAAGAAGCTCAGTGAAAATGGAGCAGCATGTACAAATCAACATTGCTCAGTTACATGCAGATTTAAATAGGAGATTGAAGAGACCATTGCAGCAATTTGCATTGGCGAATAAGTGTAGGATCCATTGCACTTGCAGGCATAACGAATTGGAGTGTCTAACCTTCTTGAGTAGAATTGAAAGGGTCTTGCAAGGAGAGATTCCCTTTTGGGAAATATATCAACCTTTAGCTCTTGCAGATCCAAAGGAAGAATTGACAACCATGGCAGCCAAGGCATTTGAAGAGTTGATCCAAGAATGTTTGGGCAACAAAGATGGACCAAGATTGGAGGAAGCACTAATGTCAAGCTGGTGCAGATTTCACAATGCACCTCATTCAGAATTTACTTGTCCTTCATGTGCAAGCATCATCACCAAAGTCAAAGGCAATTTGAACAAGTTGGAGCAGCCAATTGTCAAGGAGAATGAGTCATCCCACATGGTAGAAAATCTATCAGCATCTGGAGGACAGCAGCTTCAAGATAAACCAGGAAATCTGCCACGAACTAGTGCTGGGACAACAAACACTGAAGCTGAAAATCAAGAAGGAGAAGTTGATTTCCTTGGGATAGCAAAAAGCTTTGGTGAAGGTTCACTAAGAATGGAGTTGGAAAGCCTCTCCTTTTCCAGTAAGGGGCAGTCCTCCACTCAAGAAGAGGAGCCATTGGCAATTGAGGATGAATCAATGAAGTTTGCAGCAGTATATGCTGGGGTAGCCAATGAAGATGTTGAATATCAGCAAGAGGAAGAGGTTGACAGCCTTGGGACAACAGAAAGTGATGATGAGGACCCAGTAGTGGAAAGATATGACCAACTCATCTCCAGATTAGCAAAGGATTGGTTAGAGCTAAAATGTCAGGTGGATTTGGAGGTATTGCTGCTACCAAATTGGTGCAGGCTCCATGATTCATCCCACTCTGAGTTCACATGCGGACTGTGCCAAGAAGCCATGAAGTAAGTCAAAGAACAATCGAGGCAACCGAGTACACCACATCCTCTACTTGCTGCCCAGATGGAACGTGAAGATCAAGAGCCTAAGCCAAGTAATGACTCAGCTGAAGGCAATCCTCAAGAGGATGTTGGAACAGAAATAAGAGGAGGACAGCAATATAGTCTTGAGCTTCCAAGCGATGAAGTAGATCAAACAGGAATGCGGTCCACCAGTCATCAAGAATTTCTTCCTCTTGAAGAACATTTGTGCACCATGGACGATGGGCTTCATGGTGAGTCCTTGGAGGGAGATTGCATGGTGAATTTTGGTCCCCTTGATGAGGTGTCATCAATTGATGACTTCTTTCCATTGGGAGATGTGTTGTGGAGGTATGCTCATGCCGAGGAAGAGCACATCCTAGAAGATGGTAGCGATGAAGACATACTCCTTCAGCCTCTGAATGTTGATGCAGAAGAGTTTCCAGATTGGGAGAGGGGTTCCTTCTCTGTTTATAGTGATAGTGAGCAAGGGGAAATGAGTGAACGTCATGATGAGTTGCATGAATGGCAAAGAGAAGAAGACAAAGGCAGGGGTGCTCAGATAGCTGCCAACAAAGATGAAGCATCTGGTCGACTACAAGATGCAACTTGAAGTCCTTCTGCCATGATCATTGTTGATCCTCCTTCATATTCAGATGGTTGCAATAGGACAAATTTGCACATGTCATCATCCCATGACATTGAGCATCATGAAGATAGGTTCAACACTTGGGAAAGGAGATGGGACAGCGTGCTGCCTTTCCGAGACAACAATCAAGTGGATCCCAAGTTTGAGAATGATCAATATGATGAAGTACTCCTTTTTGAAGAACTGCCAAGGGGAATTGTTGATCCCATGCAAGACATGGAAGAAGTGTTTGTTGCCTCGCCCTCCCTGCCTTATGTAAAATTGATTCTTGAAGTGTTGCACCCTCCATCATGCTCGCCCGAGGTTGCTAATGCAAAGACTGACGATGCAATGCTTGCTCTTGATTGTCAAATATTGCCACCTCCATGTGACAACACCCAAGTTCTATCCTTCCTTGCTCCTGTTAATTTTCATAGTTGCACTTATCATTTTGATTATGGAAACGAACATGTTTATGGATTAATCACGGGTTTAATGAGCCTCCTTAATTGTTGATTCTTCATGATGTTGGGGTAGAATTTGAATGTTGCCATATTGAATTTATTTTCTTTAAACATAAGGATAAATCTGCATGGTTGAGAACTATAACGACTGCCCGTTTGCTTGTACATGCATTTCAAAATCCAATGAGCATGAGTGTCAGCTCACCTTACCCGAACATAGTTCTTTGTAAATATCTTTGTACATAACTCATTTTGAGTAGTGTAGGTTTCCTGTAAATACTCCACTTTCCTGCTTTCCTTAGGTTAGTTGGTTTGTTGTAGGTTGCTTGCCTTGGGGTGTTTTCTTTCGTTGTCTCATTTTGGTGTTTGCTTTTCATTTGCTTTTGTTTTCTCTTGCTTTGATGTTGCTTTGCTTGGGGTCCCTCTGCTTTTGGCTTGGCACATCTGTGCGCACAACAACCATTCTTATTTTCTAGGGTTGTTCTATGTATTTCTTTGTCAAACTCTAATCAATTTTTTAGAGTGGATGGTGAAGATCTTCTGTTAGTATCAAGTGATCTAGATGTTTGATTCAAAGTGGATAATTCATTGGTCAGTCTGATTCTAAAGTATTCTTGAATCTTATATCTCTCACAAATTTTAAGAATTTGACATTCATTGTAGGCCCTTTGTGAAGTCTAGTTAAGTGAAAAATCTAAAATTATGCTCCAGCGCCACTGTGATTCTCAGCCCTGAGTGTGAGTTTCATTGCTTGTGGGTTGAAATAAAAGAACTGAAAAGAGAAAAAGAAACAAAAAAAAGAAAGAAAAATATTGAAAATCAAAAGAAAAGAAATTCAGCTTTTCAGGGGTATACAAGCAACTCTACCGGGGCTATGGACGCCCGGCCGGCAGTAGAGCAATGTTCAGGAGAATCATAGCGACAACCTCGTCGGGGCTATGGACGCCTGACTGGCAGCGAGGCAATGTCTCGGATGCTTTTGGAGTTAGAATAAACTGCGTAGCTTAACTTGATGGAGCTTGGATTCTTACAGCAATTGAAGGATGGGAATTAACGCAATTGCACACACTTGGATTTTCAGCATACTAAAGGTTGGGTTAACTAGTGGTTTTGATCCTTTGGTTGAGTGTCTGGCTTGTTTTCCCCAACATGAAGGTCAGAACTAGAGATTCTAGGTTCGTGATTCCAGTTTGTCATCGAAATGCTCCAGAGCATTTCCCCTAGCAAGTCACCATTTGTTGTGCATATTTTGCACACACGCCCCACCGTAGGCAGGGACCCTCTTTTTTCGCTCCCGACGGACTTCTTTGCTCTCGTCTCATTTTGCGTGTCCCTCATTTTTCCGTCCTAGTTGGTCAACGTGCCCTTCAAAGTCTCATTTTTTGTTGACCATATTTTTCCCCCTAAATAAAAAATTGCTAAGTCTTGGGTTTTTCGGGCTTCGCCCCCCTGCTCGCTCGATTCGCTTTTTCCTTCATTCTTTGACTTTGGGGATAGATTTCCTATGGATTTTGGATGTTTTGTGGTGCCTAAGTGAACTAACAAGGTTTCATTAAGTTTCAAGAAGTTTTGAAAAATCCAAAATGGCTTTCCTGCAGCGGCTTCCCTTCAACGGCTTCCCTACAACGGCTTCCCTGCAGTGGCTTCCCCACAACGGCTTCCCTGCAGTGGCTTTCTCACAACGGCTTCCCCGCAGTGGCTTCCCTGCAGCGGCTTTCCTGTAACAGCATTCTTACAGCGGCATTCTGGGCTCATGTTTCCAGAACGTACCAGCGCATCTCAAAATCAGAAACGGACTTCGACCCAGATGCTAAAATGGGGTCTTATCCTCCCCTATCCTTTTAAATTCCAAATTTGCATCCGAGAAGTACCATCCAGAGTTTCGTGCTCTCGTGGTCGTTTTAAAACAGCATTCCTACAGCGACATTTTGGGCTCATGTTTCCGGAACGTACTAGCGCACCTCCAAATCAGAAACGGACTTCGACCCAGATGCTAAAATGGGGTCTTATCCTCCCTTATCTTTTCAAATTCCAAATTTGCATCCGAGAAGTACCATCCGGGGTTCTGTGCTCTCACAGTCGTTTCAAAACAGCATTCCTACAGTGGCATTCTGGGCTCATGTTTCTGGAACATACTAGTGCATCTCAAAATAAAAAACAGACTTCAACCCAGATGCTAAAATGGGGTCTTATCCTCCCCTGGCTTTTCAAATTCCAAATTTGCATCCGGGAAGTACCATTCAGAGTTCCATGCTCTCACGGCCATTTCAAAACAGCATTTCGGCCTCTCATTTCCAGTTTCAAGAAGCCTACCATGGGTCCGTCGATAGAACCATTTGATCCAATGAATAATGCTACAATTCCATTAGGAAGAAGACATCTTTCAGGCAGTTCTAGCTACAGTAAAAGGGAAATCAGCTAGAAGACAAAACTGCTACAGTGACTGACCACTACAGGACAGAATAGGGAAAAGACAAAGATGTATTTTAAATTGTTGAATATTGTGGGGTAGGTGAAGCCCTAATGTAAATTGAATCTGGGCCACACAATGTAACTCAATCCTGACCATTTATTCAAGCTTTGGAAAACTATAAATAGGGGTCTCCCCCTCATTTGTAAGGGTTTGAGAGTTGTAAAAACTTTCTGTAGCAATAGAAAGTAGCATTGCATGATCTATGGGTGTTACCTTTTGAGTTTGCTCATTATGTGTGCATGGTTCTACCTTCCAAGTTAGTTTTAGTTGTAGTTTCTTGAATGGAAGTGGTAATGGTGATTGTTGTTATAGTATTTGAAGAGCTTTCAGCCTATACTTTTGGTACTTGTTGATGACAAGCTGTTGTGCAAAGTTAGCTTGGGATTTTTATTATTATTTGATTGTTGAAACTTAGTTCATTTGCATGTTCATGATGTGTGTATGCAAACTGAAAATCTACAGTCCTTAGAAGATTGCACTGGTTTTGTGTAACTGTAGGATTCTCTTGGCCAAGCAAAACCTAGTTTAGGGAGTTTGTCTACTGTAGCAGCCTCCATGATCACTGTTCATTCATAGTTTTAGATCCAGGAACCTTTTCTCTTCCCTGCCCCTTTTCCTTTTTTTAAAAAATTAACCTTAAGCAAGGTTCATTGCACATTGTAAAGCTAAATTTGATGTTGAAATGGAGTTCCAAACTGCTGTTTGAACCTGCAGCAAACACTCAGCAACTTTCCCATCTCAAGAACTCCATTTGCAAATCCAACTTCCCCGCTTTGTAACTCATCCGTAAGTCCACCTTGTGATTCCAGCAAATCACATAGATCAACTGAAATATTCAAAGCATCATCATGACCTGACATCCGAGAGACCTTGGGATAGTGTTCTGCAATTTGATTGTGGAAAATTGTCTTTCAAGAGAGGTAATGCACCTGTGTATTACCTATGTTGTGAAGTGCATAAAAACACCATCAAGAGGATCGATTCCCAAGTCTATTTTTTTCTCTATCTACATAAGTTCTTCTTCCATTGCCTTCATCTAATGCCCATCCTTATATTCTTCACTCACTTTTTTAGGTTCAAATTTAGAAAGTAAAAACAAATTTCCCTCAACTTCAATAGCTTTGCTTCTTATCAATACACCTTTCCTCTTATCTCCAATGATTTGATCTTCAGAATGATTCTTCTGCACATACTTAGGGGTTTTAGAGGTCTTCTCCAAAGCTTATTCCTCTTCATTTTGCACTTCTTTACCATTAGATTTTTCTTCTACTTCTCTGCAATCATGTTCATCTGGCACATATCCATTTACTACAATAGAATTCTACAATTTTTCATCAACTTTAACATTTGCACTTTCAATTATCTTTCTTAGCCTTTTGTTGTAACATTTGTAACCTTTGCTTCTAATAGAATATCCAATGAAGATACCTTCATTAGACCTTGGATCAAACTTTCCCAAACTTTCCTAAGTTTTCTTCATCTCTTTTGATGTAACATTTTCTTCCAAACACTCTAAATTACTTCACAGTAGGAATCCTTCCATACCATATCTCATAAGGAGTCTTTGTGTTATTATCTTTAACTTGAACTCTATTAAGTTTGTAAACATCAGTATGAATAGCTTCTCTCCAGTAGAATTTCGATAGATTTTCCTCTTTCATCATAGTCCTTGCAGCTTCTTGAATAGTTATATTTTTCCTTTCAACAACTCCATTCTATTGAGGAGTTCTAGGGGTAGACAAATGCCTCTTTATTCCATCAACTTCACAAAACATGTTAAACTCATTGGAGGTGAATTCACCACTTCTATCAAACCTCAAACATTTTATTTTCAAAATATATTTCATTCTCAACCATAGCTTTAAATGCCTTGAATTTATCTAATGCATTAGATTTCTCTCTAAGAAAAGTAACCCATGTCATTCTAGAATAATCATCAATAAAAATCATAAAGTACATATGACCTTGTATACTTCTCACTCTTGTAGGACCACAAAGATCTATATGCACTAATTCTAGTAGTCTAGCAGCATATTGTTCCTTTCCCTTAAAGCTACTCCTTGTCTATTTTCCAAATTGACAACTCTCACAAACAACATTGATAGGTTTTGTGATTCTAGGTAAATCTCTCACTGCATGAACTGAAATAATTCTTGACAATCAAAATTCATGTGGTGCATCCTTCGGTTCCATAACCAACTATCATTAATCTGAGACATAAAGCAATTACCATCAACACCTTTAAGTTGATAGATGTTTCCATTTGTTCTCTTACCAACAGGAATCATAGTTTTGGACCCTTTCCAGATCTCACATACCTCATCCTTAAACATAAGATTATACACTTTGCTACACATTTTTATGACACTCAAAAGATTATATCTTAAGCCCTTAACATAATAAACATTGTCAATATTATTCTTTCCATCAAAACTGATTGAACCTATTCCACAAATCTTAGCTCCTAAATCATCTCCAAATTTAACTAATCCACCATCATACTTTTCAATTTTAACAAACTTAATTTTGTATTTGGTCATATGATTAGAGGACCCACTATTAACAACCTAGTAATTATTACCCTCTTTGACTTGAAAATAAAATACCAAAGTACCTTCAACCTTGTCCTTTATCTCTAGAATACTTTCCTTCACACAACTTTCAGGGTTAGCAGAACTAGATTCTTCTTTTATAGCCAAAAACAAGCATTCGTTATCATCAAAATCTCCATAATCAGATTCATCATCAAAAATATGAACATCTTTTTTCACATAGTAAGATTTCTTAATCATTTTTCCTTTATTTTCCTTGTTCTTATTGTTTAGAGCTCTTTTTGGACATCTAGAAGCATAATGACCTATATAACCACATCTAAAACTTTTGAAAGGTAAAATACCTTTGTACTTATCAGTGCCATTTTTCATCTTCCTCACAAATTTAGCTTCCAAATCATCAAGATCTTCTTCACTTGAATCTTCAACCTTCTCTAATTTACCAACCTTGAAAGTAGTCTCTACTTTTGTACCTTTCTTCAGTTTTCTCATTTCAAATGCAATTAGTGTACCGATCAACTGATCTCTAGAATAATTGTCAAAATCAACAGTTTCTTCAATAGCAGATATATTTTCACTATAACAATCTGGAAGAGATCTGATAACTTTCTTCACTATTTTAGATTCTTTAACTATTGCACCAAGGCCTCTCATAGCACCTACCAACTCATTAACTCTTTGTATGTATCCTTTAATTGTTTCATCTTCAAACATATACATCATTTCAAACTATGCCTTCAAGTTTTGCAACTTTACTTGTTTGACCTTCAGATATCCTTCATAAATTCTTTCTAGCTTATCCCAAACTTCTTTAGAAGTCTTCAAGCTCATAACTTTAACTAATTCACTATTCGAAAGACTATTCATAATAATAAATCTTTCCTTAGCATTGATCTCATATGCCTTGATTTTTGCACTTGTACTTGGACCAGTCAGAGGTGGATTATATGTATTATGATAAGCCTTCTCAATCTCATATCCCTGAGTAGATGGATATCCTTCCATATTTTTCTTCCAGAATTCATAATCTAAGCCATTGAATCTAGGATATTCCAAAGCAATATTGTTTGCCATCCTAGATCTACCTCAGGTGGTTAAGCTCTTCTTCAAAGAACCTTTCTCTGATACCAATTATTGAAATGAACAAGACCACTGAGAGGGGGGTGAATCAGTTGTAGCAAATTAAACCTTCAAGACCCTCAACAGTAATGAGATCCATAACCATTCATTAAACCCTTATTTTTTCAGTATGATTAAACATGAAATGCACATTACAGAAACTGAAATCAAAACATCATATACAAGAGAACTCCATATTTACATGGAAAAACCAATGAGGTAAAAACCACGGTGAGGATTAGCTCACAATATAAGTAATAGAAAAACATGTACAAAAGGGCTCACTATCAGAATAGGACACGTAGATCCAAAAAGGCTCACTATCACAGAAAGAATACAAGAAGATAGAAAAATAATGTTATGCAACAAGGAATCCACCACAATTGCTTGCACACTTTCACAGTCTCACATGAAATATTTTGGATGCCTTAAGCTAACTGCCTTTAGGAACCCTAACATGAAATTTGCATTGCTCTACTCAAATTTTCATCACTCACATCAATTTCACATCTTTCTTCTTACTCTTTCATCTCTCCCTTGCTTCATCAACTCACAACAACACCATACTATGACTGGCAGCTTAGTATGGGCTAACTACACTTGATCCATGAGGATTCAAAGTGTATTCAATCCACTAAACATCAGTCCCAATAAGATCATTCAATACAAAACTAAACTAAGCATCAATTAAAACTAACATATTAAATCATGAAAGCTTCAAAAACACCTATTGTAATCCATTGAAACTTATCCTATTGGGGGAGTGGTGTTGCATTGATGTGCAGTGGTGACCCTTTCTCAATCCCATGGATAAATGAGCTTGTTCTAATCGATTCTATTGAAGAGAATCGACAAAACCAATTATATATGTGTGAGAAAACATGATTTAAAACTAAATTAACATGATCTAAGCTATTTCAACATGATGTAGGCTAAGATGATCGATATGAATGTATGCAAAGCTAATCTAAATGGATTTTAAGCTAAAAATATTCAAAACCTAAGTTACCATGGAAGTCATTAATGGAAGCTAAGCTAATGATGAAAGTAAGTTAAGCTAAAAGATACTAAATAAGTGCTCAATATGAGTGCAATTGAAGTTGATTTTAATAGCATAAGTTTTCTCTTAAAAGATGGATTCATTTGTCTCCAAATATTGACCTATTTATAGGAGAGCAAATGAGAAATGAAGGGTTAAGATTAAAAAGGTTAATCAATGGTCAAAAATGGAGAGATGAAACGTGGATCATGGATTATCATCAATGGATGATAATCAATGATCATATAGATGAAAGAAAGAATCAAGGGTTCATATTCTTCCAAACAAACACATTCAAAACTTGCACAAGAAGTCTCGTAAGCTAACTTGCACAAGAAATCTTGTAAGTGTTGGAAAAACAAGAGCAGACAACTGAGGGGGGGTGAATCATTTATCACATAATTTAATACTCATTCAACCTTGTTAACCTTTAATCTCATATCTAATAATTAATAGTGAAAGCATGAATCAACAACACATCAGAAACACATGAACACCAAGATTTTATACGTGGAAACCCTATTAGGGGAAAAACCATGGTGGATGTTAGTCCACAATATTATACCCTGTTAGAAGTATAATGAAAAATGAATAAGGAATGCTCATGCATTTAGGCACATTGCCTAGAGCTCACTGCTCAGAAGGGAAGGCTTACTACCTTACATAAAATAATCAGATTAAATCCATCTGATGAGGTTGAACTGAGAAATTAGTTTCTACAAAAGGTTAATGATAGTTTCGGTTAGGCACAGAAAGACTTCTTCACACTTCACTCAATCTTCTTCACACTCTACTCTGAAATCAAATGATTTGATCTTTATTCGCACATTTCACATTCACACTTCGAATACATTCACTGAGCATACATCAAAATGAGGAAACAATCACTCTTATTTATCCTCTACATGAATTTACATCAACTCTATTGGCCACAAATAAATAATAGATGAACACAAATTGTCGGCCCAATTCAAGAACAAATCTCAATGCGCACCAACCTAAGTCGGCCACATTATAATGAATACCTAAATCAACATCCTCGAACATGTGAAGCATTAAAAAATTAATCCATAAGGATCCACAACACGCTACCATCATCATGTCGGCCAAGAACATGAAAAACTCAAACACACAAAGGAAAATCTTTGATCACAAGCACATCGATCAATGTGGACGTACCACAATGATAGAGCACAATCTAGAACCATCACTGAACATCACGGTAGCATACGCAACAACTTAATTTACCATAATTTCATTCTCTTCTTCCAGAAACACCTGCTATAGTAACAAAATAACTGTACGAACTAAGAAACTCATAACTCGCTTCAATCTTGATGTGTACCACTGAAACTTCCAGAGAACATACTAGATAGGATCAGCAACAAACCCTTTAATGCATGACTTCTGATTATCAATGTACACAATGTTCCACCATTTTGATTGTCACAGCTTCACAGACTGCCTACAACATATCTATTCTAATTTTCTCATATCCTCAATATTTACAACCTTCAGAATCATTAATGCTAATAGTGTTGACATCAATGACAAACACATATCAGCAACACAACCACAACATCCAACAGTAAGTTTGTTATGAGGGAGAATATTCCTTTTTTCAAATGAGTGAAGAAAGAGAATATTCTTTGGAATATTCTCATGGGTGAGGAAAATTAGATATTTAGAAAATTAAAACAAAGTTTTAATGTGCAAAAGGGAAAGGAATGTGTAAAAGAGGAATATTCCATGGGAATATTCCTTTTGGAGGAATGTGTAAAAGAGGAATATTCCCTTGCAAGTGGAGGAAATTGGATTTATTAGTAATTTGATAATTAAATAAAGTTTTAATTATGCAAATTACCTGGGAATTAAATGATATTAAATAAATGATTTAATGAAAAAGGGGAAAGAATGGCATTTAATTAAACAATTAAGATTATTTAATTTAAATGAGAGGATTTAGGGTGTTAAAATTAGATATTTTGATTTATCCAATTTAACAATACAAAAGGTTATCATGAAAGGGTAGAAATTAACCTAATTAGATTACTTCGATTAATAGATGAAAATGATGCGATTAATTAAATAGCTAGGCTAATTTAATTAAACAAGAAAAAGGGGGATGGGTTTTAGGATGAAATGGTGTTAGTATATCGAATTTAAGCGTGCAATACCATTCAGGACATTTTTAAGTGTCTACACATACATATTTATATCAAGATCTACCTCAAAAACCTTTTCCAATGTCGGCCACTAGTCGTTATACATACAAATTCAAAATAGGTCGACACCTAAACATTCCCACGGTGGATAGGAACAAAAGACGGCCTACATAAATCCTTAATTAGGACCCAAATAGATCCCAACACACCTCAACACACTTCTACAATCCTCGCATGTAGTGTTAAATACAAGGTCGGCCAACACCTATGCAAAATAACATAATCATTAAGTACACGCTTCCTTGAATCAATCCAAAACTTCTAGACAACATAATTTATTTGAACACAATCCATAATAATCCATGAAATTCTTAAGATTCATCAAACACTTTATCCAAGCTCACATCATACAAACACTTCAACTCAAAACAACTAGTAACCCTTATTTGCATACTGATAAATGAAACTCACTCTATACTACACCAAATCAAGTAAAAACTTGAATACAAAAACATAAAAGAATTATAATAAACTTCACAAATCTGCACAACCTGAAGCCAAATAGTGGAGAAACGCAGAGCAAATACATTTCTCCTAGGCCACAAAAAACATCACTAAACAACCGGTTCACATAGTGGTAAAAATATCTCACTGTACAATGATCCAAAAACCTAAATTTTGAATATAGCAACCTATGACAACCTTGAATAACCTATAAGATTCGCACAATCTTACCATCAACATAGAAGAAATGTAGAGCACAATACCAGAACACACTATGAACACTTGCAAAACATAGTTTATTCTATTTATCAAATTTTCTCAAAAACATTTGGAAACCAAGTACTAGAGACATCATCTCAGCTTGTTACTTCATTCCAAATCACCTTCAGACTCTGCAACAAAAAATATAGCTCCATGTACTCGCAACACTTCCTCAAGGTATCAACTATAGATGCACAACCTGTTTTCCTATTTTTCACAATTTTCTCAATATCCTTAGCATCTTCATCTCACATTTGACATCAATGACAACACTAGTCAGTAGACTTCTTGTTGACATCAATGACAACACCTTCATACTTGCAACACAAACCCCATGAGTATGAAATTTACAAATCCTCTATTCCAAAACACAAATCAAAGTCCCACACCTCAAAATCAATCCAAAAAATCGAGGATTCATATTGTCCCATGAAAAGTGCCACATCAGCTTTGAAACACAAATCAAGGCCCTACACCATCATTTCAAAATACAAACCAAGGCCCATTATTTCAAAATACAAATCAAGGTCCAACATTTCAATTTCAAAGTGCTAATTAGGGTCCATCTCCTCAATTTCAAAATGCCACACCAAACACAAATATGACAAATCAAAATACCAATTTCATTCCAAATCAAAACAACACCAATGCAACATTCACACATCAATATCAACAATCTCCCATGCAACAAAATTTCAATCCAAATCCAAAATTTGACACTAATTCCACCATGCAAAATCAACCAAACACAACAGCCATCTCTCGCAAACACCTTAATGCAACAAATGCAAGCAATGCAACAACAAATGACAAACATGCTATTGGGGACAACTAAGAAGACATATTCTATGGAGGAATTGTGTCCTTATCCATTTGATAGAAATCTATACATGCCACCTTTTCCCCCTCATTTCACTCCACCAACTTTTACTAAATATAAAGGAAAATGGGATCTAGTGGAACACATACGAGAATTTAACACATGTATGGATATCGCTTTTGAGCCTACATATTTGATTATACTATTTTCATGAATTATTATAGGATATGCTCTAGATTGGTTTTCACACCTTCCTCTAGGGATTCGGACATGGGGTGACTTGGCTGGCATATTCATTAATCATGTTCCCTACAATATAGAAAGTGACATGACCCTCATAAAATTATGCACAACTAAACAAGATGAGGGAGATTCACTCACATCATTCTACCGATGATGGAAAAGTATGGATAGCAAGTGTCCTTGTCACATACTTGAGAAACAATTAGTCCCCATGTTTGTGGAAAAGCTTAACACAAAATTAATGACTCAACTTCAAATACAATATTGCACAACTTTTAAGGACATCATTGAAAAGGGTGTATGTATTGAAAAGGCTCTTATGACAAAGGGACTAGTTAAAGGGCGCAAAGAAAATCCAAAAGCTAATAATGAAAAAATAAAATTTTGGTCCTGAAATAAGAATGTCACTAATGATGGGGTTGTAGATGCTAAAGTGATGAATCAAGGTAACCCCACCCTTCATCTTAAAGGTCCCTCTACATCAAACACATAAACACCCAATCATGATCAAACATTAAATACTGTCCAAAATAATCAACAACGCAAAGGACCTCCTTGCACAAAGAGAACATACACACCCCTAGGGGAACCCATTGAGTCAGCTTTAAAGAAACTTTTACAATCAAACATCATTCAACTTCCAAACATTAAATAATGTGAACCAACCTTGGTCAAACCCAATTGGTGGAACGAAAATGAATTTTATGAATATCATCGTGGAAAAGGACACAAGACATCATCATGTTAGACACTTAAGAATCTCATTCAAGATCTTATTGAACAAGGAGACATTTCAATGGATAACTTAGCCTAAAAATAATGTTTATCATACCATATTCAAAACTCCCTTGCAATACCATGGAAAATGGAAGGCCTCCAATTTAGGGAATAATAAAAGTGCTAATTATACCCATATTATGCATGACTATACAATCCATCACATTCGAGCCCCTGATTAACATGTTGCTACCATTACCATTAATAAAAGTTTAGAATTTTTCATCACTAACCTCAGAGCTAAGGTGACCCTTCAAGGAGTTGCTTCTAATTCACAACCAAAAATTTAGTACAAACTCCTTGATCATCTAGGAAAGACACCCACACAGATATCCATTCTTGAGCTGCTTCACATTTCCCCAAAGCACAAGCCAATATCCTAGACAAATCCTTACAAGAAAAATTTGTACCTTCTGACCTAAATTTCAACCAATTTAGAGCCATGATTGGATACCTAGCTACACCTCATCATGTCACCTTTTTCGAACAATATCATGATCCCCTACACCTTGAAGTCTACATAAATAAACATAAAATCAAATGCATCTTGGTAGATGGTGGAGTAGGTCTAAAAATATGTACCCTCAAATTCATTATAGCATTGGGATTCTTTGAGGCTTGTATAGATCGATCTAAGATAATTGTTATCAGGGCTTATGATGATGTTGAGCATTCGTTTGAAGGATTAATCACACTTCCTATGAGGGTTGGCCCCGCTATTCAGAACACAATGTTCCATGTCTTGGGATTAGACTTGCCTTGCAATCTTCTCCTAGGTCACCCATGGATTTATTCCATGAGATTTGTACCTTCCACCTATCACCAATGCCTGAAGTTTCCTTACAATGGCATTGAAATTACTATACTAGGTGATCTTGATCCCTTCCAATACTACAATAATCTGAGAGGGACCACTAAATTTCAAGTGTGTGTTAATCAAGAAGCTTCATCCTCCACCTTGTCACATTACATTGATCCATATTCCTTGCTCAAATCATCCACTCCATTCACTGTGCCTTCCAAAACTAAGGTCCAGATCCATGATATGGGGCATGGAGAGTATCGTATGGATAGTTCATTTTGTGCTGAGAAGTCATCCACATGAGAAAATGTTAATGTTGCTAAGGATATGTAGACTCTTAAGAATGATGTTGAGTTAACTTTAGATGGTTGTGCCTAGATCAAAACCTTTTGGGATCCTGATGATACCTTTGTCTTCACCATATCCACTCATGATCCTATTGAGAATGTTCATGATCATCCCTCTCCCTCTGATGAT
>CM021105.1:19413573-19561772 GCA_007115665.2 Sequoiadendron giganteum
CTAGAGCAAAAATTTTGACAAGTAATTGCATCATACTATCTAGCATATGCGACTTCACATGCAAATGTGTCGCAATTTCACCAAATGTGATGCAAAATATCAAATGTTTCGAAATCCCTAGAAAATATGAGATTTTAGTCAAATGCGGTGTTTCACACTACAATTGCATCACAAAATCTCACATGTAGACCAAAACCACACATATTTCACTTGACCCTACACTTGCATCATAATTTATAATTACGGCATGAAAAATCAGTTGCGTCTAACCCTAAGCAGTTGCGTCGAACCGAAACACTTGTGGCAAATTGCATGCACTTGCGGCCCATGCGATAACAGATGCAGTCAACTAGGTTAATTGCATCTATTTGCCCCCTTTTAGAGGCCTAAATCTACCAAAAATTTAAAAATTCACAAAGCAAGGATCAAGCACTTACCGTGTTCCCCAAGCCCTCTGGTCGTTTGTAGGTCTGAACTCTATACCTGCGATGTGCTATGTGTGGAATTAGCATGTTTCTAACAAGAGCTCTACAGTAGGGTTTGCACTCAAATCACTATTCACTCCAAATCAAAATGCACAAATGACTATTTTTGGAAACCCTAGGCCCATTTATACCTTTCTAAAAGTGGGATTTTGCAAACCTTCATAACTATCAATGTAAAATGTGGAGGTCTAAACCATTTTATGATGTCCTGATGGTCCCAAATTCATTTCTTTTGTTGTCAATGTCATTAAATCGGCTTGTCGAAAAAAAATTCACAATTTTTCAAAATTTCCAAACAAATTTGAGGGCGCATGGGTCTATCCCACCTTCTCTAAGGCATGTTAGGGCATGGTGTGAAAATTATTTTCTTCATTCTTTGACACAATGCTCAAATCACATTATTTCAAAGAGGGGTAAAGTGTACACTAAAAAATGTCTTGGTTTGTGAGCATCATTTTTCTGCATTGTCCTATCTTCTTCCTTGCATGATTAAATAATTTTAATAATTTAATTATTGACCTTGATCACATTCCTCTATTAAGTAAATAATTTTAATTATTTAATTAATTTATTTCTTGGTCTTTATTCTTCTCTGATCAATTAAATAAATTAAATATTTATTTAATCATGTCGCTAACATTCTCTTTATGTCTATAATTAAATAAATTATTATTTATTTAATTGTTCGCCCTTCGTCATTCATCTATAGTTAAATAATTATTTTTAATTATTTATCTATTCATTGATCATTTTCGTCCTCCTGTGGTTAAATTATTTGACTCCCTCTTATCACTCTTCCACTACTAAATAATTAATCTGATTTAATTATTTAATTTCTTTTTCATTGCCTCTTTATTTAATTTAAATGGTTTCGCAATCATTTTAAATTAAATATTCATTTCCCTTTCTCTCATAAATAAATAATCTTTTTTATTATTTATTCCTCCATGTCTTTTACAAAATTAAATAAAATGGTCAAAGAATCCTCTCATGAATTAAATAATTTTATTATTTAATTCCTCCACTACCTTCCCTCCACTTTCTTATTTCAAATTTGGATCGTTGATTGCCTCTAATCTACAAAGAATCTTGACCATCCGTTCATAGCCGTCCCTAGTCCACTACTTTGTGGTGCATGAATCCTCCACCATTGATCTTGGCATCTTCTAGAGGATTAATCTCATTTATCTATTCAAGAAGCTTTTCTATAAAAGAAGGCTTTCTCATCGATTTAGGCTTTACAAATTCTCAAACATTCATGCTACCATATCATTGTCACTTGCAGGTATTTGTGCAACAAAAACTAAGAGAAATTTTACAAAAGCGGATTTGAGGAGAGGCAAGGAAGATGAACCAAGTTTGATAGGGGAGTTTACTATTTCTTTTGATGTTCATTTGATTTCTTCCTTATCATTTATACTTTCTTGCTTTGGATTTGCATTTTTGGTTTAGATTAGAAGTAGAGTGTTTGCTACTTGATCTTTATCTCCTTTTGATTTGAATTTCCACATCTTTACAGTTGCAAGAAGGTTTTCTATTCAAAGGTAATTAGTTGTACATTCCTAGGGAGTCAATGAGAGAGAATCTTTGGAAGGAGAATCATTGTGGCAGCCTAGCAAGACATTTTAGACAAGATAAAACTTACCTGCAACTGAGTAGACACTATTATTGGCCATGAATGTAGGTTGATGTGAAGAGGTATGTGGAGAGATGTAGAGTATGCCAGCATGCAAAGGGCAGTGGTCAAAACACTGGTTGGTACTAACCATTACCTGTGCCACATAGACCATGGGATTTTGTATAGATTTTGTAGTAGGATTGCCTAGAACTCAAAGAGGCAATGATTCCTTTTTTGTAGTTGTGAATAGGTTCTAAAAAATAGTCCATTTCATTCCTTGCAAGAAGACTAGGGATGCAACAAATATAGCTAAATTGTTTTTTCAAAGAAGTGGTGAGATTGCATGGTATACCTAGGAGTATAATATCTGATAGAGACACTAAGTTTGTGGGTCACTTTTGGAGAACACTTTGGAAGAAGCTAGGCACCCATCTCATTTTTAGTTCAGCTTACCATCCCCAAATGGATGGTCAAAGAATTAGTCCACAGAAGTTTGGGCAATATGTTAAGGTGTCTTGTTGGAAACACACCTAGTAACTGGGATATGGCATTAGCATAGGTTGAGTTTGCATATAATGATTCTCTAAATAGGATTAGAGGTTTGAGCCTATTCTATATTGTTTATGGTATGCATCCAAGGGGTGTATTTGGACTCAGAGATCTTGATAATTTATAGAGAATTTCTAATGGAGATGATTTTTCCAAAGTTATCAATGACCATGAAGAGGTCAAACTGTAGATTAAGGGAAGAGACTTGAAGTACAAACAATATGTTGATAAGAAAAGAAGAGAAGAGAAGTATGTTTTCAGGTTGGTGATCTTGTTTTGGCTCATCTCAAGTAGGAGATATTTACAAAAGGTGGATACAACAAACTGAAAATGAAGATCTCATAAAGTTTTCTACAAATGCTTACAAAATATACCTTCCTTCTGATATGGGCATCTCACCCATCTTCAATGTGGTTGATCTCTATCCCTACAAGGGTGAGGAAATAGATAGAGCAATAGAAACATATCCAATTCTAAAATGGGAACAACAAGTGACCAAGTCGACTCTGATTGATATTGAATCTTGAACAAGAATTTTTTGAAGAAGACCTGAGGAAATGAATATTTTAAGTACCTAGTTAAATGGGAGGGTCATCCTCTAGAGGATGCCACTTGCTTATTAGTTGTTGATATCTCAAACTATGATCATAGCATTGATGACCTCATGAGTAGGATCTTATGATTTTTTTTTGTTTTTAGGTGAGCCTAATGTAGGGGCATCGACCTTCAATTTTGGTTTTTATTTTGTTTATGTTTTGGTGTTTAGTTTTGCATCCTTAATCACCAAATTTTGGTTTTTGATTAGAAATAAGGGGGTGTGTTGTATGGTGAGTAGATCCACATTGTTGTGAAGGCAATTTTGATCATGCAAAAGTAAAATAACACTCACACATCCACGTGCGTAGAAAGAGGTAAGAATTAGTTAACAGTTGGAGTTTGTAAAAGAATAAAAGAAGATAGCATCAAAAGGCAGAGAATAAGAGTGGATGGTGGTGACAGGGGAAAACCAAATATAGGTGTAGTGAATTGTTTTCAAAAATGGTGATCTTTGGATGAAGATTACCTTTGCATTGCGTTGTTACAAACATTGGTGTGCTTACTATGTATTGTTGCCCTTTTTTGGTTTCAATGCCAATTGTGGTATTGATCATGATTGTTGTGTGTGCAGTTTGTTGTGTTTGGAAGAAGTCGATGAGAGCTTTGAAAGCTCAAATTTCCTTTGCAAGATAATTGTTGTTTGTTGTGTACACAAATAATGAATTAATAGAGTGTTGATTTTGTTCTTCAACATATCACTATGTTTTAGTTTTTGTTTTCACCTCTACTGGATTTATATTTTGTCACAATCTGAAGATAATAGTGAAATAATAGAAAGGAAAATTTGGCCTTGGTTTAACTTCCAGTCATTAGATATATTACCGATTTCCAATTGGTATGGTGAAATAAAATTGGGTTGTCCAATGCATAAAAAGGGAGGTTGTACCTTCTCATTTTTATTTTATTTTTTTGCTTATCAAAAATTTTACTTTTCCCTCTATCATAATTTTATTGTAAGTTGATCTAACTTAACAAGTATCTCTACACTTCAGATTAAATATTTTACTATTAATACTCTAAGACATACCATTATTAAGTTTTTGTTCTTCTATAAAGTTGAATGTTTATGTTGTAACTATCGTCTTTTGCAAATCATGGACTATGTCCCACACACATAAATTGTCCAACTTTTCAGAATCATTTTTCATTTCTCCTCTTCACGAAGAATCATAGCTTTGAGAAAATTACTAGATAACAAAAGTATCTCAATCCTCCATTTTCTAGTGAAATAGTCACCAAGAGAATTTGTTTCATCCTCCAAGCATGATTGCAATTCCAAAATTCCTTCCTTGTTCAACTTTATCAAAGCCAGATCACACTTTTGTATGTAAGGAAATATTAGTGCGAAAATGCCTTCCAAATGCAAATTCCACAAGAAAGAAGTGGAAAAAAATTCACTTAATTAGAATTATAGTCATTAAGATGCACAACAATAGAACAAAAAATTTAACACACACATAATCGAACACCAGTTTTATGTGGGAAAACGCTTACAGGAGAAAAACCCACACACCAAGCAAAGTCACTTTGTATTATAGTAAATAATGTTGACATACAGAGTTACAGACTCCACTCTCAAGTGTTAATTCATAGTAGCAACTTCAGGAGCATTACATTTCTCTGATCAACCTCGTACGCAGATTTTGATTATAGTTGTTCTCTCATGCTGTTACAATGCTTGTATAGCATACAATGGAGAACATCATCGAATCAATCCAACCCCAACTCATTGCAAAGTGTTACAATATATACCATTCACCCATCGTTGCTTCGATTCTAGAGAACCAACCATTTCAACTGTACACAAACCGTCACAAACACGTAACTATTGCAGCCATGTTGGGCCATTGAAGAGACTCCTTTCATGCTCTCTCCAATAACACAAATTACCTTCGATGACTATTCATTCATTAAACCAAACATCAATAGTCAGCAACCAACCATCGCTTCCCATCTCAGCACCAATTAGGTCCCACTTCGACATTATTCATAAGTTACCTAGTCAACATGTTCATCCGTCGCACATCGCTTAGCCAATCCCCACACACTCCGCAGGATTCTATCGGGACCCACCACAAGGGGCGTAGGGTTAGCGAGCACCATTGGATTGTTTGAATCACAACCGTCAATCAAGTTATATGTCATATTGATGGTTTACTTATCACTATGGTCCCCACACCCATTGGCTTTTCTTGTGGTGGGTAAGTTGGAGGTTTCCAAAACCTCATAACTCACAACTTTTGGTTCTAGAGTTCCAAACCTCCACGACCTTGCGATCAGCCAGTCGGAGGTTTAATAAACTTCAAAACCCACGATCGATGTTTCCAAAGTTTTGGTTTTCCACGATCTCACAACATTCAGGTCGATTAAGGGAAAAATGCCAAGCTTTAAGGGAAATTCCAATCCAACAAGCTAAGGCACATTTTCTAACATGCTCCCACTTGAGGAAGACTTACTGGATTTTTCCAAACTCAAAGTTACTAAACATCATAGGCCCCAAGTCCCATCAAACTGGCACACCACATGTACTTGTATGTTCTCATAGGCTTTGTCAACACATCAACGAAATTCTCCAGAGTATCCACTTTTTCAAGATTAACCTTTTCATCCTCCACCATATCACAAATGAAATGATACTGAACATCAATATGCTTCATCCTGGCATGGAAAGTGGGATTTTTTCCAAACAAATAGCACTTTGACTGTCACGGCAAATAGTAATTTGCCCCACATTAAACCCAACATTAGAACACAAACGTCTAAGCCAAATGGCTTCCTTACAGGCGTGTGTTGTTTCCATATACTCTGCCTCAATAGTAGATAAATTGACTACAAACTGTTGCTTGCTCATCCAACTAACTGCATCACTGAATAACATGAAGATGTATCCACCGATGGATCTTCTACTATCAATGTCCCCTGCCCAATCAGAATCCACATACCCACAAAGCATACTCTGAAGTACCCTTCAAATATCTGAAAACCCTCTTCACAGCATCTCAATGCGGTCTTGGATTAGCCATAAACCAACTAAGTACTCCCACTGCTTGGGCAATGTCTGACCTGGTACAAACCATTGCATACTTTAAACTACCAATTGCACTAGCATAAGGCACCTCGGTCATGTCCTCCATCTCAGTAGGGGACTTCGGACAATCTTCAATAGATAGATTTGTTCCCTGTAACATTGGAACAACTAATTGCTTGCAATTTGTCATACTAAATCTCTTAAGGATAGAATTAATATACTTGCTCTGGTTGAGCCAAATTTTTCTAATTCCCCTATCCCTTCTTATTTCCATCCCCAGAATATACCTTGTTGCACCTAAATTTTTCATTTCGAACGGTGCTGACAACTGAGATTTTAAATCAAAAATCATACCCTTACTATTCCCAAAGAATAACATATCATCCACATACAGGGCAATAATAAGTAAACGATCATTTTTCAATTTTGTAGTACACACAATGATCTAATGTTGATCTTACAAATCCCAATGACAACACAAAAGTGTCAAACTTTTGGTACCACATTCTAGGTGATTGTTTTAAACCATACAAAGATTTATTTAACTTGCAAACTAGACTTTCTTTACCTTTTTCAACAAAGTGCTCAGGCTGGGACATATAAATTTCTTCTTCTAGATCTCCATGAAGAAATGTTGTCTTCACATCGATCTGCTCCACCTCTAAGTAATATGCAGTTGCAAGTGACAATAAAAATCTAATAGATGTCAGCTTAGCTACAGGAGAAAATATTTCTCCATAATCAATTCCCTCCACCTAGGAATAACCTTTCGTGACCAACCTATCTTTATACTTGTCCACACTACCATCTAGACCAATTTTCTTTTTAAATTCCCATTTACAACCAACATGCTTTTGACCTTCAGGCAAAGGTACCAAATCCCAAGCTTCATTCTTTTTCAATGATGCCATTTCCTCATTCATGGCTTCCACCTAGGAATATGAATCAAACATATTAATATCCTCCCTTATAGTCCTAGGCTCATTAGTGCTAGTAACCAAAGCATAGGCACAACTAGAATCCAACATGGAAAATCCATACCTATCAGGTTGCCACTTTTCTCGTGTAGACCTCACAGGCTGAGGTTGAGGTTATGGTTCTTCTTCCTGTTCAAAACTCTTAGAACTACTAGAGCTCTCCTCAGATTCATGTACACTTTGAATTTGAAGTTCCTCTTTTCTGGAGTTAGAGGAATTTCAACTACTTTGTTCTTATCATCTTTCATCTTTGACTACAAATCTATTGTAGAAGGTTTTAGCTCTCAAAAGATTACACTTCTATTGTACAACACCTTCTCAGTAATAGGATCCCAAAGCTTGTATCCTTTCACACCAATTCCATAGCCAATGAAAACACATTTAACATCTTTGTTCTCCAATTTAGATCTTTTCTGATTCGACACATAAACATATGATTCACAGCTAAAGACATGAATATGTCTCAAAGAGTGTTTTTTATCAAACCATGCTTCCATAGGTGTTTTTTCAACAAGAGCTGAATTAGGTGAATAATTAATCAAATAACATGTTGTAGCCATAGCCTCAACCCAAAAATTTTACTCCATACCAGCACTACTCAACATACTTCTCGTTCTTTCCATTAGTGTCATGTTTAACCTTTCAGCAACTCCATTCTATTGTGGAGTGCAAGGTGTAGTTTTATGCCTTTTAATCCCATGGTCTTTGCAATACCTCTTGAAATCTGCAGAACATAACTCATCGCCATTATCCATACTCAAGCATTTAATTTTCCTTCCAGCCTGATTTTTCACCATTTTTAAACTCTTTAAACCAACTAAACACCTTTGATTTACTTTTAAAAAATACACAAATGCCCTTCTTGAAAAGTCATCAATAAAAGAAACATAATATTTAGACTTTGATAACGAAGGAACATTCACTGGACCAAATACATCAAAGTGAACATAATCTAGTATGTCAAAAGACTTATGAGGACTCGAATAAAATGAAACACGGTGTTACTTTCCATAAATGCAATTTTCACAAAAATCAAACTCAAGGTTACAATCAACAAGCCCTTTTACCAGGTTTTTATTTTTTAAGGCTTTTAAGCCTTTTTCTCCTATGTGACCGAGTCTATGATGTCACAACATGGTTTTCTCTGTTGGGAGTTTCACCTCCAAAAAGTTTGCACCCATAGGAACTTCGTTCTCCTTCTCTACATGAGCAGCCTTGCTTGACTTTACAGAGTCCATGTTGCATTGAATAGCTTGTGTGTCCAACTTGTACACAGTGCCAATTCGTGCACCCCTAGCTAGCACCAATGAGCCTCTAGTCATCTTACAGCCACCACTTAAGAATGAGACTTGCACGCAAACATCATTCAACTTACTAATAGAAAGAAGATTACGAGCCAGACTTGGTATGCGGATTACGCCATCGATTCCTTTCATTCTTCCATCAAGAAAGTGGATTTTGACTCTTTCACGGCCAACAATTTCAAGAGATGAATCACCTGCCAGGTACACCTTTCCATCATCATACTTTTCATACTTCATGAACCAATCTCTGTGAGATGTCATTTGAAAAGATGTGCCTGAGTCAATCAACTAGACATCATTTGTTGCATGAGTCGCCAAGGCTACATTAAAGGCATCTGAATCACTGTAAGAAGAATCTTTTTCAAAAAATTTGTTCTTCTTCTTCTTTTTCTCCTCTTTACAATCCTTCTGAATATGACCAGTTTTCCCACAATTCCAACATTTCACCTTGGACTTCTTGCCAGGAGACTTTGATCTCCCTTCAGATTTGGATCTTGACTTCTTATCTTTCTTCTTGCTTATGTCCTTTGATCTGCCTCGAACAACAAGAGCCTCCTTGGCCATCTCAAAATATTTCCTTCGCATTTCTTCTGACAATAACGAAGCAACCACGTCTTCCATTTTAAAGGTGGTTGTTGTATTTCCAATAGCCATCACCAGATGGTCCAATGTGTTAGACAAGGAACACAGCAAAAGCATACATCGATCCTCCTCTATCTACAAACCCACAAAGCCCAACTGAGCAACAATCATATTAAATGAATTCAGATGGTCTGCTACGGATGCTCCTTCTTCCATCTTCAAGGAGTATAACTTCTTCCTCAAGAATAACTTTTTCACCGGAGACTTTCCCTAACTTATTCACCAGAGAATTGCATTGATAAATATCACCAAGTTTCTTCCATAAAGAACATGCATTCTTCTCTTCATGGATGTTCAGGAGAACAAAATCGGCCAAACAAAGTCTTATCAACCCTCTAGATTTTCTATCTGTGAGGTCCCAATCTTCTTGCTTCATACCTAATGGTTTTTTTCCCATAACAACAATCCAAACATCTCTATCCACCAACAGGTCTTCCATTTTGAGTTTCCACAACTCAAAATTGTCGCCATTGAACTTTTAAATTTCTACTCTTCCTATTGTGCTTGCCATCTCAATCTGTAATCAAGACAATCAGTTTTCTCTACAAGACTCCCACTAAACAGAATTAGCACAAAAAACTAGCCCTACCCACAAGGATAACACAACTGGTCAGGCTCTTATACCAATTGTAAGGAAAGCTTAGTGCAGAAATGCCTTCCAAATGCAAAATCCACAAGAAAGAAGTGTAGAAAATTTCACTTAATTAGAATGCAATCATTAAGATGCACAAGAACATAACATACAATTTAACACATAGAATCGAACGTCAGTCTTACGTGGGAAAACCCTTACAAGAGAAAAACCCACACACCAAGCAAAGTCACTTTGTATTACAGTAAATAATGTTTACATACAAATTTATAGACTCCACTCTCAGGTGTTAATTCACAACAGCAACTTCAGCAACGTTGTATTTCTCTAATCAACCTCATATGTAAATTCTTATTACAATTGTTCTCACACTGTTACAATGCTCATATAGCATACAATGCAGAACATCACCAAATCAATCCAACCAACTCATTGCAGAGTGTTACAATATATACCATTCACCCATCGTCACTTCAATTCCATAGAACCAACCGTTTTAACTATACACAAACCGTCACAAACACGTAATTATTGCAGCCACGGGCCATCGAATAGACTCCTTTCATGCTCTCTCCAATAAAACAAAGTTCCTTCGATGATTATTCATTCACTAAACCAAACGTCAACAGTCAGCAACCAACCATCACTTTCCATCTTAGCACCAATCAGGTCCGACTTCGACGTTATTCAAGAGTTACCTAGTCAACCTGTTCATCCACCGTACACGGCTTAGCCAATCCCCGCACACCCTGTAGGAGTCTATCGGGACCCACCACAAGGGGCGCGAGGTTAGTGGGCATCGTTGGATTGTTTTAATCACAACCGTCCATCAAGGTATATGTCATATTGATGGTTTACTTATCATTGTGGTCCCCACAACCATCAACTTGTCATTGTGTTTGGTAAGTCGAAGGTTTCCAAAACCTCATAACTCCCAACTTGTGGTTCTAGAGTTCCAAACCTCTACGACCTTGTGATCGGCCAATCGAAGGTTTCACAAACTTCAAAACCCACGACCAATGGTTCCAAAGTTTTGGTTTTCCACGATCTCGCGATATTTAGGTTGATTAAGAGAAAAATGCCAAGCTTTAAGGGAAATTCCAAGCCAACAAGTTGAGGCACATTTTCCAACACTGTATCCATCCTTCCTTGGAGTTTGAATTGATGAATTAGAGGAAGCTGCTTCCTTACTAATTACTTGGTTCTTTAGATCAATTATATAATTTCAACCATTATTTTTAATGGAGATTGTATTCTTTTTCCAATTGTGATCGGCTCTTGTTACTACCAACTAACCCTAACCATACAATGCATCGTATGCTTTCTTCTATAATGAAATGATCACAAAATTCATTCCAATAATTAGCTTTTGGCCCATTAAAACACCAAGTACCTTAATACATTATTGATCTACACCTACTACTTGAAAACTTGGGGACCAAAGAGTCAGCTTATCCAATCTTCTCCAAGTATCTTCTAGAAGTACATTCACACTAGACCCACCATCAACAATTGTAATGATGAGATTTCTCCCAAGGATTTCCATATTTACCATTTTTTTGTGCTAACTATTAATAACATAGGATCAATAACTTGGTCACCTGACAACAGAGACATGATTATTAGATCTTCATTCTCCCTAGATTCAAATGGGGTCATAGCATGCACCTTCTCATTCTCCTGTGATACAGTATTAGTCATAACATTTCCAAATTCAAAAATACTTTTGAAATAAATCTACTACTTTAGTTGGTATGGTAGCCTGAAGTACTTGTCCAATATTTTTCTTGGATTATAATTGATTGGTTATCTTTCTTGCATTTGCATTTGAGTGGTGTTGTTGGTTATTCGTAGTATACTCCACTTTCTTTTTCTATATGTGGGTCCAAGTACACAACCTTCTTTGCTTGGGCATGAGTAACAACGAATACATCATTATGTCTTACATCAATCATGTTGACATTAGCCTTTTGCTTCTAACACCCAATGTCTTCATGGTCTCCAAGTCCACATAGTTTGCAAAATAATCCCAATTTATATTTCTTGTGTTTGCAATCTCTCGCAAAGTGTCCCTATTCATTACATTGTCAATGTTGTATGATTGGTTATCCTTTAGGGTTGTACTATTTCAATAAGTACCTAAATATGTGTTGTGTGGCTTCAATAGAGTGGATCACTCTCCTTGTATAAAGAGTACTTGTGTACTCCTAGTCTTCAAATTATATGGGCACTCTTTTATTGAATAACCCATAACCTAGCAAATCTCACAAAATACTTTTCTAGGATGGTTACCTTTGGTGTGACCTTCACTTTTTCACTCAATACACCATAACTCATTAATTTCTTCCTATGGCTTCAATACTTTCATTATTCAAAGCATGTCACTCTGAATTGCTTGTATCATTCCCAATTCATTGTCACTATTATCATCTATACTTCCATCTTTCTTTGTTTTTTCTTTTACTACACAAGGACATTGTATCTTCACTTTATGTGTCCATTGCTTGATTGTAGGCTTTTGAATAGGAAGAGGCGGTACTACTTTCATCTTTCTTCTTAATAACAAAAGTAGACCTTCAATGAACCATATTTTCTTGAGACCCTCAATCGATTATTTTTCTAACTTTACAACCAATTCTTTATTTCTATGATCATAAGCTCATACATTTTCCTACTTACCTTGTTTTATATTGTAAATTTCTACTATTCCATTATCATGTAGCAATTAAAACTCTTCTTTGAAGGCCTCCTTTAATCTCTCCCATGTACTTCAACAAGCTTGGTTAATTTTTGTATACTAGTCAATTGCTACACCTCACAAGGTGGCTTGAAAATAGTGTTGCCAAATTAATTTATCATCTTGCTCATTTGTTGTCCAAATTGTTTCACAAGTCCCAACAACTATGCCAAATGTTTACAATCTAATTCTACTTGCATGAATATCATAGAGTAAACAATATAATAAATGTCAAAAACTATAAGAATTTATAGCATCAATTACATTAATTTCGTGATATATTTCATTTATAAGATACATGATTTATTTAAAAGAATTCCATACATGTGGTCCCCTATTCTCATTTACAATATAAGTATATAAAGTGGCTGACAATTGTTGAGCACTACCAACCATCGACAACTTCCAATCGTTTGCATCCGAGAACTAATTATGCCAACTACAAATAAAACTAACAAAATTATTTTGCTAACTACAACCTCATATGATCCTTTGATCCATTACCTATAAACTTGGGTAACTTTTATTTTTCTTCACTAAGGCTTACCAAGGTGTTGTTCTTATGTAAACCTAGCACCTAGAACTTGTTTGCTAGGGAGTTTTGATTCAAACATTCCAATATTTCTCGAGCACTCTCAGCCACATAGGAATCCTCTTCTCTTCCCTTAGCTTCAATGTTATGCATGTTTGTTTTGTCTTCATATTTTCTTTTATACACACTTGGCTCAGCTTCTTCTCCTTCAATTAACAACCTTTCAATGCCCTAAAAGTTCCTCTTGTACACTTTTGTGAAGGAATTTGACTCCATCTTTGAACTTCCCTCGTCTAGAGAATTTTGTCCAGACCTATCAACTTGACTTGCAAGATCAATCCTTGCTTCATTTGGTAAGGATAAATTTCTTGCTATCTCTTGCCACTCTTTACTCATACATTTCTTGGGGTGGGGTTGTTTTTATTTTCCATATTGAGGTTTCAATTTCAACTTGCACTCCAACTTTGGCTTATGCTCCTACTTTGATTGCATTCTCCAAAAAGGCACCAACTTAGAATTGTATAGTTGTATTTTCCTCAAATATTTCTTGTAATCTTCTCCTTTGTTCCCTTTGCTCTACAATCCTTAAAGATCACCCCTTGTGGTCTCTTTTTGCCTTTTATTAAGGTCTAAGGGCATGAATCTCTCAGATTTGATCTAATTTCTTTTAAGACAACACCAATGTTTACTCTCCTATCCAATAAAATGAATGTTTGAAATAAAAAAACATAATTAATAATGCATACCAAATAGAAGAATAAAAGTATATCTTTATTTGCACATGAAGTTATTACAAAGTAAACCTAAGGAGGTCAACCAAAGATCAAAGTCAATCCAACTATATCATAACACTTTCCTTGATGTTAAACATTTTATTTAAAGGACTTGGCAATTGCCAAGAGTAACACAACCATCTACTAACCAACTCTAATAAACTAACTTGTATAATTACTTGAGAGCCAACAAACAATTAATAGATAGTCGAATAACCCGTATTATCAAATATAATAATAGGCATCATTACACTTACTACAATATCCTACTGAACTACTTGTATACATATTATCTTCAAAGATTCGGTGGTTGTAGGAATCCCAACAATGTAGTGTCCTTCCAAGATTTTATATGTTTTTGCTATTATATTTTTTAATGTGATAAAAATGCAAAGGTAGTTGTTTAGGCCACCGTCAATTGAAACACCTTCCTTTATAGAAGCGCACAAGGATATTGTTTCTTCATTTACCTTATATTATTCAACAATGTAAAAATAGCCTGTCACTCCAGATTTAATCATGTTTCCTCTATAAAAATGCACACACCTTCACCAGGAGACCCGCTCAGGTTGTACTCGAGAAATTTTCCTTTAATTATAAATTGGAATCTCTATCACATACATGTATCACCATTCTTTCAACCTCACTAATATAGTACTCCAACTCTTACTAATCTAAGACTTCAAGTAAGTCCAACAATCACTCGTTAATATGATAATCTCCCACAGGATATTTTGACCACTTAATCACTCCGAGTTCACCACATTAATCATCAGAATTAGTGACTAGCTCAAATATGGAAGTCACACTGCCTTTCACGAAGAGACTCAACAAATGAAACATCTAATAATCATCGAGTCCCTGAACATTGACCACATCACCTAACAGAGTTACTCCACAACTAGCTAAAATTAAGAAATATGTAATAAAATTAGGCAGACTCAACATTGGCAAGGCTAGCTATCAGAGTTCTTGAATGCTGTTCAAGGAAATAGAATAAGCATGACCTATACATCCTCCATCAAATACCGTATTTTCTTAAGAACTATAGCTGCTAAAAATTACAAAGAATAGTAGATATTTGATGGGGAAAAAAAATGATAATCTTATACAAAAGAATCAAAATCAATTGCAGATTAGTAATATGAAATATCGAATATGGCTTCTGCTGGTCTCACAATAAACTGTCTTCAAGCAACTCATCCCAAAATAATAATTTTCCTTAAATCTATAGCTGCTGCAAGTTATCAAGAATTAAAGTACATACATGATAAAAATAGCAATTACTGTCTGCAAAAATGAATCCTGATTGCTAATGTTGAATATGGTTTCTACAGGTCCCATGATAGCCTCACGGTTGTTTTCAAGGATCCCAAATTGATAATGTTCCTATCTTTATGGGTTTGCAAAAAATTATGGAGCTTTCCCTGGATACACATCTAGGAGTAAGCGGAAAACTTACATTGTCACATAGATATGCACCCAAGACAAGGCCCAGTACAGGAACTCAAAAGAATGAATTTTATTTAGTCCAATGGATATCTGATATAATTTTCAATCAATATGGTAAAAAATGATGACCAATTACGCCACTGCCAAATATATTTCTCATGGTCCACACACAATATTTACACCATTATCTGATCATCATTATAACCTATCTAACCAGATGATCAGGTTAATTAAGCCTTTAGAAAGGGAATTTCAGATTTCTCATGGAACTGTGGTGGGCCAATTTTATCAGCATCTAAGACTCATGAAAACATATTCTGTCCTATTTTTTAGACCTAACTGAATATCCATCCCACCTCAGAAGGTTTGGAGAAGGGCACAAGGTGCAGTTCAGTTCACCTTCAGAGACAATTACATTAGAGATTTTGAGGTATCAGACTTTTGGATGGGTAACTATGATGTAACCAACCGCAACCTTCTAGTTCTATTTGAAAAAGAATTTCCAGATTTCTCTAACATTGGAAGCACCATCTGCAATATCCACCACCAAATGAGCTCCCAGAATACCTGCAAAAGTATGAAGTAATTTTACTACAAGAGCAAAAGCAAAACTCTGAACTGTTGTAGATACAAATTGAAGAAATGAACAATTTCCTCTAAACACTTTTTAGAAAAAGCTGAAAACCAGAGAAAATGTCAAAATATGTATATTTTTTACAGAAAATATTGCAGAAAGATTCAAACAATATAATATCCAGTACAAGGATTTACTATGCATCAACAACTATAATGTTACAGGCGCTACCTCAACAAGGGACTGAATAATTATGTCACATAAAGTTACCCACCATTATCCGTAATATTACCATAATAAGTATAACCAAAAAAACCTTAATTCCATCATAAACAGCTCGTATGTTGACCATAAAGCATGGCCTATATAAACTCTTCCTGATTACCAGTTAAAATAAAAAAGAATGCAGTCATTTTATGAAATGGAAAACCCAACCCTACCTTTAAAAATACTATTGTTGAGCATCCGCAAAGATTGTATCTTACAAGCTTGTACAAATAAAAATGGCAAGTGCCAGATATTTTATAAGTGTACCATGTCACTTCATTAAAAATAATCTTACGACACTCAAATTTCATGAAGTCATATGTTGGCTAAAACAGGCCTACAAAGTTCTTTAGTCTGCCTCATTAATATGCAACTATCCCAAATTAGCACCCATGTTGAATAGAGATGAAAGCCAGACAAATCAAACAATCCCATCTCCCAGCAAACCATTAAAAACTTTAAGAGCAGATGAAAAAATGTAAAAGGTATTACATCTACAAACTATGTACATACCAAACACCATTAGTCTACAAAACGTGCACATTAAGATAATGTTGAAAATATTTCACCAAAGGTTCTATACAAGATAGCACTACTTGATATCAGTTATCCATCAGAAAGCTATTAGATATAGTCACTATTGAGCATAGACATAGTATGACGGTAATCGATATAAATGTTTGTACTTTACCATCCTCCTCTACTAAAGATTTAAATTGCCGAGTGCCACCACCTACTCCAAAATAGTGTTTTTTAGCAGCCAGATAAACAACACCATATGGGGGTCGCAAACACTGTCAAAAAAGAAAGCATTAGATAAATCGTGTAAAGTTGGAACTAATTTTTTTGAATAGTATAATTCCAGCTCTGGCTATCATTTCAAACTAGAGATCAAACTGACTACAGCATAGTTGCACCTTTCTTATACAAAACAATCCAATAAAAACAAATTATTCAAATTTAAGACTTAAACCTTTTTAATAAGCGCATACAATTTCTGCATTGAGCCTATAGAATAGATAGTTTCTGCTGTCAAGATTATATCATAGCCCCCTTCAGAAATATCTCTATCTCTGGCCCTCTCACAAGCAGGGCTGCGAGAATGCTTCCTACCACGCTCCAACTGTTTAACCTGAGTAAAACTTGTGGGTGTTTCCTGGTTATTAGTACTTCCATCTTGATAAGAAAATTCATCTAGAGGCAAACCATCCTCAAGTAAACATTGGTTAACCTCTTCCACTGAATTAACCTGATCAGTTGTGACCAAAGACAACAAAGTGTGCAATTCTCCCCAATCACCTGCATAGAAATGTATATCTGGTACTAAAGAATTTGCTGTTGTCAAGGCCACTGCACCATCAGCATGGTGGGAGAGTTTCTCACAAGCCTGCTCAAGGTTTGCATTCACATTTGGTATAGTAAGGCATCTTAAAACCTCAGCATTGAAGTCTTGAAAATGAATAGTCAATGCCCCCTGCATAAGCAGCAAAACTGAGAGTATAACCAGACATGGTGTAGAAGTGCACAGACCAAGAATAAAAACCAACTAATATTTTTTATATAAGCAATGTCTGACCTTCAGGCAAGCAAATATTCCTGGAAGTCCATGTCCGCAACCAAGCTGGAAATAACAGGAGGAAAAATAAGTGATCTTGTAATCCAACCACAATTTTCAGAAGAACAAAATATTCATGGATACAAAATCTAACAAACCATCAAATTCATTTTCCTCACTTTGTACTGAAATTTTGGTTTCACAGAGTAGTTGAAGTTCAACAAACAGATAGATATTGCATCATTATAACAATTTAACTGTGTCAGAGCAACCAATATCAGCATTATTTCTGATACTTCTATCCAGCATAGGTATTACAAACAAGAGTGTAGAAATAAGAAAGACAGGAAACTAATGTATGTTGAGAACCTTACATAAACATAATACAAATTCTGGTATAGAAAGCTTTTGATTCAACTCTGTATTTTTTGTATCAAAAATAAAATAAAAATATTCTATAGTATATACAAACTTCATGGACTCTGGAAAACTTGTGCCTACTAAATATAAATTCTCCAATAAATTCAGGCATAGATCAAACCTTTGAGGTAGGGCAATACCATTCAGTGTTCCTTATTGGAAGAAGGCACTCCACAATATATTTCCATATGAAATCCACACTCGTATAATACTCTTCACTTATACGACTCTCTTAACTACAATATATAATACTCAACTACCTGTTATTCAAATTAACTAGTGGGATAACTTACAAAGCATATGCACCCACATCTTTATTTATTACTACCTAACACACCATAATATTATATACCTAGGTATCTAATAACCTACATATTGCTTGGAAGAGAATCACATACAAACAGTACATAGAAAGAACCAGAGGAAGTGTAGCATTATGACTTGATAGATCTTTCTAAATGCAATGCAAAAGAATACCAACATAAACTGCTTCTCATTTAAACAATCAAGCTCCCTATTCTAAAGAGTTCCTGTTGTTAGACAATACTGCAATATTAGAATTCCCAACTGCTAGCATTTTGATATAACTCTACTGCTCGTTGTATTGCTAGTATTTACTAATGTGTTTATATTTTTGATCCATCAAAATCATAATAGGATCCGTTGTGATAAGGATTGCTTTCTTGAGATAGCAACATATTTGCTATAATTATCTTGCATAGTCTTCTTCTGATGATTTTCTCAAAACATTAATTCTGAGGTAAATGATGTGTATCAAACAACTTTAGATCTACCTGACAGAAGACATCGACACCTTGGCAATTATATATGCAAATTTTTAAATTACAACACTTTTCAGCATAAACTGCTATGTTTACCTGCAGGAAGCATACTGGTTTGGCTTCTATTTCATTTTCTGCAGTTTTGGTTGTGAAGATATTTCTACTAAAATTGTATTGAGAATCAATGTTCAAGACTTGAGTGGCCAATCGAAGGATCAAAAGTCCTGTATTGAGAATTCAATTTATTTAATTTTCTGTTGATGATCGCTGATACTTGCGATGCTTCTGACATTCAATGCTATTTCTGAGGTATCTGGAAATTGTCATAATTTGTCCATATTCAATTTGAATGTTCTACAATTGAATATCATTTCTGTATAGAAATATGGAGACTCGCGTTCATGTGTTCAGTGAATAAAAGTAGTTTTCAGACGAGGACATGCAAAACTAATTTGACAAATAACATTGTCAAATTTAAGAAATCGAAAATAATCTTGATCCACCGGGTCGGGGTTATTACAAACCTCCCCTGATTTTTTTTGCTGACTGTGAAGTGTTTTGCAGATGTGTTTTGTTTGTTCTTTTTCACATGTTTTCATCATAGCAAAGCATACATAGGAAACATTGCATAGAAGGGAAAATACAATGAAATAACTTTGTTTTCATATAGAACCAAAACAAATCATGATAGCAAATGTAGACCAGTGAATTTCAGACTTAAAGAAGTGTATTTTCAGACCTGATATAGTGAATTGCAGACCTGATAACAGTCATATAACAGCAGCAAATTGTTGCAAACTCACATTTGAATTATTTCTGAGGTATCTGGAAATTGTCATAATTTGTCCATATTCAATTTGAATGTTCTACAATTGAATATCATTTCTGTATAGAAATATGGAGACTCGTGTTCATGTGTTCAGTGAATAAAAGTAGTTTCAGACGAGGACATGCAAAACTAATTTGACAAATAACATTGTCAAATTTGGGAAATCGAAAATAATCTTGATCCACCGGGTCGAGGTTATTACAAACCACCCCTGATTTTTTTTGCTGACTGTGAAGTGTTTTGCAGATGTGTTTTGTTTGTTCTTTTTCACATGTTTTCATCATAGCAAAGCATACATAGGAAACATTGCATAGAAGGGAAAATACAATGAAATAACTTTGTTTTCATATAGAACCAAAACAAATCATGATAGCAAATGTAGACCAGTGAATTTCAGACTTAAAGAAGTGTATTTTCAGACCTGATATAGTGAATTGCAGACCTGATAATAGTCATATAACAGCAGCAAATTGTTGCAAACTCACATCAAATGATAGATACAATAGTTGCCAAATGACCACAGGGAACTCACACCATAGAACAGCTGCTTGGACTCCAAAAAGGGCAGACTACAGGTCTAAACAACAGCAGACCTGTTGTGACCTATTTCACACATCGCCCCATTGCAAATGGGGACCCCCTTCTTTTTGCTTTTTCGGTTTTTGCCTTGGCAGCGCAGCTGCTTATCACCATTTATTTACAATGAGGAGTTAGAGTTTTGTAGAAATCATCTGAGCCAAGTAGAGAATTCAAGCCCGTATCAGTGCCTAGATGTCATGGAAGTGCTTAGAAGGACCGGTAGACGAGGAACGCCATTGCTTTGAGTCAATTTTGACACTTCCTATTTTTTAGGGATTCTGCTTTTTTGCTTTTTGCTTTTTTTATTTTTGGCATTTTTAGGCCATTCTGGAGTTCCTATTTTTTAGGGATGCTTTTTGCTTTTTCTATTTTTAGAAAGTTTCTATTTTTGGAAAGTTTCTATTTTGGGATCCCACAGAGCATGAAGTCAACACGCCTCTAGAAATCATGAAAATCAAGGTAAAATAGCAAAATTTTGGTGAAAATGGCTAAGTTTGATGAAGGGCGCCCATGAGGAAAGAATGGCAGACAAGACATGAAGTCCGCCCTACCTTTGGCATGCCAAAGGTAGGCACTGGCAAGCCAAGGCTGAAGTCCGCCCTTGGCAAGGTGAGGTCAAAGTCCGCCCAAAAATGTCAATGGCAAGAAGGCTAGCAAGTCCGCCCAGCAACATGCAAGGAAAAAAAAAATGGCATGAACAACACGAAGTCCGCTTAGCACAAAGAAAAAAACTGTCCAGCCAAGCAGGAAGTCCGCCAAGAAAAACTCAAAAAATTGGCTAAGTGTTGATACCTTGGGGAGAAAAAACTTCGAAAATTGGCTAACTGTTGAGAATAAATTTTCAAAATTTGGTTAAGTGTCAAGAAAATTCTCTAAGCGATGAGCAGCTCCGCCCAACATGGCCAACCAATCATGAAGTTCGCCAAGGCTAAATTGAAGATGTCCAAGTCCGCCCTTGGACAAGGCAAGGCTAAAGTGCGCCAATGTCAAGGAGAGGCTGAAGTCCGCCCAACTTTGGGAGAGGAAATTTTTCTAAGGCATGGATAAAAAATATGCCTAGAGAGAGAGGGGATCAAGCTAGCATGAAATTCACTCCTCGGCATGACGGAATAAAATTCTTTGGCACGGAAGGAAGAGTGTATGGCAAAGCAAACACAAAGTCCGCCCAACTCAACATAAAATAAATTTCTAAGGCATGGACATAAATGCAAAATGGCAGAGAAACCTCCAAGTCCATCCAACCCAAAAGGAGAGAGAAAATTTGAAAAATTTGACTAAGTCGGATGTTTGGTTAAGTATAAAGTACGCCACAAGAAAGGAAGTGTCTAAGCATTGGCAAAGTTCACCCAAAGCAATGGCAGGCACAAGGCAAAGTCCGCCTTCCAACAGGGAAGCATGTCCAAGCATTGGTGAAGTCCGCCATGAAGATGTCCAGCCACAAGATCAAGTACTCTTAGAAGAAAATGCATCTTGTCCAGCCAGCTTCAAAGTCCGCCTTGTCCAAGAGAAGATGAAGTCCGCCTGAGAGCGAGATGGGAATAGCACAAGGAAGACAAACTCCGCCTTAACAAATGAGCAAAGTGGCGCAACAACTATGAAGTCCGCCAAGGAAAACTCATAAAATTGGCTAAGTGTGGAATTTTCCTACAATAAAAGGATCAAATTTTGACTAAGTGTTGGAAAGAAAACAAGAAAAATGAAGAGGAATAAGGAGGAAATGAATAAAATTCTTGCCCAATGAAGAGGAATAAGGAGGAAATGAATAAAATTCTTGCCCAAGGATGGAGTCTGCCCTACTTAGCACAAGCCAAACTCGAAAACAAATGAGCAAAGTGGCGCAACAACTATGAAGTCCGCCAAGGAAAACTCATAAAATTGGCTAAGTGTGGAATTTTCCTACAATAAAAGGATCAAATTTTGACTAAGTGTTGGAAAGAAAACAAGAAAAATGAAGAGGAATAAGGAGGAAATGAATAAAATTCTTGCCCAAGGATGGAGTCTGCCCTACTTAGCACAAGCCAAACTCGAAATTAAAGACAAATCCACAGGCAAAGTTCATTCGAGCATAAAGATGGCCAAAATCTTGGCTAAGTGTTGAATGGTCCACATGAAGGTGTTACAAGACGAAATTGAATAGCCAAAATTTGGCTAAGTATGGGAACTACTTCACAGAGAAAGTTCCAATTTCCTCCATTTTGGCGAAAGCACAGGAGAGCTCTTCTCCAAATTCAAGGCACTTGAAGGAATTTCAAAGCAATCAGGAAGGAAAGGTTCAATAACTGCTCCAAGGGAAGACTTCCAGATTCTGATGCAAGTGAGAAGAAGAAATCAAAATCCCGAAGGAAATCCAAGATCACAGCTAGGAAGGAACAAACACAAAAGACAAAGTCATCGGCAAAGGAAGATAAATCTATGGGAAAAGAACAAGGAGACCAAGGAGGACATCCAGCACGTTGAGGTGGCACCTCGTCATCTTCAAAACCAATCAAATTGTTCCAAGTCAACATGTCTACGTTCAATGAACCTGACTTATCCATGGAATTGGTTTATATTTAGCAAAAAGGACAAGTGTCCCAAAATGTAATTTTCTTATTGGTCGAGAGGTAGTTAATTGTGACAAGCCCTAATTAGGGTTTTATTTTGTAATCTCGACCGTTGATTCGAAATCAATCTTGGCCATTGAATTGTAATCGGGGAGCCTATAAATTGAGCTCGCCCCCTCATTTGTAATTTGTGAAGTGAGTAATATGAAATTGTTGTGTTAGACCATTTCCGTTAATAAAAGCTCTTATGCATGATTTGCTTTGAATCACTTTTATTTTCAAGTGGTGTGCAAGGTTACATATCTCCTTCAACACTTAGATTAGAATTAGAGTAGAATTTTATTTGAATGTTTGTTAAATGAATGATAGATCTGATAGTGGTGATTGGTGAAATCTAGCTCATACTTTCTTTGGATAGATGATTTGTATCCAATGCGTAAAGTTAGCCTGAGCTCTTAAATTGTGGATGCTTAACTTCAGTCTTATTCTGGACATGAAAATCATAATCACACCCCTAGAAGATTGCACCCACTTTGCGTAGTTGTCCCAAGGAGGCGAAACAAAGTGTGGTTCCTTGTTTCACCCAATCATCGCCGTCTCTTGAATTCTTAGGATTAGATTAGCACTCCTAAACCCTTATCTATTTTTACATTTTTTTTTGGAAATCCTAAAATTGAGAAAATCCAAAAAGAAAGAGCCTTCAATGTCAAAACCGTCTAAGTCCTTAGCTTGCAAATAAATTCTAACGTAAGTCCCCTTGTGATTACCAGCAAATCACAACGCCCACTGATCTTATCCACACGTCAAGACCTGACAAAAGAAACCTTGGAATCACCATATGATCTTCTCGCAATCTTAGCATACGCGGTGATTTTTCAAGAGAGGATAGAGTGTCTTTGGGCATTTTATTCTGTGTTCGGTGGGTATTAAAACGCACACCAACAAGAGCTAACTGAGCAAGGATCCCAAATTGGCACGGCTCCCTAGGAGGGGCTATTTGATCCTAAAAATCAAACTTTCAACAAAATCTGCACATGAGCACTTGAAATGGGGCACCCAGCTATGAGGAGTACTTTGGAAAAATACCCAGAACGAAGTTTCGAACACCAACTGAGCTGCGAGCAAAACACCACTTCCAGCCACTGTAAAATATGAATTTCCAGAATTCTGGAAATGTATATCAAACCTCTAAAATTTCTTTTTGTCACCTCCAAACACCACCAAAACTAAAGAAAACCTCGATCACACCTAAACCTTTGAACCCACATCAAAAAACTGAGTATATCTTCATTCTCCAACCTTCAAAATGATAGAAATCATAAAGGTTTTGAATATCAATGTGATCCCTGAAGTAGAACCACTCTTTCGGCTAGGGTGGATCTTTCACCACCGAAATCAGCTACAAACGGTGAGGGTTTTTGTCCTCAACTCATAGAAATAGAACCCTGGAAGCATTCCAACAGCATTTTGTTATGTTGCCAAAAGATAGATGTCCAAATGAGAGCCCAAGAGATTCTTTTATAGAAGAAAGAGGGAAATTAGGGCAACCAAGTTTGAAATCTTTTCCCTCCATGACTCCCATGCCCCCTACATGAACTTCTAATTTTATTTTAAAATCCTTATGCCTCCCCAAGATTGGTGTCCACTTTTGGAGGCTTATAATTTGGCTTTTTAAAAACAACTTTATTTTCACCTTTCCCTAGGCATGAGACAAGGTCCTTTTTGATGAAAACATGACCCTCACTTAAGTTATAAAGTGACTTTATATAAGTGACGGAAAAATACAAATATTAATTTGGTTAACCTTAGAACTCACCAACGCCCAAACAAGAAATATTACACTACTGGAGTAACAGAAGTTGGGACCAGCTACCAAAAATACACTTGCTAAAAATAGCAACTGCTAAATATAGTAAGTGTTCCCAAACACCAACTGGCACAATCTATGATGCACTAAGACTTACTATAAATAGTAAGTACTGAAAAATGCCCATTGCTATAAATAGTAACCCCTACCAAAAGGACACTAAAAACCACCAGAAAGCCCAACACAGGCTCCAAGTCCCCTAACCAACTCCACTTAGCCTATGAGAACCCTGGAATAGGCTAGTGGAACTCTCCAACTAATCAGGTGCAAGAAGAGAACATTACAGTCCTACATGCATTCGAACTTCTCCAATAACATAGCATATATTATTTTTTGATGAAGTTACTCCACTTTAAGCATTCAAATAGTTCCAAAGAGGCAGGTCACTCCCATTAGAGAGTCCTATTGGCAATGAAACTCTTCCCAAAGGCTATGGCTCTTATAAAAATTTCTTTATAAACCTATGAGCCCCAAATCTGAAGAATGTGTTCTCTTTAATTGATGATAATTTCCTTAGCTAGCGACTAGGAAATTAATAGTCCTATCTGTCTTTGGACTCTCCAAATAACCTTTCCCAGCTGTTGCATTGGCTTTTTGACTTCTCAAAAAGGCTATGTTTCACATTTGCTAACGGTAGAGATATTAGTGTCCTTTCACCTTAGGACTCCTTTCTAAAAGTTGTGATACACCAATAGAAATGTCTCTTGTTGATGTGGCATCCAAAATAAGATTTTGACCCTTCTCTGATTCACATCGTTTCTTTTTCCTGAGAGTGGCGGCTGCTAAAAGACACCATAAGCATCAGTTATTCTCCTATGCCATGCTGCAATTAGTCTTCACAATGACACGTCCCATTCAGTTCTCTTACGCTTTGTCGCCCAAGAGATTTCTCATTACATTCCTTATGCCGATTTTATTAAGGTGGCAGCTATAATTAAGACTCTGCTATGCAGGAATAAATAACAATACTTAATTCTTCCACATTTAAAACAGATATAGGAATTGTTTGTTTGCCATTAGAGGTATGATACAGCTGAAAAAGTGATAAAATTTTATTCTTCTAATCTATAAACTGAAGTATTTAATTCTGCAATTACCACTGCAAAAGCTCTAATTAGAGTCCTTCAACCATGAATATCCTGAAACTCTCCGAACTCTGAATTTAAATCAAACACCTGGAAACCAAACAAAATCTCTGAAATTTGTCTTTTCCAAAAGACTTCACAAATTTCCACAAATGATCAACTGTCCATTGAAACCCATTGCGAACTCTGAATGAATCCTGAAACTCTCCAAACTCTGAATTTAAATCAAACACCTGGAAAACAAACAAAATCTCAGAAATTTGTCTTTTCCAAAAGACTTCACAAATTTCCACAAATGATCAACTATCCATTGAAACCCATTGCGAACTCTAAATGAATCCACCAATCAATGGAATTGAGTTTTCATTCAATCCACCCTAAAACCCGAGGGTTTTCATCCTCAAGCTCCTAAAAGCCAAGCTCTCCAAAATCCCAATAATAATTTTTCCAAAAGCTCCCAACAATTTCATTTTCCACCACCTTTTAATATTTTATTATTAAATATTTTGCTCCACTAAAATAATTTTATTTAATATTTTCTCCATTCCTTTAATAAAGTTGCTTTAATAAATAATTAATTAATTAAATATAAATGTCCTTAATATTATTTCACGACAAACTAATATTTAATTAATTGAATTAAACTTCATGGTGGCTACTCAGAAATTGGGGAATTTACAGACCTGCTATGATCAACATTAAACAAAGTCACATGTTTATCAACCATAGCAGGTAACCAATACCGACCATATTAGCAAGACTTAGAATCAGCAGGTCAATTTCAAAGTGTTCTGATAGAGCCAAAAATAGGCCTGTTTAATTGCGTATTTAATTAGTTTTAAAGCTATAGTGGTTGATTTTTGACATTTTTGATTTTTTCCGTTTTCTTGTTAACTGAGTGAGTCTGCAAGTCAGTGTAGTTCAGCTCACTGAGCATTGCTCAACTTACATTTTTGCAAGTACTCACAAAGACTCACCAAGTCTCATTCCTTAGGTAATGGCAAACAACTCTCATGAAACAAACAGCTAGCTTTAATTGTTCAGCCAGTTGCAATTAAAATGTTTTAAAAGGTAGGAGTAAGTAGTGGGACCTTGAAGCAGCAAGGATGGGAGTCGTTAGAAAGGATGCTTCAAAATCTAAGTCTTATCATAATGCAGCTTCCTACTCAAGAATCCTGTCGGGCACCAGGGATGGTGTAGCAGCTCCTATTACCCCACGTAAAGCATTGAAAAGTAAATCTAAAAAGGTTTTTTCCAGTTTTCAAGGGCTGCAAGTCTTTTGGAGGATATCTCTAGTGTTTCACAAGTCTAATCTGTAAGTGCAGGAGGTGCAAGTATGCTGATATGGCTTCATATGATATCGCCTTGGGGTTTCAAAACTGATTTTTGAGTTTTTGAATATATTCTGATTTTTTTGTTCTTTGGTGTCGGAAATTGAAAGAAATTGCAAAATGCTTAAACATGAAGGAAATTGCATAAATGAAAGATGACCCAGTTATTCTTTATTGATTTGAAACATAATTAGAACATACCCATAAGCCAGAATGCAAGAGTCTGAAACTTGGATTTTTACACGACAGACACGACAATCTGATACAAGGACACCATGCTTCAATCTGCTCATTTTTCATCTTGATTTTGATGCTGATCTTCTGAATGTTGTTAGACGCCTCCAAACAAGGAATTTGCGGCCTTCAAATCAGATCAGTTTGTTTCCACAACCCCACGTCCCTCCTTGGTTGTACGGCCTGCCTCTTTTGCTCACACGTGCCACATATGGATAGAGAATTTTGCTGTTTAAATCCCAAGCACCAAACTGAAACTGTACGGCCCAAATATGGAGGTAAATCTGATCAAGTACGGCCTCCCATGCTGATTTACTATGTGCTAATGAAATAAATAGCTGATCTCCAATTCCCACGTGCTAGGTAGGAAGTATAATCTGCTGTTATTTATTCTTCAACCTTTATTTTGATATGCTAATGGAAACACTGTAAATGCTGCTTAAATCTACTGCTAAAATCTGTGAGATGCTCTAATAATGACCTCTGATGGAGACCATTCAATCAAGAACCCTTGGAAGGTCTTTCACGCCTGTAGATCCTATCCTAATTGAGAGTTTTCATCCTCTGATCAGCTTGAAGCTTCAAACCTGCAAACCTGTTGCTCAACCATTGTTTTGTAAATAATATCATGGATGATGAAAACAATGTTCTTTCCTCTCTATATAGCCTTCTCCAAATCCAACGCCCAAGTTAGGGTTTTTACCTTTTCAATAATAAAATATCAATATTTCTCTATCTCAAAATCCCATGCCAACTTGGCTTTGCATAATAATTTAATATTTTATCTTTGTCTTGAAAAATGCCCCCTTCACTTTTATATTAATAAAGTGACTTAAAAATGCATTCTTTTAATAAAGTCACTTTATTACGTCATTAATGGCCAAGTTATAAAGTACTTTATCAAAGTAACTCTATAACATTAAATTAATAAGTCCCTTTAATAATAGAATATCATTAAAGTAACGTGACTTAATAATTCAATAACTCCTAGCAATGGTCTAGCAATAATCTCCCGAGAGTGTCCTGTCACCATTACCAACTGCAGGTGTGCCATCACAAAGCCTGATATTACTTACTATAAATAGCAAGTGTTAATGGTGAACTCTTGAAATGCCTTTGAACAGCCAACCGAATGCTAGATCACTGAGCTGAATAAGCCAAAATGAAACATCACGCCTACTAAAGAGCCCGAATCTCCCCAATGGGTCCCCTAAACGTCTCGCTAGCCTGCAATAACCGTAGTCATAGGCTAACCCAAAACCCCAAACCACTGGCTAGAAAGGGGACAATACACTTCAAGTAGATATAAGGTGGATTCTTTGGATTTTATTGTTGCTCCTTCTACAGGGAGCTTAATGGTTTGGTAGGCAGCAGCATCGCTTTTGGTATATGGGAGGCCAGTAAAAGTTGCTCTGGATATCCCATTATTGGATTTGGATCCTAAAGTTTAGGAAAAAGTAGAGCATAATGCAGATTTGGGTTTGATCTAGAGGTTCTCCAACCTTTGGCCCAATCTTCTAGATCTGAATAAATGGTTACTTGGACTTGGAAACCTCTTTTAGAGGAGCCCATTGTTATATATTCTTGTACTCAGGGTCTTTATCATTATCTATGTTTTTGAAGCTGGCAGAGATAGTATATTGATGAAAGGTTCATGGGCTTGGGGGATGCATATCTATATATAAACCCTAATTTCCGGATTTTAATCCCTGTAGAAAATTTCAGCATTGTGCATGTCTGGGTCAGATTGCCTAATCTGCACTTCCACTTCTAGCTACATACCTCTTTGGAAAGTATTGGTAATTCCTTAGGAAAAATTATCTTTATATCTCCTGAAAGAAGGGGCTCTCCTCTACTTACATGCGTATCTTGGTAAATGTGGACCTGTCTTTGGATTTACCTATGGAGATCTGGTTAGAAGTAGGGGATGCTATATGAAAGCAGCCTCTAGAGGAGATCTTTGAAGGAGGGACTTTTGTTGGCTTCTACAGCGGTTAATGGATCTATTACCCTTGTTCCTCCTACCATGAAGGTTCTGACAAATGTGCCTTCAATCCTAATTTTGAAGACAGATTTATCAAAGCCTATGGATGCTCCATCAAAGGGAGATAGGGCAGTTTCTAAGTAGCTATAGGAGAATGAGAAACTGCCACTAGTGGTATCTTTGGATGATGAATATGCTAAATGTTTAGAAAACTGACCAGGTGTGATCCATATTCATCAGATGAGGATTTCCCCTAAATTGAAGTGTTTAGGGTGGCAAGAATGAAGAAAATGAGAAAGTTTCAAGTGATTAGGCTACTGTGTCCAACAGGGAAGCAAAATCTAAGAGTAGAGCATCTTCTCAGATAATATTAAGATCTCATATCAAAAAGAGAATGGATAAGATGTAAAGTTGTAATAATTCCATGGCCGCTGGGGGGGTGGGGGCGCCCCGAACTATTGAATCTAAGCAGATGATAAACAGATATATACACATCTAGGTAGAGATATGTAGGATAGAATATGTAGTCTCAATAGTGACAATACAAGCACATGCATGAATCTAAATAAATAAATTGAAAGAAAGTGATTCATTATAAACATTGAAACGTAAATGAAAATGAATTTTTTCTCTCTTAGTTGTTCTCTATTATGTGCTAGTTTTCACTGCAAATCTATGATGCCCAACCATGCAATATTTTAAATCTTGCTCTCACTTTTCTCAAAATCCTATGGACATGTTTTGCGTGCTCCTCAACTTCCATGCTATTGATTTGTTTGGACTTTGAACAAGTGAGAAATGGTGTGGGTAAGTTCTTTTCAACCATTTAAGGCTTATGGTATTTCATTTACTTCATTCTGTTTTTTCAGTTATTTACTTATTTTAGCAACCGACCTCAACAAAGACACTAGGAAATGTTGGGGGATGTCTCTTGCCAGCTAGAGATATCTCCTATATTAAAGAATGTCTCCTGTCTGACTCCCCTGTGTAGCCTACTGCAAAGTATGCACCTGCTGAAATCAGTGATTTTTTAAATTAGTGTGCTGATACATTGTACATATTAATTACTATGTTACCGGGTTCGGTCCGGGTTCGGTCCAGGTTCGAAATTCGGGTTCGGTTCGAAGTAATTCGCCCAGGGTCCGGAAAAATCACTGTGGGTTCGTTCCGGGTTCGGAACCCGGACTGTGGGTCCGGCAAAATTCGAACCCGGTTCAAACCCGGGTAGAATTTCGTGCCCAGGCGGACTTCAAAGCGCGAATTTGCATTTTTTTAATAATTTTTTAAGTCTTTGTTGACTTTTAAATACTTTTTTATTCTTTCCAACCCTAATATGTGCCTCTAAAACATGAAATGGGTTAAGTGATAGTCATTTACCAATTTGTGAATGAAAAAAAAGAATTTTTTGCCTCCATTGCTGAACTTTCTCTTTTGCTTGCACAAGCTTGAATAGACTTGAAAGTTGATTGTAGATTGTTCGAAGTTGGTTGTTGTGCTATTCCTAAGCACTTGCAAGTGCCTATTCGTTGCCAAGAAGATCATTGAGCAAGATTTCTTCAAAAGAGGTAGGTTTTTTGAAGTTTTTTGATTATTTTTTTTACATTTTTTTTAAACAAATGGACTTCAACTCTTTTGTTTTGTTTTTTAGTTTTAGTTTTGTTTTACTTTTCATTCCTCTAAATGTCTATAACACATGTTCAATTTTTTCATTTTTTGAAATTAATTAAGTCTGTTAGTTTCAAATTCAATCAATCAATACCAAAATTTCAATATGTTGTGCCTTAGGTATTCCATATTACAAAGGCAACCGGTACCTCCTCAGGCTCAACCCAATCTCGTTTCAAAACAAACCCAAACTCTCCCCTTTGGAAATATGTAGAAATGGTTCAACAACTTCCAAGTGATGGAGGATATGTTTGGATTTGTAGTCATTGCCATGTTCAGTATTCAAGCTCATACAGTCGAGTGAAAGGGCACTTGTGTGGGATGCCTGAAACAGGCATAAAAAATTGTCCAGCTGAAAATGAGAAAGGCATTCCAGATCATATAGTGTTGAAATATATTGCTGAGCAAGAAAAGGCAGACCAAAGAGCAGCCAGTGGTAAAACAAGCCATCCTTTGAAGAAAGGATCTCGTTTCATGAAACCCCCTACACCACCTTCTTATTTTCCACCTACAGGAAGCCATCCATTTATGGACATCCCTCAAGAGCAAACCACGCCCTCTTCAAAAAAAAGATCTAAGGGACCGTTGGAAGCTTCATTTCAGAATGAGGCAAGAGAGATTGCTGATCAAGACATAGCAAGATGTGTCTATACCAATGGATTGGCATTCAATGTTGTTCGTTCACCATATTGGCAAAAAATGGTGAAATCTATTAATGAGGCTCCAAAGGGGTATAAGGGCCCAAGTTTTGAGAAGGTTCGTTGCAACTTATTGGAGAAAGAGGTGAAACATGTAGTAGACTCTTTGAAGCCCATAAGGGATTCGTGGATCGAAACAGGGGTGACCATCGTTTCTGATGGATGGAAAGATGCAAAAAATCGCCCATTGATCAATGTTATTGCTGTGTCCCCTAAAGGGGCAATGTTTTTGAGAGCAGTGGATTGTGAAGGACAGGTGAAGGATGGTCCATTTATTGCTAACATCATTTGCCAAGCTATTGAAGAAGTGGGCCATAAAAATGTTGTGCAAGTTGTAACTGATAATGCCAAAAATTGTAGGGCTGCTGGGTTATTGGTTGAGGAGAAGTATCCACACATTTTTTGGACACCTTGTGCTGTCCACTCCCTTAATCTAATGCTACAAAAAATTGGATCCAAAATTGAATGGATCAAACAGGTGTATGCTGAGGGCGAAGACATTCAAATGTTTGTCACCAACCACCATATGACACAAGGAATATTTAGACAATTCTCGAAATTGGAGTTGTTGAAGGTAAGTTAATTCTCAATATTTTTTTAATTTTTTAATTTTTTGTTAATTTTAAATTTTGATTTTGTAAATTTAAATTATATTTTAGTTTTAATTTTGATTTTCAAACAGGTTGCCGAGACTCGTTTTTCCTCCAACACAATTGTGTTGAGACGACTTATAAAGGTTCGTGAGGCACTCTCTGCAATGGTAATCAGCCCTAATTGGGCCATATGGAAGCAATCTATCAGTGAAAGGGCAAATAGGATCAAGCAAAAGATCCTAGATGATAGTTGGTGGGACCTTGTTGAGTATCTCGTCAGTTTCACTGAGCCCATATTGAGCATGATCCGTTACACTGACATGGATAGACCTTGTTTGGGTGAAGTATATGATGGTATCGACTCAATGATTGAGAAGATGAAAATCATCATCAATGCAAAAGAGGAAGATCCCGAAGAAAAGTTCTTCAAAGAGCTACAAGAAATCATTGTTGATAGATGGAACAAAATGACCACTCCGTTGCATCTTCTTGCTTTTGCATTGAGTCCCAAATATTATAGTCCAGAGATACTTTCTGCTTCAGCAAGAGTTGCTCCATATAGGGATGTTGAAGTGGGTCAAGGGTACAAGGCAGCAATTCATAGACTCTTCACTGATCGTGACCAACGTGATCGAGTGAGGGCCAAGTTCATGGCTTTTGCATGCTCTGGTAGTGTTGATCATAATCTTGATGCTGTTCGAGACAAGGCTAGGGTGGATGCTCATAGTTGGTGGTACTTCCATGGGCAAGAATACAGGCACCTCCAACCTATTGCAATAAAAATTTTATCCCAAGTAAGTTTTATATTTTGTAATTTTAATTTTAATTTTAAATTTATATTTATATTAAATTATTAATTAATATTTTTGTTTAGTTAAATCAACTTAAATTTTGTAACTCCTAACTATTTAATTTGGTCTTAATAATAATAGGTTGCTAGTTCATCTTCTTCTGAGAGGAATTGGAGCACATACTCCTTCATCCACTCAATAAAACGCAATAGGCTACATTCGAAAAAGGCAGAGGACTTGGTGTATGTGCATTCAAACTTGCACCTCCTTACACACAAGCAAGTTTCCTACAAAGAAGGAGACACAAGGAGGTGGGATATTGAGCCAGAGCAGCTTGACTTGGATGCTTCCACAAGTCACTTAGCTGCACTTGATATTGATGATGACTATGAGCCTGAAGCAACCGCTGAGCATGAGAGTGCTAGTGTCAGTGCTAGTGGCAGTGCTTGTGCGAGTGCCACTAATGCTATTTGTGGTTCTACACATAATGTAGCATCTAATGATGATGATGATGATGCTTTTTTTGATGACCCATATGACTCAGATTGATCAATGATCAATAATTATTAATTATTAATGGCTGATTGTAAACACTTCACATTTTTATGTTTGAACTTTGATGATTTGAGTATAAAATGGTGGTGTGTTTTTCATTTTTGCTATGTTATTTAACTATTAATATGGTGGTGTATTCTGAACTTAATTACTGCTGCAAATCTGTATATATTTCTGATTTTTATATGTTTTTGTATTACCGAACCCAAAACGAACCCAAATCAAACCCAAATCAAAAAAAAAAAATCCCGAACCGGCGAACCGGGTTCTCGAACCCGAACCCGAACCCAAAACCGAACCGGTAACTTAGATTAATTATATAATAAATGAAAAGTTATGACTTAAAAAAGCCAGGCATTGGTATAGGGGGGCCACAATGTTCCAATTGACATTTCCTTGCATAACTTCAGCAATTCTAATGCACGACTCCTATATGCCATTAGTGAGACTAAATTGTGAACCTTCAGTAATTATATGCTTTGTGGATATTAAAATTAGATATAATGGAACAAGAATGCCAGCACTAGGTACTATACACCAGATGTCAAGGCATATTAAAAAGTAAGACCCTTAAGACTTATTCAGAATGTGAAAGATAACATTAAGCAATAGTCTAATTTGATAAACAGAAAGAGTAACAATCAATCAGGAAATTCTTGCAACTATAAAGTCGAGATAGAAAAAACATTAAATGAACTACAATCATTCATCATTATATTATACTTATTACTAACAACATGATTATGGAAGTAGAATTATTCATTTTGCTGTCAAGAAAGTGTGGAAGATGAAGAGATATAACAGAGAAAGTTACAAATCCTCACTTATGAAATCATTACCTCCAATACTTGCTTGCCCCTAAATGATAACTGACCATCTTGAATTTCACGTTTGAGTGTATTGACTAAATCCATGGAACTTTCCCACAGTTTTAGCCCTCCTGATCATTATAAAAGGAACTATCACTCTAAATCATTGCCATAAATGATCATAATAAAATAAAGAATTACATGACAATAAAATTATCGTAGGCAGAAATATCTACAAAAAGCAAAGAATATTTTTTATGTATAATGCATCATGTACCTTCATATTTCCCAGGGACCAGGTCTGAATTAGAAACTCCAAAAACATCACTAGTGTTCACTCGTCCCTGCAAGCATGTAACAACTTTAATGGAAATTAAACCAGTCCAAATTTTTAAACAATAAACTTCTAGAAGACCACAAGATCAGTTCAGTTACATAAACTAGACCATAGTATTTGCTTAAGTGCCCTCAAATATTGCATATGCAGTATACCTTAAGCATTACAAGGCCTCCATGTAAGTTAACAGGTTCAGCAACATATTTCTCCAATTGCACACCCTATTCAATTACAAAACATAGTTATTTGAAAGAAAACAGGCTTATCTCCAAAACATCACTACAGACATCTTCAGCATGTTTTGATAAAATTTAAGACTGCAATATTCTTAATATCTACTGGTATCCTATCTAGACCTGTTAATATCCAACAAACTCAGAAACTAAGCATGAGCTGCAGTGCTTTTAATCTTAAAAGCAGAAATTGTCCATTTACTTGAAAAGATGAAGAATTATGAAGCTATATCTTATCCAAGCAACAGAAAACTATAATTAAATCTTATAAAAAGACAATTGGAAAGTAATCCCTTCGTGTTATACAAAATGAAAACATTAGTTTCACTATGCTTCATCCAAATTACATGTGTCATAAATTTTTTCTCAGGTTCATTAGTCTGTTCCCTTTGTAACAATGGACTGGTGCCTAACTAGGAAAGAATCCTCCTTTAATTTCTGTAACTTTGTGTAATGCCCCCTCCTTAAAACTAAAAGAAAATTAACCCAATGCCCAACATACATTCCCGTGGATCTTGGGAATTTGGCAATTAGGGGATGAGCTGTGATTATAACCGCAATACATGGTGAAATTTGCAGAAAATGAGAATGGCGTCGCAAGGTTGCCAAAGTAGATAAGGAATGACAGAAAAGGGACACGTGAGTTTTAGGTAAATCATAGAAGAAAGAAATTATTAGATTTGCCAAGTCTTTCAGTCTAGTTAGAAACAGATCTGCCACCCCCTGTCATAAATTGCATAATTTAGTCACTAAAATTCCTTATTGGTGCTGCCAGTCCAAGGAGATCAAATCACAGGGAATTGTAGAAGTTGCCAAAGGAAGAATTAATTACTATTATAAAATGAAATTATGATAAAAATTTATTTTTAAACAATAATAATATCAATCAAGGAGATTTTAAAGAGTTATGACTGTTGAAGAAATAATCTATTTAAGGCAGTACAATCAAGGAGAAGGAAGAATTGTGAATATATTTTTGTATCTACTTATCACTCCTTGTGAAGCATGGACTGTGGTTCAGCAACTTGAGGACAAAACCCCTCGAGGTCTGAAATTAGAGGACAAAAACCCCCTAATTTCCATCATTGAGTTAGTAGACGAAAACTCCTAATTCAGGAAAATTTAGAGATATTTCTAAAACATTCCATTGAAGATAAATAACTGCAGGAAAAGGACTGTTTTACCAACTTCAGGAAAGAGACAATTTGGTCATTCAAAAACTATTTTTTGAAACTCTGATATACATAATTATTATCAGAAATTTCTGAATCATTGAGGATATTATGTTTATATTAATTGTGCAAATTACTATAATTGTGACTTAGGGATTATTATATTCAAAGAAAATTAAGGAAAACTTAAAAGGGACATTATAAATGGTATCAGAGCCAAATCTTGCTAGCCTGTGGCTGAAAAGCCAACAATTGAATGCTACAATTTGGGATTTTAATAAAGAAATAGATGCCGATAAAGAACAAAAAAATTAATATAATGATAGACATGTTGGGTCAAACGCTCCACAAGATGCAGAATAATACAAATACTTCCAGGAATCAGAATAGGGGGGCCAGCACTTCAGGAGCCAACAACAAAAATCAAAACAATCACACAAAGAACAGTTGTTGGGGCTATACGACCCACATTAATTCATAGAAAAGAAGAAGAGTCTGATCCAACGATCACCAAGAGGAATACATTTCTAGACTTGTCGACACCATAAAATAAAATCCATCCCGAAAGGGATTCATAAAATCAGATGAAGAGACCAAGCAAACCTTGGAACCAGTGACAGATACCACCAGAGACAAAATTACAAGAGGAAGAATTTTTAGCATATAAGCCATAGTAGAAGAGTCAAAACCAAAGCCACTGAAAATTAAGTAACAAATCAATAAGCGAGAACAAAAAATCCACCATACAAGCTAAAGGAGAAAATATGGATGAAATTGATGTAACAAACCACCCTAGTTTTTAATCTTTTTTTTGAAATATCAAAGATGAAATGCGATGTCTTCAACACTTTGTGATCACCCAAATCCTAGAGTGGGCAAGATGAGAGCATACAGTGCTTCCAACCAAACAGAAAATCTAAAAAAATACAATTACAATGATATGGTGGCAAGCTGACCAAAATAGGCAAGCAGTAGAACCAGCCTAATCAACACCTCTTCGATGGACTGCATAAAATGACACACAAGCAGCAAGGCCAACTTATCAACAACTCTTCGGCAAACTACGTGGATGCAATGCAAGCCATTGGAAGAATTTGTAAGCTTGACTCAGACCAAAATAGTCGATAATGCTAGCTTGCTCATGCCAAAAAGTGTTAAATTAATATGTTATAATTATAGGTGGTAAATTATCCAACTTACAATATAAAAATGCATTCAAATGACAGCCTTTAGCGGTACTACTCAAGCATAATCAATTTGTGGACAATTAGCCTATTTTTCAAGTTTTCACATAGGCTAATTGGTGAGTAACGGAGAACTCCAAAGTTCTTCGAGAGCACAAGATTAGTCTAGCAAAGGTGTTGTTTTTGGCAGTGAGTTCAGTTGGTCTTGGTGAGCCTCATGGTGCTTTCAAATTTGATTTCTAACCTTTGGGGAGCTCTCCAAACTTCTTGGAGAAGTTTTCTATTTTTAGAAAGTCTCCCAATTGCTTCAATTCTTCATCCTAAGACTTCAAGGACACATCAGTATGGTCAAAATTGCATATTTGTGTCATTTTGATACTTTCCGCAACTTGGGTAAAATATTGAGTTAGTAAATAATATTGATTGAACTTGTCTAATGTTGAAAATATTAAAAAAACAACTTAGTGTAATAATTTAAAAAGGTGTTATAAGTTGTGCATCAATTTGGATGCCTACGCATGGGGTTCGTTTTGCACATTGGATTATTGTTTATTTCTCAAAAAGGTTTGTGGAGAAGAAGGGAATTATTATTTTTTATTATTGTTATTTCCTTCCAAAAAAGTTATAAGAGCTCATTTGAAAGATATAGTCGGCAAAATAAATAAATAAATGTTATTGTATTTAGCAAAAAGTAATTAATATATGTTGTAATAAGGAATTAGTCCCCGACGATCGGTCAGTTGTATAAGTAGTTGCCGACGGTTGGTGTCCTCAACCAACATCGGCCGACTATATATTTCATGTTTCATTTGTAGTCGAGGACTGCACATTTTGCTAGATGATGTACTTATTGCCTATTTGATGAATGAGAATACAACACTCATGTTCTGTGCATTGTCTATGTAATTAATATGTTCTATTACTGTTGTTCTACATTTCTATTTACTCTGTATTAATCGGTCAAGTAGCTTTGCGAGTAAACATTTGACGCCATTGCTGATACGAACTCTGGCAATACACCAAACACAAATGGGATTCATGGTGTTGTAATGGGTCAACTAGCCGAAGAACCAATGCAAGCAAATGAGGAAAGAGAAGACGCGTTGGTAGAAGACCTCATAAATCTGTGGGATATCTCACTCAAGGAGCACATACGAAGGGAAGCTTTTAGGCGAGAGGTCCCTCAAGTGGCCATCTGGAACAACCTGATTGTCAACCCCGAGGTCGACCATATTCTCGACAAATTGCCAAGATTAATAGCATGACACTATATCATACTGCAAGACCTTCACACCAAGAAAGACAGGGAACAATGAAGGCAGTGTTGTGACCTATTTCACACATCGCCCCATTGCAAATGGGGACCCCCTTCTTTTTGCTTTTGGTTTCTTGCCTTGGCATCGCAACTGCTTATCATCTTTTTATTTACAATGAGGAGTTTGAGTTTTTGAGAGTCATCCCAGTCAAGTTGATATTTTAAACCCGTTTCTGTGCTTAGACATCATGGAAATGCTCAGAAGGCCCGGTAGACGAGGAACGCCATTGCTTTCGGCCAATTCTAACACTTCCTATTTTTTAGGGATTCTGTTTTTTTGCTTTTTGCTTTTTTGATTTTTGGCGTTTTTAGGCCATTCTGGAGTTTCTATTTTTTAGGGATGCTTTTTGCTTTTTCTATTTTTGGAAAGTTTCTATTTTGGGAAAAAGTTTCTATTTTCGGATCCCACAGAGCATGAAGTCAACACGCCTCCAGAAATCATGAAAATCAAGGTAAAATGGCAAAAGTTTGGAAAAATGGCTAAGTCTGAGAAATGCGCCCATGGGAAAAGAATGGCAGACAGAGCATGAAGTCCGCCCTACCTTTGGCATGCCAAAGGTAGGCACTGGCAAGCCAAGGCTGAAGTCCACCATGGCATGAGAGGCCTCCAAGTCCGCCATGGCATGAGAAGCATGAAGTTCGCCCCAAGGAAGAGGTGAATGGCACAAGGAAGCTAAAGTCCGCCCATGGCAAAGGAGAGGCCAAGTCCGCCCTTGGCAAAGCATGGTCAAAGTCCGCCCAAAAGGTCAATGGCATGAGGGCTAGCAAGTCCGCCCAGCCTAAAGGAGAAATGGCAAAGGCAAGTTGAAGTCCGCCCAAGTATGAAAATGGCAAGAGGCATATGAAGTCCACCCCAAGAAGGTTGGAGAAGGGTGGAAATGTGAAGGGGTCCGCTCCAAGATGTTTGGAAGGGGTAAATTTGCAAGGAAAATTCGCCATATGTTGAATTAAATGGCAAACTACAAGTGAAGTCCGCCTTGGACAAGGCAAGGCTAAAATTTGCTATGGCAAGGAAAGTATGAAGTCCACCCTTGGACAAATAAAGGATAAAATTCGCCATTGGCAAGGAAAAATAAAGAAATTCGCCCAACTTAGGAAAATTTTATTTTTCTAAGGCATGGAAAAAAGGAGAAATGTCCAGAGGAAGAAGAGGTTTGGCCGGCACGAAAATCACTCCTCGACACAACGGAATGAAATTCTTTGGCATAAAATGAAGAGTGTTTGGCAGAGCAAGTATGAAGTCCGCCCAACTCAGCATGAAATAAATTCCTAAGGCATGCATAAAATACAAAATGGCAAAGAGATCTTCAAGTTTGCCCAACCCAGAAGGAGAGAGAAAATTTAAAAATTTTGACTAAGTCAGATGTCTGGCTAAGTACAAAATCCGCCACAGGGAAGCATGTCCAAGCATTGGTGAAGTCCGCCATGAAGGTGTCCAACCACAGGACCAAGTGCGCCTAGAAGAAAATGCATCTCGTCCGGCCAACTTCAAAGTCCGCCCTTGGCATGAAAATCTTGAAGTTCGCCCCCCCCTTCCCAGCATGGTAAAAGTTTCTAAGGCATGGAAAAGGCGTGACTAGCAAGAAGACTCCAAAGTCCGCCCCCAAGCAAGATGGAAAATATCTAAGGCATGAAGTGCCTAAAGGAGAGATGTGAGATGGCAAAGAAGCTTCCAAGTCCGCCCACCCAAGAGGAAAATTGGCAAATCTACTAAGAAGTCCGCCCAACTTTGCAGGCAAGGAAAATTTCTAAGGCATTGGCAAAGTGCGCCAAGCACGAGAATGTCTAAGCACTCACCAAGTTCGCCTAGTAGAAAAATGTCCGGCCAAGCATGAAGTCTACCAAGGAAAACTCATAAAATTGGCTAAGTGTGGAATTTTCCTACAATAAAAGGATCAAATTTTGACTAAGTGTTGGAAAGAAAACAGGAAAAATGAAGAGAAATAAAAAGGAAATGAATAAAATTCTTGCCCAAGGATGGAGTCTGCCCTACTTAGCACAAGCCAAACTCAGAATTGAAGACAAATCCATAGGCAAAGTTCATTCGAGCATAAAGATGGCCAAAATCTTGGCTAAGTCTTGAACGGTCCACACGAAGGTGTTACAAAACGGCCAAAATTTGGCTAAGTATGGGAAATACTTCACAGAGAAAGTTCCAATTTCCTCCATTTTGGCGAAAGCACAAGAGAGTTCTTCTCCATATTCAAGGCACTTGAAGGAATTTCAAAGCAATCAAGAAGGAAAAATTCAATAACTGCTCAAGAGAAGACTTTCAGACTTCAAATGCAAGTGAGAAAAGAAATCAAAATCCCAAAGGAAATCCAAGATCAAAGCTAGGAAGAAACAAGCACAAAGGACAAAGTCGTCAGCAAAGAAAGATATTCTAAGGCAAGTACATGGAAAAAGAACAAGGAGACCAAGGAGGACATCCAGCACGCTGAGGTGGCGCCTCATCATCTTCCAACCAATCAAATTGTCCCAAGTCAATAGGTCTAGGTTCAATGAACCTGACTTATCCATGGAATTGATTTATATTTAGCAAGAACAAGTGTCCCAAAATGTAATTTTCTCATTGGTCGAGAGGTAGTTAATTATGACAAGCCCTAATTAGGGTTTTATTTTGTAATCTCAATCGTTGATTCAAAATCAATCTTGGCCATTGAATTGTAATCGGGGAGCCTATAAATTGAGCTCGCCCCTCATTTGTAAATGGTGAAGTGAGTTGTATAAGATTGTTGCGACAAAACTATTTCCATTTATAAAAGCTCTTGTGCATGATTTGCTAAGAACCACTTTTATTTTCAAGTAGTGTGCAAGGTTTTCATACTTCTCCTTCAACACTTAGAGTAGAATTAGATTAATATTTAATTCATTTGTTTGTTAAGTGGATGATAGATTTGATAGCAATGGCGGATAAAATTTAGCTCATACTTTTGTCAAATGGATGATTTGCATTTGATGTGTAAAGTTAGCTTGAGCCAGTAATTTGTGGATGCTTAACTTCTGTTTGTTTTTATCAATTCAAACATGAAAATTATTATCACTTCCGTTGAAGATTGCACCCGCTTTGCATAGTTGTCCGAAGGAGGCGAAACAAAGTGTGGTTACCCTATTTTATCTGGTTGTTGCCGTCTCTCGAGTTCTTAGGCATAGTTTAGATTTCTAAACCCTTATCCTTTTTGCCTTTTTTTTGGAAAAACTGAAACACCCATCTAAAGAGCTTCAATGATAAAACTATCTAAGTCCTCAACTCACAAAATGAATTTTACGTAAGTCCCCTTGTGATTACCAACAAATCACAACACCCACTGACCTTGTCCATATGTCATGACCTGACCAAAAGAAACATTGGAGTTATTGTATTACCTTCTAGGTATTTGCAATTACTTTTCAAGAGAGGATAAAGTGTCCTTGGGCATTTTATTCTATGTATGGTGGCGTATTCAAAACACACACCAACAGACAGCAAATCCTGCAACGATATGAAGAACAAACCAAAAGAGAAGAGGAAGAGCGTGATACTGATTGACAACGCACGTCAAAGAATAAATGCCATTAACCTTAAACAAAAATGGAAAACTAAAACAAAGCAGTCACAAACCAATCGACCCAAAAATAAGATCCTTAAGGATGAAAGAGCAAACTGAACGATGACGACAACTGAGGGGTGAAGTTGATGAAGGAAAAAGATTTCTCAAAGAAATTCCAAGTCCACCCAAGAATAGAAGTCGAAGCCGAAGTGCGAGCATAAGTCATAGTCAAGAGAGACAAAGAACCATCAAGACAAGAGAATGTACAAGGGGAGATTGGATTGAAATAGCTAGACACCTACCACTTCCCAACGACAAACACAAACTGACCTCATCGACCAAGTTATAGAACCGTTCGAACCATCAGCATCGGACAAAAGGGAAAGTGAGGAAGAGAACACCATTAGGGAACCATCAGACGAAGAAGGGTCATCGTGGAAAGACATACCGTCGAGCAAGGGGGAAGGCAAGAAGGAAACCGCTAACTCGACCATCCAAGAGCAATTCACACGAATAGAATCGGTCGAAGGGGAAGGCCAAAGGAATCATACGAACAATCAAACAGAGACCATTAGCCAGATTGAACATTGGACATTGAAGGAAGATTTGAACATCGGACGACCAAAGCTGAAAACACCAGGACAGAGGAAGCATCGAAAGAACCTCGAAGGCAGCCCGAAGGTGACAAATGTTGATGAAGGATGAGAGACGATTGCGGCGTGTCTGAGAGTGCAAGGAAGGCACCAAAACGTACAAATCAAAACTCTCCAAACAAGTCACTGTCACAAAAGGTGTAGAGAGGTAAGATAGTGACTCCCCCAGCAAGTCTGAATGTAGAACGGCAAAAACTTTCGAAGTTCACTAGAAACAGTCAGAGGAACAACAAAGCATATTGGCTAAGAGCATTTCCAACAACTCTTATGGGAATAGAAATCGATTGGTATATTGAACTAGAAGTAGGACATAAAAACACATGGGAAGCATTGAAACAAGCGTTCCAGGAAGAATTCAAACTCCTAAGAGACAACAATGAGATTGTAGCAGAGATATACAATACCAAACAAGACAATGCACAGAACATGAGTGTTGTATTCTCATTCATCAGATCGGCAATAAGTACATCATATAGAAAAATGTGTGGTATCCGACTACAAATGAAACATGAAATATATAGTTGGCCGATGTTGGTTGAGGACACCAATTGTCAGCAACTACTCATACAACTAACCAACCGTCAAGGACTAATTCCAGATTACAACATATATAATTACTTTTTGCTAAATACAATAATATTTACTTTTTTATTTTCCCGACTACAAAAGATTAGTGATGAAATTGTATTTGCTTCTGCATATGAGAGAACTTGCGTTCTCAAAATCTCGAGGACGAAAATCCTCTTGAGATTGTTGGTTTCGGGGACAAAAACCCCCCTAGCTGGTTAAAGTGATTTCATACAAGAATCACAAATGAGCTGCAAAGAATAGTTCTAGTTTTGGTTGCAAATCATGGACAATTTTGATGTGTTTTGACTTGCAAGAATTCGGTGTGTTTGCTAACAAGTTTCAGAATTTTTTGAAGTGTTTGTTTTGTGCAATATTGGAGTATTTGTTGCTAGTTGTCCATCTTCATGCCTGGTTGTAGCATCTCTATTGCAAGTATAAGAGTGATTTTAATATTATGTTAAATGTTGTTTAACCTTGATATTTGTTTTCTCTACTAGCCGTACACCTTGAAGAGTGCTGAAAGACTTCCAAAGAAGTTGGCCATACATTCCAAGTATAGGTCGTACCTCTGCTGGTTAGGCATGAGAATCCTAGAGTGAAGCACTTGGTTTAAGTGCTCAAAAATCATTGTTTGGGATCACCTAAAACTTGTTTGTAGCCTTCAAGACATTTCATGGTGAACAAACTATTGTATGATGAATTTTTGGGAAAAGTACGATGGTTGTACCTATCTAATTTTAGTTACCAAACTGATATATTCTTCTTCCAGTGTGTTTTGGTGAAGTTTGGGTATGCTTTGAGGTGGTGTTTCAGCTTATGAACATTTTTTGGTGTGTTGGGCACGAGTTGGTGGTGTTTTAGGGCAATTTCCTTATTGTTCAGACTTGTTTGCAACATGTTACAGTTGATATTAGAAATGCAAACTACCTTATTATCATTTATTTGAGGTATTCTACTAGTTGGGTTCTTGATTTCATTGATTATCCATGTTATTCAGCTTATTATAAAGTGTTCAATAGTTATATGAGTTGTATTTCTCTTGATATTTCATTGTTAAACACTGGATGGTAGTACCGCCAATGGGCTTGGTCTCTACTCATGGGTGTTTGTGCTTTACCCACTGAACAAGTAGTGAATATTGGATTTACTCACCTCACTGAATAAGTGGAAATATTGTATTTACTTACCCCACTAAATAAGTGGAGTGTTAAATTCGTTATCCATCGAATAAGTGAAATCTTTGTAATTGCGCTATGTTGAATAAGTGTGAAGTGCTTGTTTTCATTGTACTATACACTCTGTTGAATAAGCGTGTAGTGTTCTTTGCTTTCAATTGCATGGGATTCCACTAAAGAAGTGAGATTGGTCGGCTTGCTGCCAAGTGCATTTACCTTCAAGTTATTGCATTCTAGTTAGTTGTGTGGTCCTGAACACCATATGCTCTCACCTTGCCCATCTCAAGAACTGGGTGATCAGAAGGTGGAAAGGACATTGTATTGTATCTCATTTTCAGTTGGAAGATTTTTCAAAACATTAGGAGTATTCATTACAGTGGTATCAAAGCTAGTGATCTTGCCAACCTATGCAACTAATTCTTTTATGCAACTTATTCTCTATGAATGCTAGTGAAAGTATAGAGCGGAAAAAACAATATCAGTTTCCAAAAACCCCAGTAAAAAAAAGAGACTTTTTCAGAGGCCTTAGCTGCATATCAATTTTAGACAATTGATACTGAGATTACATCAGAGAACATGGCAAATAAAGATAAGAGTATTGCCACTCTAGAAAATCCGAAAGCTAGAGAAAATAAAAATTTTGATGTCATGCTTGACATGATGTCCCAACTCCTTGCCAAAATAAATTAGAAAGTTTCCCAAGTACAAAATGGGTAAGTTAGCACTTCTAACACCAATAACCATCAAAGCAGTAATGGTCACACAGTTAGAATTGATGTTGCTTAAGTTACTAGACCTCTACAACCTACTTTCACTCGTAGGGAGGAGGCCCAACCTGAGCAAGAAGCCCAAGTTCCTATGGCAGATGAAGTGAGGGCGAGTTATGCAGAATATGACCCAAGGCCATTGGAGATTCGAGACATATTGTCTCTTGATCAGTTTATAAATCAGAAGAAGAGAGGTAGTGGAAGATAATAGAACAAAGGTCCAATTGTGCAAAGAGATTACCAACTATTTGCTACTCTATTTGATAAATTAAATACATGAATTAATAATGGAGATGACAATACATACCAGATACATGCATAAAATATATCTTTATTTGCACATGAAATTATTACAGAAGAGGACCAAAGATGGTCAGCCAAGGATCAAAGTCAATCCAACCAGATCATCACACTCTCTCCTTGACAATATACAATGTATGTAAAGGACTCGATGGTTGCCAAGAAGAACACAACCATCAACCAAACAACGCTTATAACTATGTAAAGATTCTGACCAAGTTCTATATCCAACTTTATAAATTTCATAATTTCTCTTCACAGGCAATTTGTCAAACGGTTACAAACATTGGTTAGTATGCATTCCCAAGTCTGATTTTCTTCATAATTGTTTGATAGTGAACCACCACAAAACTAAGTATCCCGCTTTCAAGTTGGGCAATAAGACTTGTTTGCAAATTCAGACATTTAATGCCAATAGTAATGCTAACAGAATTAAAGTATTCTGAAAATAAAGTATATACTTGCAGAATATGATTGAATTATTTCTAAGTACTAGTACACAAGCTTTTCAAAAGATTGCTGACCTTTTTTTAATTCCAGAATTCAGGCTAGAGCAGCTGTCAAAAACTTGGATGGTCAATAATGTTCATGCAGCGATTAAGGCTGAGAGACTGTTGTAGACATGGTTGCAGGAACGTAATCATTACAAATTGACTCCCAGTTGCCACCTTATATTATGCCAATGTGCACTTCAACGGTGTATATCACATATTGTAGCACCATATGAGTTTGTCGCAATTCACTTTGCTAGCCATAGATTCTCTTGTCAAGATGTATAGATTAATTTATTCTTCCCAGCGATGGTTAACGACTACAACGCAAATTAATTATGGGCAATGATTTGTATGCATGGTGGCACTTCCCATTTTCCTTGCGTCTCCTTTAAAGAATGGCAGCAGTTTTGGAGTATAGAAACCAACGACAACTAAAAACTTATACCCACACCTATCTTAGTTCATCGCCACTCTCCACGTGACTCTTGTGTAGCATTATTTCTTATGGCTGCTGCCCAATTGTGGTTTCACAGAGTTTACACTCTTCTTTGATTAATTTAATCATTACAATCTTCTCAATGTAGCACTCTGAGTAATTTGCAGATCTTAGGAAGTATGTGATTAACTGAAATGAGCAGCACAACTATCACATATAAACCCACAGCTTAAATAACCTTCCAACTCCACTTAAATATTAGCAGCGGCAAACATATAGTGGCACGATAAACTTAGAGTAAGTCTTACGCTCCAGCATATACTTAATACTTTCCCCTACTATGTAGTCAGCAATGTATATGGTTGGATGTATTTATAATTGCAACACCTTGGAATAAAACGTCCATCGGTTTTAGATACCAATCTCAGCCACAATTAATATAATAATTAATCCTTCGATAAGTGTATCCTACTATCACCGTTTCATTTATATATTGCAGATAAAATGTTCATGATTAATCCTCAACGACAATGTCCCAGCACCAAACAGACCCCTAAACAATATTCTGAGAATTAGGTCAAGAAATCTGCCAGTCTAATAAATTCCTCAAACCCAAAATATTCTAAAATTTGTCTTCACCAAAGACATCACAAATTTCTCATAATTGAACAATTGTTCATTGAATCCCAATTGCGAATCTTGAGTGAATCCACCCTTCGATGGAATTGAGTTTTCATTCAATCCATCTTGAAATCCGAGGGTTTTCGTCCTCAAGCTTCTGAAAGCCAATCTCTCCAAATTCGCGATAATAAAATTCCCAATAGATATCAATGAATTCCTTTTAACCACCTTTTATAGTCCACCACCTTTTAATATTTTAATATTAAATATTTTGCCTTTGTAAAGTAACTTTATTTAATATTTGAGCATATTATTTAATAGTCACTTTAACGTTTAATTAATTAATTAAATATAAACGTCCACACATATTATTTTAGGACAATTTAATATTTAATTAATTAAGTTAACCCAATGGTGACTATTCGGAAATCTGGGACATTACAAACTACCCAAAGTTGACGACCAATTAATACATATTCGGATAACCAATATTATCAAAGCATAGTAATAGACATTGTACACTAACTACATCATCCCCCCAAAAGAAAAATAAGTCGTCTTCAAAACAACAAGTAAACATCAAGTAACATTAGAGAAGACTTGCCAAACTAATGATGGAATTGTAGACAAGGACCTATTGACAAACTTGGAAGTGTACTTTGCAAACTCGAACTTGGAGTATACTCGGCAATTTAAATGAGTGCAATGGGGGTCTTGGGGCAACACCCCCAGCAAGGTCAAGGGGTAGCACCCCTTGTGGGGGTCTGAGGTCAAAGAGTAGTGCACCTCATTTTCGGGATTTTTTAAGAGACAAAAAACAATGCGGACAGAGACAAAAATTAGAGATTTTGGAGTGTTTAACCAATGTAAGATGGCAACCAAGGAAGGAAGTTGTCGTATTGTGGTTGATGGTTGTATGATATGGATACTAGGTTTGGGCTATACAATGCAGGAGGATCGTGCCTGTTTGATACCGAAATGGATTCGCCATACAATGCAAGAATGATGTTGCCAAAGGGTGGAGAAAACTCTCTGTTGTCTCCATGCCAATCTTGCCTAGAATGACTATCATACTATGCAAATATAGAAATTGAATATCTATAACTATGGATGCCGTGAATAATTCCTTAATGTTGATGGCATGGTCAATAAACTCCTTGATATTGATCATATAGCAGATGCACTCAACCTTGACCATACGGTGTGATAATGCCTCTATTGTACTGTGTTGAAACCTACCTACTATACCGTGTGAGAAGTACTATGACGTACGGTAGAAGTCTTGGCAATTCATACAATGGTGATATAGCCTAACCGTACATTGCAAGGAAAACTCGAGTTTCGTATTGCCAACCGTACCTTGTTGAGTCTTATGCATGACAAACTTTGCATGTCCTGTGCAACCTGTACGTTGCTCTGTCATACTATGCTTTTTCTCTCTATTAGTCATACTATTTCCTTCAACCATACGTTATGCGCACCTTGCCTGTTTTGTCATACAAGGGGGGTGTGTTTGAAGGAGGATGTGGTATGTCATACACCCAATGTTTTAAATATGCTTTATACCATGTAATCAATGATATGTCGTACAATCAATGACTTAAGTACCTGTCATGCAATATCTCATTGTACCTTCAATGTTCCTTGTTGTACCGTGCAAAGGACTAGAAAGGGTCATACTCTCAATAACTTTTCTATGGTTCGTACCGTGTGGAAAGAGGGAGGCCATACAGTATGTGGAAATAATGCCAACCCTTTACCTTTAGAATTTTTTGTTTTCTCTTTTGCCACTTTAAATAAATTAATTGCCTCGATAATCATGCAATATAGATTTTATGAGACCGGAATTTATAAATTTTAATTGCCTTCATCCCTTGCACTTTTATTTTTTGCTTTAATTTTCTAAACTTTATTTTTTGTTTTTCTCTATATTTTTTTGTAAAGTTGATTCGTCTTGACCAATATTTGTGTGTTCCAAGTTAAATATTTTTCTTTGAGCATTCGGAGACGTGCCATCAGTAATTTTGCATTCTTTCATCGATTGCTCTTCACTAAGAGTTGTAGCTTCGAGAAAATTAGAAGTCGATGTAAATATCTCATAATCCTCCATTTGCCAATGAAATCTGCCACGGAGAGAATTTGTTTAATCCTCCGAGCATGACTATAATTCTAGAATCCCTTTGTCATTCAGATCTATCGGACCTCAATCATGCTTCTCTATCCATTCTTCTTCAAAGTCCAAATCTAACAAATTGGAGAAAGTTGCTTCTTCACTTACGGCTTGGTTCTTTAAATCAATTACATACTTGTGACCCTTGTTTTCAATTGAGATTGTATTCTTTTTCCAATTGTGATTAGCTTTGGCTGCTAAGCTAACAACCAACCCTGACCTAACAATGCATCGTACGCTTTCTTCCTTAATGAAATGACCACAAAGTTCAATAAACATGTTTGAGTTCAAATAATTACCTTTTGTCCCATTAAAACTCCAAGTACCTTAATACCTTGTTGATCTACACCCACCACATTGAAAAGTTGGAGGCCAAATGGTCGTCTTGTTGAGACTTCTCCAAGTGTCTTCTGGAAGTACATTTACACCAGACCCGCCATCAACAATTGTATCAGTGAGATTCCCTCCAAGGATCTCCATATTCACCACTACCGATTTCTTTGTCGTGTTAACTATCAGTAACATTGAATCAATCACTTGGTCGTCCAAGAGCAGAGGTTCAATTATTGGTTCTTCATTCTAACCAAATTTTGATTGGGTCATAGCATGCACCATCTCATTCTCCCTCGATACAATAGCATTTCAAAGTTTAGGAATACTTTGTAATAAATCCACTACTTTAACTGGTACAACAGCTTGAAGTACTTGTCGTGCAATATTTTTCTCGGATTGTAATTGATTTGTTACCATACTTGCATTTGCATTTGAGTGGCATTGTTCATTGTCCATAACATTCTCCACTTCAACCCTTGCATCAATCATGTTGACACTAGCCTTTTACTTCGGACATCCGGAGTCTTCGTGGTTTCCAAGTCCACACCATTTGCACAATAATTGCACTTTGTCTTGCTTGTTTTGGCAATCTCTCGCAAAGTGTCCCCATTCACTACATTGTCAGCATAGGGCATCCTTTGGGGTCATATTGTATTTGGCTTTGTCCTCCTCTTTGATTTCGATAAGCGCCTAGAGATGCATTATGTGGCTTCGATGGAGTGGGCTCCTCTCCCTGCGTAAAGAGTACTTGTATACTTCTTGTCTTCAAGTTGTATGGACATTCCTTGATGGAATGTTCCATCACTTGGCAGATGTCACAAAACAATTTTTTGAGCAATTTACTTTGGTGTGACATTCAACCTTGCACTCAGTGCACCATAATTCTTTAGTATCCTTTGAAATTTATTTCCCGACTTTGAGTTCTTTCATCATTCTCATCACGTCTCATCATAGGGCTCGAATTGTCTTTGATTCTCCCTCACTATTGTCTTTTGCGCTCTCATCGTCGTATGTGTTTCACTTTTCCTCAAGAGAATGTCTTGTTCTCAATCTCAATGTCCATAGCCCGATTGTAGGTGTTGACATACAAGGATGGAGGCACCACTTTCACTTACGTAGTGAAGGGATCAATCCCTCAATAAACCATCATTTCTTAAATCCATCAACAAACTAGTTTTCTAATTTCACCAATAATTCCTTGAGCCTACGATTATAGGCTCGTACATTCTCATGCTTTCCCTATTTGGTATTGTATATCTCTGCCACAATTTCATTATTGTCCCTTAGGAGTTTGAATTCCTCTTGGGATGCTCTTTTCAATGTGTCCCATGTATGTCTATGTGTTGCATCCAATTCTATATACCAATCTATGGCTATTCCTCTAAGAGTTGTTGCAAATGCTCTCAACCAATATGTTCTGTCATCCTGACCGTTTCCTACCCAAATTGTCTCACATGTCTTGCAATGCCTTACAAGGTCCTCCGACCCATTTCTTGTGAACTTTGGAAGTTTTTGCCACTCTACATCCAGACTTACTGGGGGGTCACCATCTTGCCTCCTTATTGCACCCTATGTGACAATAACCTGTTTGGAGAGTTTTGATTTGTACATTCTGATGCTTTCCCTACACTCTTGGACACATTGCAATCCTTCATTCGTCCCTCTTTAGCGTTTGTAACCCTCAAGTTGCCTTTAGGGTCCTTTCGATGCTCCCTTCATCCTGGCATTATCGGCTCTGATCTTCCAATGTTTGTTTCTTCCATTAGTATTAAGTCTTCAATCTAGTGTATGTTCTCTATCAGACCATTGGTAGGTTCTTTTTGGCCTTCCCCTTCGGCCGGTTTTATTGGTACGAACGGTTCTTTGACGATCGGGTTGGTGGGTTCTTTCTTGCCTTCCCTTTTGCCCGACAGTGAACCTTCTTTGTTGCCCAACAATGACCCTTCTTTGTCCAACAATGATGGTTCAAACGGTTCTCTAGGAGATTGGTGGTTTCTCCTTCACTTTCCCCTTCATCCGAAATTGATGGTACAGACGGCTCTCCGGCTTGTTCGATGTACACTTCATCGAAAAGCGGTAAGTGTCATGCTATTTCTTCCCACTCTCCCTTTGTGCATGCTCTTGTCGTAAAAGTTTTCTTTCTCTCCTAATTACTACTTTTGCTCTTGAGTGGACTCGAGCTTTCACTCAAAAACCCTTCGCCTTCTTCAACTTCACCCCTCAATCGTCTTCGTCGTTCTCTTTGTTCGATGATCCTTAAAGATCGCCCAATCTCTTGACCTTAATCACATTGTGGTTTCTTCCTGCCTTTATTGGGGTCTAAGGACATGAATCTCACAAATCTGACCCAATTTCTTTAAGGCAACGATGCCAAATGTTTGTTGCTCTATCTGATAAATTAAATACATGAATTAATAATGAAGATGACAATGCATACAAGATACATGTGTAAAATATATCTTTATTCACACATGAAATTATTACAAAAGAAGACGAAAGATGGTCAGCCAAGGATCAAAGTCGATCCAACTAGATCATCATACTCTCTCCTTGAAGATACATAATGTATTTAAAGGACTCGACGATTGCCAAGAAGAACACAACCGTCAACCAACCGACACTTCTAACTACCCGAAGCCGACAACCAATTAATACATAGTTGGATAACCAATATTATCAAAGCATAAGAATAGACACTGTACACTAACTACACCAACAAGCTTTGGCAAAGGTGACTTTCTCATTTTGATGGGAGTGATAAGAGTATTGCCAGTACATGGGTCCAACCACTGGACAACTATTTGTCCTTGAGGCCAATGCCAAAAGAAGAGGTGATCCGTAATATTTGCTTTATTGGACAACTTTATTTTATTTATTTATTTATTACCTAATATAGCCCAAAATTAGCCTACAAGAACTAAATAGGCTAAATGGGTCATTTCTGACTACTCCATAGAAAGGGACATTATAGCTCCATCTCTTTCTACAAAAAGGTCACTTTGGATAGCCCAGAACCACTATAATGTCTATCCCAATTCTTCAGACCAAATTTTTTGCATTTTCACCAATTGTATAATTCAAGCATTTTGTCAAATAGTTGAATGCAATTGATTGCGTTCCAAATTTTTGAAATAAAATGCATGGAATAACCACACCAAGAAAGTTTCCAAACTTCAAATTTAATATCAGTTTCTTACAATGTAGAACAAATTTGCAAATGATAATATATTAAACAAGATTTAGCTTCAGCAGATAAAATTATTTGCATATACTATCAAACATTTTTTTTTTACCTGAGAACATGTACGACTTCTTCTGAAATCTTTGGAAGGTAGTACGGCATTCTTAAAGATTGTATGGTTACTTTGAATAATAGTGCAACTACTACAGGTGGCGATAACTCTCCATAAGCTACAATTGAATTTTTGATGACTTATACTATTGGCAGCTCCCTTTGATAGGCACTATCCTTTAATCAAACAATGATGTGTACGGCTCCTCCCATTAAAGGTACAACTCACCTCAAAGTTCGTACAGTTGTTCAAATAAATGATTATTATCAATACAATGTATGCAAACTTGGCTCGACTCCTCCATTCACCCCCTAATCGCACATTGAAATTCTCACGCCCAGGTTTGACTTGACAAATACTGTCGCAAACCAACAATTGCCTTTAAAATATATTATCAAGCATTGAAATAACTTTGAACTTCATTTAATCTCATTTCCCTAAATAAACACACTCCATACAATCTTAAAGGCATGCGCTAGAAATGTACGGAAATCGTACAACTGATATAATGTTGTTTTGAACTGGATAAATATGTACAACAATAATTAACAGAAGGTCCAACCTTTTCCCAGAAGTATGATGGACATACAACAATTAACAAGTTCTGTGATTTTCTATTAAATAAAATATTGATATTCCGTTAGCCCCTGTATAGAATGGTACCATTCTAGCTTAAATAAACTTGCCCCTAGAATTTGAGAAATACGGTTTGCTAAACAAGGCAAGATTACAAACAAGTAATTCCTGTATCTACTAAAAAATATATACCTTCAAAATCCTCTAAATTAGCGATTTAATCTCCAGTACAGTCCCTACCTGGAACTGTCAACAAATCACTCAGGAAGTATTTTTCAGCTTCAAAGATGATATTCCCCATGAAGGCTTCACGGCCTAAGCCGCATCCAGCTATTGGGTTGGGCGGTTGGGTGGACAAGGTGTTGGCCCCCCAGTCTTGTCTTCCCACTCCCCTTGCCTCGGGTTCCAATGTGCGGTGGGGTTGTTTTCTCTTTATTTTCTTTGTCTGTTGCATTTTTTGTCTGTTGTGGTCTTTTGAAGAGTTGTCTACATGTTTGTCGTTTGGGTTTCAGGGGACCCCATAACCCCGTCTTTTAAAGTTGTGTTGAATAGAGATGAGCCAACCTCATCCAATCACGCCCATGCAATTGATTTTTTGTTGCATGCAACGGAAGAGTCTAAATCTTCCCAAGGTGTTGGATTGCACTAGCGTTCCGATGGCTGCCTAGAAAAATGCAAAGATCATCCCGTGTTGGTTATTCAACCAGAGTCAGTTGTGGACGAGATTTTATATCTTGCAAATCATGCCCTCATCCGTAAATTTATGGGCATTACAGTTTTCGTTCCCTTTCTAGAATCATGGGCTCGAAGGACATGGAATCCAGAGGGCGATATAGAGGTGATTATGGCAAAGAGTATTTTTTTCTTTGTGGTGTTTTCAAGATTGGCTAACAAGAATATTGCAATTGAAGGCAAACCGTACTTCTACAATCAAACAGGTTTATTCATGAAACCCTAGCAAGTGGGGTTGAATCCAACAGAAGAGCTTCCTTCAAAAATTCATGTTTGGGTGTGATTGCCTCGGCTTCCTTTGGAATTCAGGAGGCATGATGTACTCCATATGATCGCTTTACTCCTCGGTAAGCCATTTGGCCCTTTCCAACAAACGCTAGATCAGAAGGTGGTTTCATTCGCTCGTCTGTGGGTTGAAATCAACTTGAATAAGCCTCTCCCTAGTGCAGAGCACCCTTGTCATTTTAGGCTTAGGAATGCATATTACGTGTTAGTGTTAGATTTTTGAGTCATGATCTTGTACTCATTGGAATAAGGTTGAATGAGACCTATGTGTCATGTTAGATTCATCTTGGAGTAATTTTAAGCGTTTGTGCAAGAATTGGGTGAAAGTTGCAAAAAGTTGCTTTTTGCAACTTGTCACTTTTGCATGTTTGGTTGGTGGTCGGTCATTTCTTGGATCTAGCTTTTGTAACTGTTGAGTTAGTGTTTGCATGTTATGTTTTGATGTCAGGGACCTCAAGGCATAGAGGAATGTAATCTTGAAAAGACAAAAAGTGAAAAAAGAAGCTCTGATTCTCCGTTTTTAGTGTAAAATCTTTGTTTTTTTGCTACTCTGTGCGGCCCGTACAGTACTGTCATGTTCTCAAATTCATGTGAAGTGTTGGAGTTTGGTCTTAACCTTCTTTTGGATCATTTCTAAGCTCTTTTCATCAAGTTTTGGATTAGTTTGAGTTCTCTTTCTGTCTATCGCTTAAGACCCTACCTTCTAAGGGTTTTGAGTGAAAATGTGAGTTTTAGAGCCATTCCACCGATGTAAGATAGTTAGGAACGGTGGAATGGAGTTGGTAGGTGTTGTTCATTTGTTTTATAGTCTTAGAGAGCAAGGGGTGGAGTTTCTTGGAGTTCTTGACAAGTTCCTAGCCTTACATCTTCATGTGTTAGGCTAGGTAGGATAGCTAAGAAGTAGGACAGCAGGTTGGAGGAGTGAAAGGTTGATAAAACCTAGAGATTTTGTCCATTTGAGACTGGTTCAAGGTGTAGGTGATGAGTTTAGAGGTTTGGAAGAAGTATTTTACATACTTCCTTTGAAAAAATGGCCTAAAAGGCCTATTTTTCAGCATAGCAGACCTGTTTTGAGCTCTTTGCTCCAAAACACCCTATACCTTGGTTGAGGTATGTTGTTGTATGCCCAAATGGGTATTTGAAAAGGTCTGGATCTTAGTGAGAGACGGCCTTCTCTAAAAGATATGCCAATTTATGTCAGTTAGGAGACCTACTAGGATTAGAATGCTAAGTATTGAAAATCACACATGTGGGAGTCTTTGAAGTAAATCAGTGGTTGATTCTTGTTTGTTTAGGTCTCCTCAAGCTTAATCCACCCCTGTTCTGCATCACTCCCAAATTCCATGGAAATAAAGCGTGGATCACTTTCTTGGATGCAACAGTTGGATTACGAAGACATTCGTTTTAGGTGTCGACTCTATCATGAATATGGGCACCTGCAGAGATGTCCTAAGGCATCCCTCTTTGGTCTTGCTAGCAAGCCTCCCCCTCCTCCTCAGGTTAATAAGGGTAAAGCTCCAGGATTTAATCAAAATAGGAATGCAAATGACTTTATTCTAGTCAAGCAACGCAACAAAGGGAGGGATTTGAAGCGGATGTTCAAGGAAAGTAAGAAGGATGGGTTGTTTAACAGATTTGAAGTTTTGGAGTCTATTGCAGAACTAGAGGTTGGTGGGAATTTTCAACAGTTCTAGCTTGTGCATGCAGGTGAAACTCAGACTAAGCCTAATGAGACTATGTTCCATGAAATTAACTAGGAGGGAGTGTCATCAAAAAGGATGGAATCTGATCAGGTTTTACCAGAAGTTGAGAACCTAGACCAACCAGTGCAAGAGTCCCTGCCTTGTGATCCTCCTTGGGCTCCTTCATTGATGACAACTAAGGCTGGGAGTGAGGGGCTTCAGGAATAAGGTCAACTTCAGCTCAATATCTAGCAAAGGCCCATCAAGAAAGGGTCAATGGATAAAACTGGGAAGGTTGGCCACAAGAAAGTTTTGGATAAGATGAAGTTGATGCAGGAGTCTTTGGTGGAATCAGGTTCGGTTAAACCCATTGATTCCCACTTCCAAAAATGATAGTCCTCTCATGAATGCACAGGGGTTGAACAGCATCCCTAGACAAAAGGTTGTTCATGGTTTAATCCGTAAGCATTTTCTAGATATTGTTTTTCTACAGGAGATAAAACTCTTTGTGGATGATTTTCTTAGTACTAATTCTCGATTATGGAAGACAGGCCAGAGCCAGTGTGTTGGAGCTCAGGGTAGCATGGGCGGCTTAGCTTGTTTGTGGGATCCTTATAAGCTTACCCCTTCATGGTAGCTTGCAAACAAGTTCTCAATCTCTTTGGTTGCTTCTAGGACGGAATCTAGTGAATCTATCCTTTTCACAAATATTTATGCGCCCTCATCCTTTCTTGGTAAGGTGGCATTGTGGGCTCACATAAAATATGTGAGATCCTTGTTCCCGTTTCACCAATGGGTTTTGGCGGGCGACTTTAATGCTATTACATGCTTAGAAGAAAAAAGAGGTGGTGTGGCTAGGCTCGACTCTACTTCACTTTTACTTCAGGAAAGTATGGCTTCCTTGCACTTGTGGATATTCAGCCAAATAATGGTCGATTTACCTGGACCAACAGAAGATGTGGTAATGACTCTATTTCGGAGATTGGACAGGTTTCTAGTTTCTAGTTACTGGTTGAGTAGTTGATGGGTCTCTGCTTCAGAGATTCTTGATTGGCGAGGGTCAGATCGCTAGCCCATCAAGCTAAGTATTTCTTCGCCTAAAGCTCTAAAGAAGCCCTCTTTTAGATTCCAACTCATGTGGCTTCGTGAGGACTCCTTGTAGGATCTTATGGCTGATTGGTAGCAAAGGGGTAGGCCTTCATTTGGAACGGCCATGTACTCTTTTGTTAAGAGACTACAATTTGTGAAATATCAACTTAAGAGATGGAATAGAGAGTGCTTTGGACTCTTTCTAAGCTAAGGAAGTAGCCCATCTCAACTTGATGAAGTTACTTGCCAAATCAGGGAGCAAGGTCTTTCGCCGGAAAGCTTAAAGAGGGAGTCTATCCTTCTTAGGGAGGTTTCTAAGTGGGAACTTCGAGAGGAAATATATTGGAAACAAAAGGCTAGAAATGATTGGCTCCAAGAGGGTGAAAAAAAAACTTGCTTTCTTTTTCAACTCTGTTAGGGACAGAAGGTAGAGAAATTTTGTTCCCTCTATCTAGTCGGCAGATGGGAATCTTCTCTCTTCTTCACAAGCTATGTGCAATGAGGCCAAGCAGTTCTTTTCCTCTCTTCTTGTGGAAGATTCTCCCCATGAGGTGGAAGAGGAAGATATGGTCCTTGCTTGTATCCCTAAGCTAGTCTCTTAGGAAATGAATGAGGCACTTTTCTCAACTATTACTCTTGAGGAGCTAGAAGGGGTTGTTTTTCAGATGAAGAAAAGGAAAGATCCTAGACCTAATGGGTTTCCAATTGAGTTTTTTCAAAAAATTTGGGAAATTCTCTAGTTTGATTTGTTGGAGCTTATTAGTGAATCGCATGACAACATATATATGTTGCAGGCTTTAAATGCTACTCACCTTGTTCTTATTCCTAAAAAGGGGGAGATCCAATCTTTTGATCATTTTAAACCCATTGCCTTATCTAATGCGGTGTATAAGATTATTACTAAGCTTATGGCTGAGCGACTCAAGAAGTGTCTGGGTACTCTAATTTCAAAGGAGCAAGGAGGATTTGTTGCACATAGGCAGATTCTAGATGGCATTGTGTTGGTAGGAGAAGCTATCCATTCTATGGGGACCTCAAAGGATAAAGCCATGTTTATCAAGTTGGATATGTCTAAACCTTTTGACAGGGTCAAGTGGCATTTTCCCCAAAAGATCCTACTTGCCTTTGGTTTTGGTTTCCAATGGGTAGAATGGGTTATGAGTTGCATCACCTCTTCTTCCTTTTCAGTTGTCATCAATGAGACTTCATCTCCATTATTCAGTGCCTCAAGGGGTCTCCATCAAGGAGACCCTTTGTCTCTATATCTCTTCATTCTATTGTCTAAGGGATTGGGGCATCTTATGAAGTCTCATGTCAAACAAGGTAAGATTCACGGCTAGGCCTGGTCTCGTTCTATTTCTTCTTTCTCCCATCTTCAATTTGTTGATGATACGGCTTTATTTGGAATGGCCAAAGTTGAGGAGGCATTGCATATGAGGAAGGTTCTAGATATCTACCTAGCTACTTCTAGACAAAAGATTAATGAGGACAAGTCATCTATTATTTTCTTCAATACCCCTCTTCCTATATAGAAATGGATTGCCAGGATTCTCAGATTTCAAGTTGGTGTTCTTCCTATTACTTGGGTTTTCCTCTTTTGGTGGGTCCCCTTGCTAGAGAACATTGGCAGTCAATTTTGGACAAGCTCCATATGAAAGTCACTGGACTTTTAGGTGGCTCTCTTCTATTGGACGTGTGACTCTTCTAAAATCTGTCATTCAGACTCTCCCTATTTATAGATGTTTTTTACTAGAAGCTCCCCTGAGTTTTACATGAATTCGATGCTCTTTCCCATCAATTTCTATGGGCTGGATATTTGGAAAATTCTAAGTGGACTTTGGTAAGTTGGGTGGCAGTTTGTTGGTCCAAGCAAAATGGGGGGCTTGGTCTTCGTTTATCAAGGCTGAATTGTCAAGCTCTTGCTGCCAAACTATATTGGAGATGGTGCACACATCCTAAGCAAGTTTGGGCGAAGATCCTTACCTATAAATATTTGGGTGATAACTCTAAGGAGGTCATTCCTAGAGCGCCTCTCACAAGAAAAGGATGTGTTATCTAGGGCACAATCAAGAAAGGGGCTAACTTAATTAAACAAGGATTATTTTGGATTTGTCATAGGGAGTCTAAGGCTTTTTTTGGCACGACGCTTGGGATGGACATCCTCCTATTTTGTCCTCTCATCAACAGCTGCATGGTCTTTGTGACAAGTTTATAGGTGTCGGTTAGCAGCTTGTGGCTGATTTTAAGTCTTTCCAACCCTTGGGTCAGGGGGTAGTGGCCTGATGGAAAGATCTCCGAGAGTGGCCTTGGGTGGGATTGGTTGAAGAGCAGAATGCATTATGGTCCATTCTGGCTAAGAGGAAATGCGATGCTCTAGGCGATAGGGATGCTCTTGCTTGGAGTTTGGAATCCAAGGGGACTTACTCAGTGGCCTTGGGTTACCAAGTGCTAGATCATCGAGTGTAATGACCCGTGCTCTGAATCAAGAGATTTTCGATTTATTTCTTATTGGAGTGACAAAGGTTGTCATCCAATATTATTAAGGTAAGCTAATTGAGTTTCCAAATTATAAATGAAATAGAATGAATTATTGGTATAACACTTGTTATCAAATTTATCACTGCAACTTTCAAAAAGTATTCCTGATATAAATTCTGAAATGAAAAGTTTGATTCAAATATTAATTCGATAATGGAAATTTGACAAGTAAATATAATAGTTGTTTTTGATTTATCAATTAAAATCATGTGTTAGCTTTGAATATATATCTGCCTATATATCATTGATTTATAGGCCTTGAAACTTGAATGCCTTTCCTAATTGATATCCTTATAAAGGTGCATCTCTACCTTGAATGTCCTTTCTAATTTATGTACTTGAAATGTACACTTCCATATTATAAATTTCTGCTCATATAGAGCAATTCCATGATAGGTAATTCAATAATAAAAGTATGTCTGCTAATATTCCATATCCTTCCTCCTTCCCATTTCTCATTCTGCTTATATCCTTGTGTCTCTATGAAAAGAGGCACCACTTCATAATGCCATTTGATAAGGGATGCATCTCTTCAATCGCCACCTTCTTTAAAACATAAACCTTTCATTAAATATAAATTGCTGCATAATACTAAGCGTTGTTTCCTATACCATAATCACGTATGCCTTCCATGGGCGTTGCTTATGTTAAAATGGGAACCAGTCCGCCATGCAATACTCGTCCACTATGTCCTACGATTCTTCTTCCTACACAAATTATAAACAATGTATACTCCCATGTAGCTGCTAGTGTAATAAAAGCCACATCAACCAAATCAATAGGATGGCGGAATGAATAGGAGGATTGGGTTCTTTAATTGGGTTAGACCTTCAATCCCTTCCACGTCAGATCAAGACTACTCCAGTTGATTGGCAATGAAGGATTACTTGACAATTAACACATAATATGTGAACTCCTTTGTCATCTACTAATTAAAGGATAGTGGCTAGATTTGTCTTATTCCTGCAAGTGATATCCTCCAAACAATTTGATAGCCTATGTATGATGCATCATGTTGGAAGCCATAATCACTTGGTATTTGTTGTGTGGATGCGGCTTAACTAAAGGTTGTGCTGACTGTAATGTCCCCTTCTCATCAGTGAGCAGTGCAGTGGCTCGTCAACCTATTTCGAAGGCTCGTAGGCTTGTCGAGGTAAAATTAGGGTTTCCAGTTGTTTGGAGATTTTTGACATTTTCGGAGGTTTGCATGTTGGAATTATGGAATTTGGTTTGTGAATTCTTTATGGGTTTTTAGAGAGCTTTGTAATGATATGACATGCAAATGAATTGGGCAACTTTTCAAAAATTTACTATTTTTAGTAAGTTCTATTTTTGGCAGTGCTCTGTTTGGCAACAGTCCAACGTGCTCTTCTATTTCTAGCAAGGCAGAGAGTATATTTGGTTTTGGCTTTTGAGGTGCATTTTTTGGAGAAATGTAATATTTTAAGTCATTAACATTTTAATTCCACCTTGGCCCCTTGGCCTAACGTTATGACTTTAAGTTGTTTTAAAATGGACTTGAGGGTGGACGCCTCATTAAGAGGTAATTTTAATATTTCTAAAGTTAATATTCTTCTCTTGGGATTTGGATGCCAAAATGAAGGAGGGAAAAAGTGATTTAAATATTAAAATATTTTCAAGATGATTTGGGCATCCCTTTTGGAGGAAGTTGAAGAGTCGCCTCAAACTCTTTAAAAGCAGGTCTTTACTCATTCATTCATCATCCATTGTCTACCATATCGAATTGTTGCCAAAATGATTTCAAGCTTATTGCTTCGAGGAATGCATACCTCCTAGCAAGGATTCAATTTCGTGTTTGAAAGATAACACCTAGCTGGATATACAACTGCTTCTCATCTAGGGATAGCTAATTGAGCATCATTGTTGGAGATTTTGATGATTTTCTCAGTTTTGTGTTTGTTGGTTATGTATGACTGAAGGAGATTTCTAATTGCAGATCATTGTGTGATTTTATTTTGCTTGTGGGTATTTGCTCCCTTGGTTTTTATGCTCTAGGTGCCCCTATTTGCAAACTTTCAGATTTTATCTTGGAGCACTCAATTTTCTAGAGAGGTCGCCCCTCTCCTAGGGCCGCACTTTCTCTCTAGCTGGTTATTGGGAGTCATGCCTTTAATTTAATGATAGTTTTGCATTGTTTAGCAATTGCTGGTTGGTCGCCTTGCTTCTAGTGATTGTTTTCTTTTAGTCTTGGGCGATTTGGTGAAGATTTGAAGTAGTTATGAACAATTTGGTGATTGCATAGTTGTCGGTCTGAGTATACATGTTGCTGGTTTTAATATCAAACCTGGTTTTTATCATTTCATGCTATATTTCTTGGATGTTCTTATTCACATTTGTAACCAGAGATATAGTGTAATCATTGCAGTGAATTTGGAGCAAATTCTATTGATAAATCATTGTAATAAGCACATTGTAATTTCTGGTTTCAGTAGTACTGAACCAGCCTCTTTACTTTCAGCATTTTCTCATTTAGTTTTGCTACTCCCACTGAATAAGTAGTTGAGTTTTTCAGTCTTGAATAATTGTAATAACTTCCCCCCACTGCATAAGTGGTAGTGCAGAATTCATGGTCAGTTTACCGCCTACACTTTCATTTCCAGCATTGTACTTCAGTTCAATTATTCGCTAATGATCCCCAACACCATATGCTATCCACCTCGCCTTCATTGGGATCTTGGTGAACATTCTTGGTGAGGGTTACTTTCAAGCTGATTATCTTTGGAGCTAACGCTAATCAGTGGTCTTGTGCTGATATTGTTGTGATCAAAAAATCAAAAAAAAACTAAGGGGAACATTTCACTGACTTCACAGGAAGATGATTATAATGTAGTGATAGCATACAAGCCTGATTAACTTTGACTACTCGGCTCCAGCATAACCTTCGTTGGTGGTTCCTATATAGAATCACGATGACCTTGAAACTACGATGGACTAGCAATGGGTAGCGGCAATAAGAAAATGGGATCAATCCTATCCAAGGAATCTCCACGTTAAACCTGATGCCTTCAATCAATCACAATCACATGAATAGTGCTTTGGCGATCACAGGAAATGATTATGCAATGGAGTATAAGCCACAATAGATGAATGCTGGTCCAATAACAAATGGTTGACTATATTAAGGTCATATGATCATTGCAAAAATTAGTACTCCAGTCAAAATGGGACAATACAAGTCCTCCCGCCCAAAAATTGCTTGCCCACAAGCAATCTTAAATCGTCATGTCGATACCAGGGTCCCAAATAAGCCTGTAGAACGCCCCAACATATATCCATCGCTTCATGTTGATGCCATTAATCTCATAAGGTTTGTTAGACTCCATCACAGCATGAAATAATTTTGTGTCATTATATATATCCATCATAGAAATTCTTGGGTCCCAAGGCTGGTAGCACCATCCAATCAAAACATAATTTTGTTGATCACTGGTAAAGATGATCTCCAAAAAACTACCAAGGAAAAGAATAATCCAATGGTGTACAAACTCCTTAGAGGAATGTCCTTTTATAAGAGTAAACGTACTATATTCATCATAGATCATCTTACTTCCAACAACTATTGAATCCCAAATGATTCCAGGATTCCAAGTCAGCCTTAGAAGTGAACCATTACATTGATGTTGTGCTACTCTGATTTAATTAATCTGCTTCTCATACTCAAAATGCCTCTATCTCTTCTGGAATGCAAAGAAGCGTTCATTGTCTAAATTGAAATAGATATCATTGTTCAACCATAGAATCAAAATTTCTACAAATTCTCTCAAGGTGATAAGAGGAAAATTCCAAGTTTTCCAATCTATGGCAACCATCACAATGTTATAGGAAGAATTGTATAGCAATGTCCTAGAATGTTGGTAGGAATTACTGTTCACTGTGGTAGGGATGAAAATCTGAATGGTACCTGTAGGATCTCTCACCATTAGTTCCCAAAAAGCTAGCAATGGTTCAATAAACGCTTGCTCATAAATTGATGTTCTCATTGCGGAAAAACAATGGAAACAATGAACATTTTGGATAGGGGGCATGGATATAGATGTAGTTGAAATGTCACGCCTTCTTTCAACCAAACTTAAATATTCAATACATGATTGTTGATCAAAAAATAACGTGATTGTTGATCAAAAAATGGGATCCAATTCATCACCCTGCCATGAGTTGCAATCTCTTGCAATTTGATTGAAGAGAAGTTGGTGATAGCATTACTTGGGTTTGTCTTGTTGCTCCAAGCCAATACTTCATTGATAAGAGATACACCGGGGTCCCAAGTTCTACAATTGTCTTCAATCCTGTCACAACAATCATAAAGAACTTCTTTATTCAACTCAAAGAGTGGGTTGTCATAAGTCTCATTTGCTTCAACTTCAAACAAGGGATTATTATCAATCTAAAAGTTATCCTTAGTTCCTAACTTATATCCATTTATTTCTAAACTTGAGTCATAGGTCTCATTTATGTTGTCCAATTCCTGAACCTCATTTCTTCCTTCGTCTTCTTGCTCGTTGAAGTATTTAGTTACTTCATTCTAACTTTCTGCATCTCGTAATACTTGTTGATCATATATCAATTTAGCTTCTCTTTGCTTGTGTAGATCTAAGGCCTCATGCCCTTTAGCTGGTAAGATTTTCACATTCTCTTCCTTTGGTGTATGTACCTCCAAAGTCTTTGACATTAGGTGTTGAGAATTTTGACTAGCTGGATGGGTGTGTGGAAACCTTGATGCAATATCTGAAATATCCCACACCTTGTGAGATATTTACTACTTGAAAAATCTGCCTATGATTGCTAGAATATTCTCTCTCAATTTTATTTTTATTTTTAAACCAAACATTTACAATAGAATCAATCACCCATTAAGGTTAGCATAACCAAAACATACATGAAAGAACTCTAACCAAGAATGCGCCCTAAAACCACTTAAGGAGGAGGGGTGAGCATATGGTCAGAGGATCTCTAGGATCTACTGAATCAACAAGTACGAGATTATACTGAAAGAGAAATATTAAACTCGACACCAAGGATGTGCACTCAAGATCCTTTTGCAGGCGAGGTGCTAACATATGGTGGAGTACTACTTATGAATTTCAAATGAACAAGGCAGATAACCAGCCAAAGAGCTTTCCACACTACCACCAAACAGTGGGGGGAAAAGATTACAATTGATTACTTCTTTTGTTGCGGCACGCATCCACTAAAGAGTGGGGATTCACCACTTGAAAGTGGGCATGAAAGATATTACAAAACAAAATTATCCACACTGGCGGTATACCATCCAGGGGTGCTTAATGTGAAGTTAATTAATAAATGCAGCAAAGCTAAAAACTGAAACAATACTACTGTTAACAGTTTATACAAGGTAAAAAGCTGCAAATTACATTGTTCATCACCATATTTCTAAGCACCACTTTATACAATGTTTCCGAGTTAAAGAATGATAAGAAAGAAGATAGAATATGGAAACAGCAAATGAATTGCTTAAATCTCAGAAACTGCAATTCTGGAAATGGTAATCAGCAACTACAGAAATATGTAAAATGCTCACAACTTGATCAAAATACCTTTGAATGGCATGAAATCAAAGGCAAAGGTTAATTGGGAGATAGGCGCCCCTGTTGAGACACAAAAACAGCTCCGAAACACTTGCAATTTTTAATGGCACACTTCCCAATGCATGCTGAAAGGTACGGCCCTTGAGAGGGGTGATTTCTTATTATAAAAATAACTACATCAAATTAAAATCTGCCACTTGAAGGAGTTGGTCGCCTAGACCTTAGGATTAATAATATCAAATGCCTAGAACAATATAAAATTCATACATTCAGCCATGAACAAAAACAACATTCAACTATATGCAAACAGCAATTGTAAAACTAGAAAATACATCAAAATTTCACCTTGAAACTCAATCTGCTAGTCTGGATGAGAAGCAGCAATAATTCAATTAGGTGTTATCTTGCAAACAAGAAATTGAAGAAGGAACTAGGAGGTCAGCGTTCCTCGAAGCATAAAATGATAAAACATTTCGATAGCATAAGTTTAGCAAAATAATGGATACCAAATGCTGGAGCCAAGCCTCAATTTTAAAGGAAGAGAGGAGACTATTCAAATCCTCCAAGAAGGTACGCCAAAAGCCATCACCTTTTCAATTTCCAAAAAGAATTATAATCCTTCACAAAAATATGCCCCACTTGAGACAATGAAGAATTAAATAAATTAAAAACCTTTTGAATTCTTCATGTGGCGCCACCCTTAAAGCCCCCCTTTTAAAACAACTTGAAGTTAATTCCTTAGGCCAAAAGGGTAACTACGAATTAAAACCATTTGCTCAATTAATGAAGAAATCCATTAAAATAATATTTTCAAAAGGCCAAGGCTTAGTTCTGAATACTGCTACCAATGACGTGATGAACTGAAGGCCGATAACTGCTAACTGCCAAAAATAGTATTTACTATAAATAGTAAATAATGAGGAAAGATCACAAAACCTCCAAAACTGGAACCCTTTGAAACACCTCAACGAGCCTATAGGATTCTGGAATAAGCTGATGAGCCCCTGACAGGATTACTGCCAAAAGGGGAACATTACAATTGCTTGATGTTTTCAAGTGTTTTGTTTGTTTTGAATTTTGAAAGGTTTATGCCAGGAAATGCCAACAACATATACCTATGCCAGGAAATGCCAATAACATATACCAATGCCAGATAAAAGAAATATTGAATGAAAATACTAAGACATTTCAAATCAGATTTATGATATCTTTTGCAATAAACAATATACTTCCAATATCAATTTAATCTTTGCATTTCATTAACAAAAACTCATACCCAGATTTCAAATACATTGAATGCTGGTCAAAAACTTTATATCAGCAAATTTGGAGATGTTTATCAGCAACTAGCATGACCCTTGATGTGGACGCCTAGCTGAAAATGTTGAGTTCTCCACAAAATCAATGCAACAATCTTATACCAGATACTTAGCCACCCTCAAAGGTGACTAATGGGGCCCCAAATACGAGGTGTTTCAGCCTAAGCTACAAAACGCCCAGCTCAAGAGAATGTACGGTTTGGCTGATGTGTACGACCCAACTGAGTGAAATGGTACAGCCCAGCAATGTATAACTATACACAGCAGCAACTCTTCAATCAGCAAACCACTTTTGATTTACAAACCATTAATCCTTTCAAACTCTGAAAATGTCTCTTCAATGTGCTCTATGAGACTTCTAAAATAAAGCCTCCTATGATTGCAAATCTTAGATGCTATTTCACACCCGTAGTAAGCAAGAATCTAAGAGAAATTTGTTCTCCAAGACCAGTAGCAGTAGCAAAACCCTTGTTCTTCACACAAGCCAAAGCTTCTTCAAAAAAAGATAAGTGTTGAATGAATTTCATTTGCTTTTTACAATGCTTTTTATACCTCCTTGAGATGGCATGATTTCCCAAGTTGATTTTGTCATTAAAAATAATATAAATCATCTGCTTTTGTTGACCTTGTATTATAACTCCAGTTGGGCACTTGAAAACATTACTTTAATATTTGACTTTTATATCATTTAATGACCCCTTAATAATAAAGTCAAATAAGTCACTTTTATAACCACTCATAATTTTTAATTATTATTAAAGTATTACTTTAATAATAATTATAAAATCACAACTCCATCATTAATCATCATTTACTGAATATGACAGTGCCAAGAGGTAACTTACTGAATCTTTTGCTCACCCGGGTGACTTGCCAAAAATAATAAGGTTGGCCTCTATCACTCAACTGACTTACTATAAATAGTAAGTGCATCAAACAGAGCCAAAAACCTCTGAATATGCCAAGGGTCTAGAGAGATATAACTCTAACATAGGCCCCCTAAACATCATTATTAGCCTACGAGGATTGATAATAGGCTAATCCTCTAAATCTGATGCTCGCCAAAAAAGGGGACATTACAATCCGCCCTCCCCGAAATTGCTTGTCCCCAAGCAATCTCCACTGCAAAGAAACACTACTCCGCCTGAGTCCCAAGGGAAGAACTATAGAATGTCCCTCATGTCTCCAACTAACTCCTATAGCACCAACATAAGTACAACTGACAAAACACAATAACCAAGGTCATCCTCGGTGTCATGTGTCTCAGAAGTAAGATCATGAGGAAGCAACTCTGGAAACTGAAAGGATTTACTTCCCTCATCTAAGCCAAGAAATACATCATACCAACTGCCCAACTCAAGCGCACAAGATTTGTGCATCGGAATCAAATCATGTACAAGTGGGTCAAAGGTGAAACTCTAGACACTCCTCACAATGTACATGTTGTGAAACTCCTCTATGAGCCTTGTCTGAAATCTTGATGCACAAGAAGGATCCCAAACTATGCGATCGACACACAACTCCACATAAGGGTCAAGAGGAAGATCGCCATCCAACTCAAAGAGTGGATTATCAATAGTCAAACCAGCATCACCCTCAAATAACAGATTGTTAACAAATTGTACGCTATGATTTCTAAAAGGGTAGATAGGATTTATGATCCTCAGGACTTTGTGCTTGGAGATTGTTTTCCCATCCTGGAGAAGGTGACGGAAGTCTTTGTGCTTTCAGGAAACTTCATTTTCTCTTTCTCAGTTTCATTTCAAGCTGTTGTAAAAAAATTCTTAAAGGTTATTATCACTTTAATGTGAAGAGAAAAGAATTTAATCTTTCCTGAAATAAGAGGAAAGACTGTTGTTCCACCCATATTAGTTTAAGTTAGTTAGTAAAGAAGGGGAGCCTTCCCTAAATTAGGAGAGTATCACACTCACACACTGTGGCTGAAATCACAATTTTGCATATCCACAAAGTATACAAAATTTTCAACCAATAGTTTTTGGCGACTCCGTTGGGGATACAATACGCATTCAAAAGCCTCACGCTTTTGTTTGAAGTATACCAGTATCCCTTTTCATTGTAATTTATTTACATGTAGTTTTTCAAGCTTTCACCAAGGACATGTAAATGACTACCCAAGGTTCTTGGGGAAATGTTTTTGGTCCATTGAATCTAACTCTTCCTCTACATGCTCTACTTGATGGTTCACGAAAGAATTTTCCCAAGTTCTTCGGTGATGGACAACAACACTCTGACAAACACATTGTTGCTCTCTACATTGCATGCGATGTGTTTGGTGTTGAACATGAAGATGTATCTGTAAGGCTGTTCATCGAGACTCTCCAAGGCGAGGTTGCTGATTGGTTTTACCATCTCAAACCACAAACCATCACAAATTGGGCTACTCTCATAGCCAAGTTTGAAGAAAGGTTCAAACCTCTTGAAGTCGCTCATGCTTTGTTGGCCCATCTCACACAGCTGAAAAAGGCTTCTTATGTGCCCATGCGTGAGTTTGTTGCTCAATTCAACAAGTTGATGCGAAGAATTCCAGCTGCTGCTCAACCCAAAACTGCGAATTTGAAGTGTTTCTTTGTCAACGCTCAAGGGCCAGAGATCAGTTTTCTTTTGAGAAGAGCAACTCCAGCTACTCTCGTAGTTATGCAAACCCTGGCGACAAAAATTGAAGACGATCTCATTCTTGTTGGGCAGATAAGGATAGAACCAAGTGGTTCTTCTTCTTTGGATTCATTTTCCTCCAGCACAAGAACGAATCCCATGGTGCAAAAGTTGGCAAATGAGCTGCTTGCTCTTAAAAGGCAGCTAGCTCGAGGTGTGTTCTTCGTTCCCCATGAGAACATTCCAAGAAGGCCATATCTACCTGTTGCTCATAATTTTGCTATTGAGAGTCCAGGAAAGTTATCTTCACCACCGAAGAAGCATGTTCTTAAGGCATCATCAACAAATAAAACAGTGAAAGGTTTTGAGGTTGAACAAAGTGATTTTTCTATTCTCTTCAATGAAAAGGAAGTAGACTTAGTTGGTAACTCTCATATTTGGTTCACGCAGTCTCAGAAGGCCGTTGATGAAAATCGGAAGGATGCGAGTCATTCTGCCAAGGTTCAAATGAATGAAAACAATCATGTTTTCAGCTATGAAAAGATGAACATGCATGAAGGTTCCAGTCAAGTTGAAATGAATGCTTTCATGTTTCAAGGTCATGAACTTGGACATATCGTGCATAAGAGACCTACCCCAGAACTTGATGAAGATCATTTCATGAATACTATAGAAGAGTTTTGCTCAAATCTTATTGACGATTCTCTTCAATCAAAAGTTTGTGAACAGCATATTGAGGAATGCAATACAATCATGTTTTCATCTGAATCGCATGAAGGAGATCATTTGGAGCAGCATGAGGTTGTCATGGTTGATGAATCAGTTGTTCAAGCAGCAGCTGGTAAGAAGAATTCAATCTTTGGCCAATCGAGGGGATGTCCCATAAAACATCTTGCTTGGTTGGAAGCCGATGGGAAATCAGAGGTTCCACTTGTACCTGAACATGAAGATATACTTCAAAAAGAAGCCAAAGAAGCAGTTGCAGCTGAGCAAGAACAGTCTGGTTTCAAAAATCCATTTCAGAGCAGCAGTACATATGATTCATCTCAAGAAAAAAGTGAACTTTTTGCATATCTTCATAAGAGTACTACATCAAGTTTTGGTACCATTGCTCGTGCTTCATCTATACAAAGTTGCTTGTGACCATGCAAGGTACTGTAAGCTGTTGCAGAAGGGCAGCTATTTTGCAGAACCAATTAATGGTTTCATTTGAGAATCTTCCATTTTTGGCTAGTTTTAATTAGGTAGGTTTTTATCTTTTCAATAAGCGCATTTGCACAAGTTTTGTGTCATGTTTCCATAGGCTTGCTTTGTGACAGTCGCGTCATCCTTTTTGTCGTTTTATGTTATTTGTTGCTTGACTCTGTAACCCAATGGATACTAAGGCACTTAGAGATTCTGGATTCTACTACCTTAACTCATTTCCATGATCAAAGGCAGTTCCCCAGTCAGAGCCAACTGTTGTCCTCAATTTTGAATTCTCAAAATTGAACAACCCGTATGAAATTTTGCCTAAAATTTCTTCATAAATCTCTATGACACGCATTTCGAGGCACCAAAATTCTCCAATTGAATTGTGTAGCCATTGGTCTCCTTCCTATTTTTCCTTGTGCAAAATTTGAGAGCATTTTGACATGTTTTTCCCCTTGTTTTGTCCAATTTCGGGATTTTTTATCACCATTGCAAGTAGGGATCTTTCTGTGTTAAGGCATGCTTTACAAGATGAAAAATCTTTGTTTCAAAAATGAAAAGTATTCCTTGGGTCATTTTGAATCTTTGCTCCAAATTTCATCGCATTCCGACTTCATTTGCCTTGTCTTTGAGTCATTTTTTCTTATGTTTTCGTTCAATTTCGGGTTTTTGAAGCATTACTGCAAGTAGGGGTTTTAGTTCTTTATTGCAAGTGAGTTATAGGAACTTTTTCAATAACTTACAAGTTGTAGGAACTTTTTGAATAACTTGCAAGTGAGTTATAGGAACTTTTTATATAACTTACAGGTAATAGGAACTTTTTATATAACTTATAGGTAATAGAAACTTTTTCAATAACTTACAAGTTGTAGGAACTTTTTGAATGACTTGCAAGTGTGTTGTAGGAGTTTTTTGATGAAATTGCAAGTTATGTGAAAAAAACTTGCAATGAGCTCCAAAAAACCCGATTTCACTTTTAAGTGAAAAAGTAACTTGCAATGAGCTCCAAAAATTCCGATTTCACTTTTAAGTGAAAAAGTAATTTGCAATGAGCTCCAAAAAAACCCGATTTCACTATTAAGTGAAAAAGTAACTTGCAATGAGCTCCAAAAACCCCGATTTCACTTTTAAGTGAAAAAGTAACTTGCAATGAGCTCCAAAAAACCCGATTTCACTTTTAAGTGAAAAAGTAACTTGCAATGAGCTTTTAAAAATCCGATTTCACTTTTACATGTAAAAGTAACTTGCAATGAGAGTTTAAAAGCCCTATTACAAGTGATTTTCAAAAAGTAACTTGTAATGAGAGTTTAAAAGCCCTATTACAAGTGATTTTTAAAAAGTAACTTGTAATGGATCATTAGAAACCCGATTTGCTTGAAATAGAGTTTTACATAGCATTTTAAACTTGTAAAAACATTTTTCCACATTGCAAGTCTTATCATTTTTCCTTCCCATACTTGTAAAGATTAATTGTAATAATGTTTTTCCACATTGCAAGTAAGTCACCTTTCATTTGCACTTGCAATCAGCCTTCCAAAACCCGAAATTGAGCTTTGGCCCCACTTTTGCAGCTCTTTTGTCTCATTCTCGTTAGTCTCTACCAAATCAATAATATAAGGCATGGGCCTTATTTTTCAAGCAAATTCCAAGGCTGGAGAATGATACAAAGAAAGAACAACAACATGACGAAGCCACACAAGGAGTTGAATAAGTGACATGATTGAGCATAGAATGCTTTCAAGACAGAGATGGAAGAATGTTTCCCAAATAGTAACATGAAGACCCAATCAAGGATGATGTAGTTCAAGTCATGTCTTCGGACACTTAAAATAGTTTCAATCGTGTACCTGTAATTTAGTTTTTGACAAATTACATGTAAAATGGAAAAATGTAATTTCATGTGATAGTATCATTTGTAAAGTTGTAACTTGTAATTACATGTAATTACATTACAAGTCAAATTACAATAGGACTTGTAATGTTGAATAAGTCAACTGTAGTTAGTTAGTGGTTGAGAGAATTTCTCAAATTTGTTGGGATCCTCCCACCTTTTTCTCAAAGCTTCTCTCTTATAAATACTTGAGGGGGTCTATTGTAATATAGATCTTTTTGGCTATAGAGAAAACTCTGCAGAAATTTACAGAAAAGAGACTTTGTTCTTTGGGTGTGTAAACTTGATTTCCAAGTGATATAAGGAAGGCATATAAGATTTCATACTTTGTGTTGAGTCTTGTTGCATGTTTTACTGTGTTCTTATGTCATAGTGGTGCATTTTTGTGAGTTCTTGTGAAATTGTGGAGCTATTGTGAAAAAACTTTGGCCTGATTTCTTGCAGTCTTTGTGCTACAAGTTTGAAAGATTGAATTAATTTAATTTATGATTAGGAGTTGAGAAGAGTTATAAGTCTTTGTGCTTGTGATGATTCCCATATAATGTGACTTGCAAGTGCACTATATTTACAGACTTTGTGTTGTTATGTGTTGCATTTTATTATCATTCTAAAAAGGTAGATAGGATTTTTGATCCTCGGGACTTTGTGCTTGGAGATTGTTTTCTCGTCCCAAAGAAGGTGATAGAATGTCTTTGTGCTTTCAAGAAACTTAATTTTCTCTTTCTCAGTTTCATTTCAAGTTGTTGTAAAAGTTTTCTTAAAGGTTATTATCACTTTTCTGTGAAGAGAAAAGAATTTAATCTTTCCTGAAATAAGAGGAAAGATTGTTGTTCCACCCATATTAGTTTAAGTTAGTTAGTAAAGAGGGGGAGCCTTCCTTAAATTAGGAGAGTATCACACTCACACACTATGGTTGAAATCACAATTTTGCATATCCACAAGGTATACAAAATTTTCAACCAACAACCAGATTAAAATTAAACTGAAACATCATGGGAATAAATTCCAGAAGGCCAACATTGGCTTCATCATCTTCAGCTGTTGAATAGCAAACCCAAGTGATACTAGGATTCCAAATCATCCTCAGAAACACTGTTCCTCTAATCTGTTGCGCTACTTTAATTAAAACATCCGATTACCCAAGGTGGAGCAACAAGTCTTTGTCCACAAAAGACAATTCACCAAACATGTCAATGCCCAGGTCCCATATCAATCTGTAGGACCTCCAAACCTTGCTGTCATAATTCTGACCAGCAACAAAAATGTTCTCAAACAAGTCACCAAACCAATGCCAAGCAAAGAACCAAGCTCCACACTCCATCTCAATCGAAAAGGATATACAATCACTAAAAAAACCCCAAGAAATCTTCACATATTTCACTTCGAGAGCCTCAATTTGACAAATCAAATCCACTAATAACTCGTTGTCCCAAAAAGTAATGTATGAGTTGGTACCAAAAAATCCACTGTCAATCATCAATGAACAACCCATAACAAAATTTTGACCATACTAAATCATTCCCTTGCTCATTTGAGGCAGAAATTCAGTCCAAATAAGAGATGGAGGCCTGAAAATGAAATAACCAGCTACCAAACGGGTCAAAAATAATCATTTTGAGATCTGATTTTTGGAAAATCAGCATCCAAGAAGGTGAGCAGCAGCTACAACTTAAGAATTTTTCATCAAAATTGACATGACTGCTCATGAACCAAGCTGGTGGCACCTTCAACAAGGGTTCTCATGCCACCACAAACCAACTTCTGACAATTTTTTCTTCCCAGAACACCAATTTATGATCAAAAGTAATGAACCCATGACAGAAAAAGAAGATAGCAATAATCATAAAACTGAAATTTAGACACTTATCTCTCCAACAAATCTTTTTTTTATGCATACCAATCTTCATATGAATATACTTGGAATCCCAAATAATAATTTTCAATTGAAGACATTTCCCAACACAAGAGCAAGTAATCACAACTACATTCTAAAAATTATGTGCTGGTCTATCCACTTTAGAAATACCCACTTTCCAAGTAATGTCAGGATCCCAAACCAACAACAAGGAAGAATCACTTCTCAGACGGAGAACTGCTCTCACACGAATCCTCTGATTTGCTCATTCCATCTAAATTGACGCTTCTTGAAACTCCGAGAAGTAATCAACCAACCTATGTCCGTTGAAGAAATTCAATCCAAAATCTTGTGTCATGATTTGCTGGAAAGATTCCATGAGTCCTTCATCAAATACAATTCTGGAATCAATCACCCTAAGAGATGATGAAGATGTAATAAAATTTGACAAGAGCCTCACAAGCATCCTCATCAAATAATGAATAAAACCTTCATCAACATGCCAATCATCTCTTTGTTGATGAACAATAAGAATGTCTTCATTTCTTTGTGATCCAAGAGTTACCATTTCTTGCTAAATGGGTGCACTAGGAGCAGCAGTAGATTCAACTTCATGCAACTCACGTATCAACTCTCCAATATTGGAAGACAAACTCAAATTTCCTCCTTCAATAATCTCTGAAGCAATTCCTTCATCATTTTCAAAAAGAGGATTTACATAAACCTTACTAGTACCTTCTTCATACAAGAGATTATCAAAAGCCTAAAAAACTTGTTGATGAGAATTTGAATGCTTCGATTTCTCAAGACAGCATTCCAAATCATATGTTTCTTGTGTTGACGTTTCAAATCGCACCTCTGGTATGCGGTTTAGAAATGGACAGCTATGTGCAGTAAACTGCTCTTCAAATTCGGAGGGGAAGCTCCCTCATATGTTGATTATGCTAAAGAAAGTAAATTAAAACTAATTTTCCTATCTTTTTGTCTCAGCTGTGAGAACACAAGGTTATAGAACTCTTGACGTTGCAGCTGAAGGTTTTCGCTTTAATAAAAACTATCAACTACAACTATAACTTACGCTAATGACATTTCTAACTTCTCAAGTAAACGCAGAAAAAGAGAGTTAGAAATGAACAAAGTTTGATTCTCTAACACAGATACTTAGATAAACTTTCTTCAACATACATTTACTGAATTTCAATGCAAGCAGAAATGGAGATCATATAAGCATAACACAATAGACAAAAATCTGAGACTTTATATCAGGGCAGCAAAGCAAGCACACGACTTTATTTTCTCAAACTTCGGGCACAAGAGATTACACTTCTGAGACAGCAAGTTGTAGCAAAATACATGCAACATGCAATCAAACTAGATTTACACTTAACACAAGATCGAACAAAAACTGAATAACAATCTTGAAGGCCAAAACAAGCTCATCAATTCACTATCACAATCCAAGTTCTGAACAACACTAAATAACAATATAGAAGGCACTAAAAGGCACAGCGTCTTGTTATCACTAGCATGGTTGGAGAAAAATGGGCAAGGTTGCCCTTATTTATAACTAAGCAGAGGAGTAGAGAACCCTAAAATCTCCTCGCTTTTACAACTAAGGCTTGCCAACTTGCAAGCTTTATTTCTAAATTTAAAAGAAGATAAACATCTACCACCTAAGAAAGCATGAAAAATAGAAAATGCCAACTATTACAACTTGATATTTGTCCTTCAAAGAATGGATAAGCCTGGAGATGAAAATAGAAAGAAAGTTGAAAGAAAGCTTCTAGAAGATCACTGCTTTGAATCTCGATCACATCCGCCAAAAAGCTGATTTGTTTCTTGTTTTCGAGTGGAGAGTGCTGCTGAAAATATAATGCTGACCTGCCTTGAAAAAGCAATTTCTCCAAAAAAAGTTGGGACCTGATTTTGTAGAAAATCACGTTCCTAAGAGACCCAGATGCTCAAAAACTGAAAAAGCTAAATCCATCCTGAAAAAGCGGCCAAAAAGCAGTTTCTAGAAGAGGGAAAAAATTCTCAAAGTTCAAGAGGATGAAAAAGAAGAGAGACCCATGTGATTAGAAATGGAAAAAGCTGAGTGGTTGTTTTAAAAAAGCAACGCCCTAGAAGTTTGGAGCTTGAAAAAGCATCCCTCCTTGCTCACTGATCTCAGAACCACGAAGAACACCGAAAAAGCATGTCGTTTGAGTCTTCAAATCTTCGTCGAGAGAAAAAGGGAAAATCTTCTTGCTCTGGACTCCAACCTGCAAAAATGAATAATGAAAGGCAAAAGCTCTTAAATAAGTCGAGGTTGAGAAAAAGTTTTCTTTTTGTTTTAAAACTTTTGGAGTCTATCTCGGGCAGGTTCATCGAATGTAGACATTGTTTGAATGCTGAATGATGAAAACTTTGAAAAATTTCCTAAGGCATTGAGCCTTGGGCGCCATTCTCCTCCTAGGGCGCTTTTCCTCTCCATACTTAGCCAAATTTTCACCATTTTCAACCTTTTGCTTGATTTTAACCTCTGTTTGATCTTCGATTTCGAGCGCTCAGTGAATCCTACGAGCTAGCAGAATGATTCATCGTGGAGCCGGAGTGAATCTGGCGAAGTTGTCTTGGGGACTACTTTTGACAAAAACTCCATCTTGACCTTCAAAATCATAGGCGCCTATCTCTCTCTAGAGCGCCCAACAAAACCAATGTTAGCCATTTTTATGCTTTTGAAGTTTTAACCTTGTCTTCTGACGATTTCGCAATTTTGGGGGCTAGATTGACCCGATTGACTAGCTATCAGATTCGCTGGATAGCTTGACTGGTTCTGAGGGGGGTCTTCTGGATACTACATCTTCAGAAAAGCTGATTTGAGGTCTCAAATCCTTGGACACCCCTGGCTACCTGGGGTGCCTAAGCTTTCCAATGTTAGAATATTTTTCCAACTTTTCATTATCTTTTGTTTCTTCTAATGAGTTCATGATTCCGGGAGCTCGAGGGATCCGGTGATCTGGTTGTCTGTTTCGTTGCGAAGCTCGGTTGAATATGAGATGGTTATTCTGGAGGTGCCAGTGCCTAAAAACTGATTCTGGACCTTCAAATACTTGGGCGCCCCTGGCTACTTGGGGCGCCTATGTCCGCCAGACTTAATATATTTTTGTTTTCTTTCTGATCTTCTGATGAATTTCATTCCTGGATTATCCGGAGCTCAAATGGACTGATGGTTGGACTTGTCGTATAGCTTGAATGATTTCAGGAGGGGTCTCTTGGGAGTAACATCATCTGAAAGCTGAGTTTAGGGCCCCAAAAGCTTGGGCACCTATCTCCTCTTGGGGCGCCCAAGTTTCCAGACTTAGAAATTTCTTGAGTTTTTATTTTACCTTTGACTTTGTACCTCCATTTTGCCCTTGATATCTGGTGACTGCCCACTCTGATGGACTTGCAGATGATTGCGTTGGAAAGCTTGTCTGATTCTAAAGAAGACATGTTGGAGGCTGTGACTTCAAATTTGGTGTTCTAGACCTCTAAAACCTTGGGCGCCTATCTCCTCCTGGGACGCCCATTATTCCATGCCTTAGCCATTTTTGGCTTCCTTCAAATTTTCGACTTCATGTTATACCCTCGGTTCAATCTGGATTCGTCGGTGATTGACCAGTTCGATGATCTACCGAAGACATCTACTACGAAGCTGGCAGAATCCTAAAGAGATTGGGCACATCTGCAAACCCTAGTTGTTGGATTAGGTCCTCCAAAAGGTTGGGCGCCCTTGGCCACTTGGGGCGCCCAAAGTTCCCAGACTTAGATTATTTTTTGATATTCTCATGCTTTGCATTCTATCTTTTGATTGAGACCTCTCTGTTAGATTATTTTATGATATTCTCATGCTTTGCATTCTGTCTTTTGATTGAGACCTCTCCGTTCAATCTGTGATTCAGGCTAACTGGGTATCCGATGATTACGTTGCTGGGTTTACTACGGAGCTGAGAAGAATCTGATCAACATTGCCTGGGAGCACAAACCCTAATTTCATCATTTGATGCCTTGAAAATTTGGGCGCTTATCTCCTCTTGGGGTGCCCATGGCTGGCAAAGTTAGTTTCTATTTTGAAATTTTCAATTTTCTCCTTCGTTTGACATGCCTGCCAATGCTTTGGTTGCCGAAGATGAAATTTTTCTAAGGCATGAGTGTTTGGGCGCCTAAACTGAGTAGGGGTGCTTGGAGTCTCCAGTGTTAGCCAAAATTTCACATTTTCAACTTTGACAACTTTCTTTCTCCGTTCTTCATTCTTCGTTCTTCATGCGCGTTCATCATTAGCAGCTTTTGTTCAGTGCTTGAATGTTTGACTCTAGCACCTACCGGCTAACTGACCTCCATTGATGACCTTGGAACTCCTGAAAAAGCTTCTGAAAAAGCAGAATAGACCCACTAGGGTAAAACTGATCTTTTCGTGATTCTAACTGCACCAGCCTGATGAGGAAGTATTTTAAACCAATCAAAATCAGTTTCAACCCTAGAAGCCAAACTTTCTATTTTTAGAAATTTTATAATTTTTAGAAAATTTTGCCAACATTCGTTTCAAAAGAAACCCAGAAAAATTTTGATTTTAAGAAAACTACTAAAAGTAGAAATTTTCCTAAAATTTAGGGTCAAAAAATTGAAATCTAGGTTTTGTTGATTTGGTCTCTTTAAGCCGACCCAGATTGTCAAATTTTGAAAATTTCGAGTTTTTGACCCTCATGCGAGACATGCAAACCCCAATTTTGACCTTTTTGACAGATTTTAACAAGACTTGACTCATTTCTTCAAAATGCCTAAATGTAGCAAAAATTTTAATTTGGGGTACAACATCTTGTATGAGATCAAGCTCATCAAGAATTACCTGAAGCTCCTCTGCTCTTCTTTTGTTTTCTTGCTCCCATGAATATTGAACAACAGAAATTTGATTCTCTGCTTCAATTAGAGTCTCATGCACTTCTTGCAACTTGGCTTTGGCAAGCTCGTTCCACTCCAATGCTTTGTCAGCAATTTTGGCCATTATATCTTTGTCACGAATGATGTGCAAAAGACTAGATTTGATTTCCTCCAAGGCAAACTTAATGGACTTCATATCATCAATTGAATTGCAACATACAACTTCTCCCCTGGGCACATCATAAATCAATTGTTCTACATGCCTATGAATTCTATCAAGTTTGGACAAAATTTGGATTCCATTTTCAGCAATCTGCGAACTTCAGTTGCATTCTTCATATGCTGGCTAAGATGGATGAAGTAGTACAACTTTGATGGATAAAGATTTCACAAATAGTTTGAGTTGTACTCCTCAACTTGTCTCACATGTGATGAACACTCTTCATCATTCCATCCATAGTGTCTTCCAATTCCTTAACCTTCTGCCTTAGTTTGACTTCAGGTGAAGAGAAATTTGCCTTATAACTACTAGAAGCTTCTCTTTCCATGTTGTCTTCTACACATGATTCTAGGGAGTTAGTCAAATCAGCTTTGAAGTGGGAAGAAACTTCAGCTTCCTCTTTCTCCTTCTCCTCCTTAACTTGACTTTCAAACCAACATTCTCTAGAATCGTGAAGAAGCACTTCGCTGGTTGAACACTTATCTTCTACTAACCGAACTACTCTTTCATTCGGATCTGCTTTTGTGGCTTCTTTAATCACATTACATTCTTCTACAAAATGCTTGGATGAGTGCAAATCTGTAGATACCCTCTGAAAGTTTGCAATGAATTCAAAGGGGTTCCAATTTTCATCCTCCTCTTCAGCTTCAAAAATCTCCTCTTTGTTCTCAACAGTCTTCTTCAAAAATGGTTTCAACTTTTCTTTGCACTAATTGAAAATTTCATTAACTAACAAATCAGCAGTGGGAGAAATCTGCTCTTCACATTCATAAGCATTCTTGAGAAGAGACTGGACACTTTCAGGAAGAGAATCAACTTTTTTGATGGTGTCAATTAGAACATTTTTAACAGCTCCAAACACCCCCTCTTCTTGCTCACTCCACATCGAAGTGAAGAGATAATTAAACAAATGGTAAATCTAATTTTCCATCTCCAACTCTATCAGAAGGATGCAATTTCTTACTTCTGAAAATGTTTTTAAAACAGCAACTCTCCTTGAAAACAAACCACTCTCAGTTTCATCCAAATCTTGGAAACTCTCCACTATCATATTTAATATGATCTTCATGGTTTCTTCATCATAGGGCAATTGTGGTTCCACAATTCTTATCACTTCCATGAAGCAAGAAGAAATCAGCAACTTGGTTTTTTCATCAGAAAGCCTCAACCAATAGGGCTGATTCAGAAAGGTTACAATAGATGCTAACGCAAGTTGCATCTCCTCAGAATGTGATTGCTTCACTTGTCTCAAACATTGTTCTATCAAATGAAGAATGTTCTCTCCATTTTCCCTTGACTAAAATTCTTTGTCAAGTCTTTTTCCAGCCATATAGAGAATCTCTACCAACTTCATCTGTTCTTCATTAGCCATGCCTAACTGCCAACTTTTGGATACCACAAGGAACTGAACTAGAATATGTTCCGACTTTCGGTGTAGAATCTAATACCTCTATCACTCATCTGTTAACTAACTCTATCTTTCTCACAGGATGGCAAGATCTTCTGCTCTGATACCACTGAAATGTGCCAACTAGTTTTTTCTTTGAATTATCACAACACAAACCAGCACTACGCCAATTGATTAGCATTAGCTTCCAAAGGATAATCAAATGAAATGCACTCTACGCCAAGAATGTGCACACAAGACCTAATGTGGGTGAGGTGCTAACATATGGCGGAGGAAATTGAATTATAACTGAAAGTAAAATACAACTAAATGCAAAGAGGCAATGAACCAGCCATGAGAGATTTCCACGCTACCACTTAATTAGTAGGGGGAAAAACATTACAATTCAAAACTAATTCATCCGCTGCGGCAGGCATCCACTCAATAGTGGGAATTCACCACTTAAACAGTGGGTGAGATATGAGAGATTTAACTATTCTTTTTCTCCACACTGGTGGTAAACCATCCAAGGGTTACAATGTGTGAATTTAAACACAAGTAAATGCAGCAAATTAAATGATTGGAACAGTACTACTATTTACAGTCTTACAATATCAAATAACTGCATATTACAAGTGTTTTTGCAATATTAACAAAACCAAATGATGGAAGATAATCTCTCACACATCTAGTACATTCAACTATTGAATTATAAGCCAAAATTTGTTGTATGTTCATTCTGAAATAATGAGCCAGCAAACTGAATTTTCATAACCAGCAAATGTAACATATCAAGATGGTTCAAAACTCTTACCACACTTCACCAAGCTTCAATGAGACAGCAGCTGATCTTCATTAAATTGTTCAAATCTTTTCCCAAAATTCTTCTATCACCTTCAAATTGCATACACCAGAACTGGAAGCATATATAGCCCATGAATTTTAGCAAGACCTGGAAAGAGAGAGTCTGAAATATAATTTCAATGAATTTCAAGTTCAGACCAGCAAGCTATGACTCCACGAATTGCTCATTTCTTCATCAACACCTCACCAAATTCAAAATGATACTGAACATAAACCTTCTCAATGGCTAGGCGTCCATGAAAGAACATTAACAAACACATACAACTCTGTAATCTGCCCAGCACACATGAATCCATCCAAAAGACAAGGGACGTCCTGGGAAAGAGGTCAACCTTGTCATAAAATTAAATGCTTGCTCATAAAATCTGCAAATGTGCAAAATGAGGCGCCAATAGCATAGGAATAGAATGCACAAATACCCACAACCAAAAATAAATCACCATGAAAGTTGTTCATGAATTTCTCCTAGAGCAAATGATGAACCAGCAAACCATAAAACATGAAATCTTCACCAAAATTTCCACAATGAACTCAATATGTACTTCTGAATGAAGCACACTCTCAATCCATCATCTAGGGAACCATAGTTTCAGGCCTGAAGAGTGGAATAGAATTGCTAAGCTTCCCCTTACCCGGGTTTTGAATTCAATCCAGCAGCATTTCGATGCAATTTTCCAAAGATGAGAAATGAGAGAGCAAAGGCCTACTTTTAAAGAGCTTGAAATGACTCTTCAACTTCCAACTTTTCCCTCCAAAAGGGACACCCCAATTTACTTTTGAAATATTTTAATTTTTAAAACTTTTAATTCACCTTTTCTAGGCGTCCAAGTCTTGAGGAGACATTATAAACATTAAAATATTAATTTCCTCTTAATGTGGCGTCCACCCTTCATGACCACATTTAAAAACAACATTAAGTCATTAATACTAGGCCAAGGGGGCCAATATGGAAATAAAACATTAATGACTTCGAATAAATCATTTCACCAAAATGATCCTAAAAAATGTTGAAAGCCAATTATACTCCAAATTGCGTTGACCGAAATGGAAACTAAGCTGACCGTTGATGCTACTGCCCAAGATGGCACTGCCAGAAATAGAGCTTACTAAAAATAGTAAACTCTGAAAAGTTGCTCAACTCACCTTGCATGTTATATCATTGTGAATCTATCTGAAAACCCAGAAAGAATCCGCAATCCAATTCTCGAAACTCCCATGTGCTAGCTAAAAATAGCAAGTACCGGGAAAGGTTGTCAAATGGAGATGCATGTTACACCATCCCGAAGCTCTCCAAAAACCCAAAAAACTCCACCAGACATGCATCAGAAACTCATTCATTCAAACCTTCAGAAAAGCTTCAGAACCCCTACTAGATAGGAAAACCTAATTTTACCTCTGACGAGCCTACGAGCTTCCGGAAATAGGCTATCAGTCACTGAAGGGCGTATAGCTAAAATGGGGACATTACACATTGTCTATCCTTTGGTGCCATGCTTTCGATATCATAATCTGAATTCTAACTTTCCCCAACAGGTTGGCAAGTTAACCAACTCTAATACCACTGCAATGACCCATGCTCCAAATCAAGAGATTTTCGATTTATTTCTTATTGGATTGACAAAGGTTGTCATCAAATATTATTAAGGTAAGTTAATTGAGTTTCCAAATTATAAATGAAATAGAATGAATTATTGACATAATACTTTGTTATCAATTCTATCACTGCAACTTTCAAAAATAAGTATTCCTAATATAAATTCTGAAATAAGAAGTCTGATTCAAATATTAATTCGATAATGGAAATTTGACAAGTAAATATAATAGTTGTTTCTGATTTATAAATTAAAAACATGCATTAGCTTTGAATATATATCAACCTATATATCATTGATTTATAGGCCTTGAAACTTGAATGTCTTTCCTGATTGATATCCTTATAAACGTGCATCTCTGCCTTGGATGTCCTTTCTAATTTATGTACTTGAAACGTATACTTCCATATTATAAATTTCTGCTCATATACAGCAATTCCATGATAGGTAATTCAATAATAAAAATATGTCTGCTAATATTCCATATCCTTCCTTCCCATTTCTCATTCTACTTATATCCTTGTGTCTCTATGAAAAGAGGCGCCACTTCATAATGCCACTTGATTAGGGATGCATCTCTTCAATCACCACCTTCTTGAAAACATAAACCTTTCATTAAATATAAATTGTTGCATAATACTAAGCATTGTTTCTTATACCATAATCACGTATGCCTTCCAGGGGTGTTGCTTATGTTAAAATGGGACCCGGTTCGCCATGCAATACTTGCCCACTATGTCCTGCGATACATCTTCCTACGTCGACTCCCATGTAGCCGCTAGTGTAATAAAAGCCACATCTACCAAATCAATAGGATGGAAGAATGAATAGGAGGATCGGGTTCTTTAATTGGGTTTGACCTTGAATCCCTTCCACATCAAATCAAGACTCCTCCAATCAATTGGCAATGAAGGATTACTTGACAATTAACATATAATATGCAAACTCCATTGTCATCTACTAATTAAAGGATAGCAGCTAAATTTGTCTTATTCCTGCAAGCAATATCATCCAAACAATTCGATAACCTCTGTATGATGTGTCATGTTGGAAGCCACGATCACTTGGTATTTGTCTTGTGTGGATGCGGCTTGACTAAAGGCTACACTGACTTCATAGGCAGATGATTATAATGTGGTGATAGAATACAAGCCTGATTAACTTTGACTACTTGACTCTCGCCTAACCTTTATTGATGGCTCCTATATAGAATCGCGATGACCTTGAAATTGCGATGGACTAGCAATGGGTGGCGGCAATAAGAAAATGGGATCGATCTTGTCCAAGGAATCTCCACGTTAAACCTAATGCCTTCAATCAATCACAATCACATGAATAGTGCTTTGGCAATCACAGGAAATGATTATGCGATGGAGTATAAGCCACAATAGATGAATGTTGGTCCGATAACAAATGGTTGACTGTATTAAGGTCATACGATCATTGCAAGAATTAATACTCTAGTCAAAATGGGACATTACATCGAGAGGGTGGTGACCTGGAATTTTTCCTTGGTGGAGGAAAATTTGAAATAAATCTACCTGGCCGAAATGTAACTTTTTTCTCTGGTTGGTTGCAAGGAATAACTGTCTCACCTCGGAGAATCTTCAGAAAAGGGGTTTTCAGGGGCCCTTCATCTATGCCTTGTGCTGGAATAGTGTGGAGGACACTTCTCATCTTGTTTTCCAATGCTCTTATGCTACGAAGATTTGCCATCTTTGGTGGGCATTATGGCATAAGGGTTGTGTCCATGCCACTTCTTTAGTGGATTTTTGGAATAGTATGGGAAGACTGCCTGCCAAGGCTCTCTCTCCAAGTGGCGTGGGAGATAGGACCATCTTGTATTATTTAGTAGTTATGGTCGGAGCGTGAGAGAAGAATTTTCAAGGCAATGAGTTCAAAGCTATTTAGATTTGGCAGAGGATTGTGTGCATGATTCGAGAGACTGTTGGTTAAGTGTGATTTGGAAGACAATTGGGAACAGGAGGATCTCGCTGTCGCTAGAGGCTTGGGTGTTGGAGACTTAGTTGGTGGTCTTTATGTAACCAAGTTGAAGCATAATTCTAGAAAAAAGGTTTCGAGAGATGGCAATTGGAACACCCCCCCCCCCTCTTCCAACAGTTGGGACCCTAAAGATTAATACTGATGTGTCTTCTAGAGGGAACCGGGGCACGCTGGAATTAGAGGTGTTGGGAGGGATAGCTCTAAGGAGGTTGTCTTTTTCTTCTCCAAATATATGGGGTGGGAGATGAAAAACCTCATTGAGGCCCAAACTATCCTTGTGGCTCTTGAAAGGGCTTGTGAGTTGGGATGGAGGAAGGTTATTTGTGAGACATTCTCAAATTGTGGTTAATGCTTTGAACGAGCAAAAGTTGGAAGGGATACATTGGCAATTGGTGGTGGTGTGTAAACAAATTCTTCTATTGGGCGAGTCTTTTGAGGCTATCTCTTTTGTCCATATCCCCCAAGAATGGAATGTGGTAGCTGATTGCCTGGCAAAGTGGGCTTTTGTCCAATAGGGAGACTGGGAGGTCTGGTGCCGAGATCAGTTATCCTTGGATTTGTCTCTGCAATTACAACATCTTCTTCAAGTGGATAGGCCACCCTGAGGGTGCCACTCTAGTTTTATCTAAAGTGATGTTTGTGTTGTGAAATGTGCTAGTCAAATTTTTTCTTGAAATCATCACAACACAAACCAACACTACACCAATTGATTAGCGTTAGCTTCAAAGAGAAACAAGAGAAATGCACTTGTAATGTCCCTTCTCATCAGTGATTTGTTCAGTTGCTCATCAGCCTATTTCGGAGGTCGTAGGCTCGTTGAGGTAAATTTAGGGTTTCCTGTGTTGGAGGTTTTGTAGCATTTCTAGGAATTTACTATTCATAGTAAATTCTATTTTTGGCAGTATCTCAATTGTCAGCTCTTCAGTTAAGTTTCTCTTCAGTTGGAGCAATAAGGTGTTTTATCAGTTCTAGCTTAAAAGCTTTATTTGGTGAAAAAGTTAAATTAAAGGCATTAATGTTATATTTTTCAGTTGACCCCTTGGCCTAGTGAAATAAATTAAGTTGTGTTTTAAAAGTGGCCATGAAGGGGGACACCTTCATTAAGAGTTAATTAAGAAAAAATTTAATGAATGATTTATCGTCTTGAAGTGGACGCCATTTTGAGGGAGTTTTATATTTTTGGAATTTGAAAATATTTCAAATGTCTATTGGGGTGTCCCTTGCCTAGAATCTAAAGAGTCGTCCCATTTTCTATAAAGATGAAGCTTTGCTACAGCATTTGACATCCATGAACTTATGCTAATGTTATGCTGTCAAAATGACAACTTGGTTTTCACTTCGAGGGATGCTTACCTCCTAGTTTCAATCCAATTTCGTATTTGAAATATAACACCTAATTGGTCTTATTCCTACTTCTCATTCAAACTAGCAGATGGAGCTCAATTGTTGAAGTTGTTGGTTTACCTACAGCTGAATCTGTTTTTTGTTCACAGCTCATTGTTTGATTTAGATATTGTTTTGGGTATTGATGCTACCGGATTTTAGACCAAGGGCGACCATTCTCACCAAAAATCAGAATTTATTTCAAAGCCTGCAATTTTTAAAGGCAAAATCGAACTTCTCAGCCAGGCCGTACTTTTCATGATGGCATAGAAATTTGTGCCAAATTGCTGGTTGCTTTTTGAAGTCATTTTTTTGTTGCATCTTGGGCGCCAACCTCCTAGGAAGCATCTGCATTTGGTTTCATTCAATTCGGAGGTAAAATGAAAGAGTTATGAACATTTCATTGATTCATAGTTTGTTGGTTTTACATTTTCAGTTTGCTGGTATAAAAAATCAGATTGCTTAATGTTCAGATTTTGGTTTGGTTTTCAATAATTCCGAAGGGTATTATACAGAGAGATCATTTCCTATCAATTGTACTTGATTCTATTGAAAAACACTTATCATTTGCAGTAGTCCTCTTCATTGTAAAGCTGATAACAGTAGTACTGTTTCAGTTTATTTAATTGTTGTTTTTTAGTGTTTAATTCGCACATTGTAACCTCTAGTGGGTTTATCGCCAATGTGGAAAAAGAACTTGCTAATCCTTTCATTGTACCCACTGGAAAAGTGGTGAATTCCAACTCTTGAGTGGATGTCTGCCGCAGTGGATGAATTGTTTATGTGTAATTTCTTTGCCCCCACTGTTTTAGTGGAAGAGTGGAAGTTCTCTCATGGCTAGTTATCCGCCCAAGTTCTTTCAATTTTGTAATTAGTACTCCGCCATATGTTAGCACCTCGCCTTCTAAAGGATCTTGTGTGCACATTCTTGGTGTTGAGTTTAATTCCTCTCATTCAATTGTAATCATTTCAGTTATTGATTAAGTAGATCCTAGGGATCCTCTGACCATATGCCCGCCCCTCCTCCTTAAGTTGGTTTAGGGCGCATTCTTGGTTAGAGTTACTATTCTGCATCGTTTTGGTTTTGAAGCCAACCTTAACGGATGCATGATTACATTGTAATTAATATTGAAATCAAGGGAAAAATTAAGACGGTATCTTTCAGCACTCAACGCCAAGAATGTGCACACAAGACCCGATGTGGGTGAGGTGCTAACATATGGCGGAGAAAACTAAGTTATTATTGAAAGTAAATACAACTGAAAGCAGAAAGACGTGGTGAACAAGCCATGAGAGATTTCCACGCTACCACTTAATCAGTGGGGGGAAAAACATCACAATTCAAAACTAATTCATCCACTGCGACAGGCATCCACTCAACAGTGGAAATTTTCCACTTAACAGTGGGTGATAGATGTAAATACAAAGTAATTTCCTCCACACTGGTGGCAAACCGTCCAGGGGTTATAGTGTTTGCATTAAAATTCACAAGTAAATGCAGTAATAACAATGGTTGGATCAGTACTACTAATTCACAGCCTTACAATGAAAGAAACCTGCAATTTACAAGTGTTACAATGATAGAATCAATGCAAATATGTGAAGGATGAATCTTTCAAGTTTTAAACCTCTCAAATACTGAAATTGAAGCCAAAATCTGAACTTATTGAAATCTGATAACAAAAACCAGCATACTGTAAATCAATGAAATGCTCATAACTCTTTCAAAATACCTCTGAACGAGCTGAAACAAATTGCAAAAGCATTCTAGGATGTCAGCGCCCAATTTCCAACTCACAAATTGCATCAAAAGATGATTAAACAATGCACAAATCCCAAGGCAACCTCAACATGGTATGGCCTTCTAGAGGGGTGATTTTCACTTTAAAAATCAGAAACTTCAAATTAAAATCTGCAAACTCCTAGGATGAGTCGCCTTTAGCATAGAATCAATATGGGCAATTACCCAAAACCAAAATAAAATCATATGAAGAGCTGCAAGTAAAATCGACCTTCAGCCATGTCTGCACCAGCAACTCAAAAACTGAAAACATCTTCAAAATTCATTATCTGTGAAGCTCAATCTGCTAGTCTGGATGAGAAGCAGCAATAATACCAACTAGGTGTTGTCTTTCAAACACGAAATTGGATAGATGCTAGGAGGTAAGCATTCCTCGAAGCCAAATACATGAAGTCATTTCGACAGCATAACTTTAGCATAAACAATGGATGATGAAAAGCTTAAGCAAACACTCTCTTTTATAGAATTGAAGGTGACTTCTCAAATTCCATAACTCCTCCAAGAAAGGGACGCCCAAATTCTCTTTTGAAATATTTTGAATTTAAAAACACTTTATTTCTTCCCATATAGGCATCCAACTTCAAGGCAACAAAACATTTTTAAAATATCAAATATTACCTCCATGAGGCATCCACCCTTTAATGACCACCTTTTAACACAAGGTCAAGTTAATTCCTTAGGCCAAGGGGTCAATTTAAAATTAAAACATTTAATGCCTTGAGATAAATCATTTCACCAAAAATTGCTCTTAAAGCCAAAACCAAAGTCACACAACTACTCCAACTGAAAAGGAAACTCACTAAAGTGTTGCCAACAAGACCACTGCCAAAATTAGAACTTACTAAAAATAGAAAATTCTGAGAAATACCAGAAAACCTTCAAACAAGGAAACCCTGATTTCACCTCAACGAGCCTACGGGCTTCCGAAATAGGCTGAAGAGCTACTGAGTTGATCACTGACTAGAAGGGGACATTACAGTCCGCCCTCCTCGAGATTGCTTGTCTTCAAGCAACCACAAATCTAGATGCTGCAAAATATGTTCACCTTCCCATGTTGCATCTTCAATGGGCAAGTTCCTCCATTTCACCAAATACTCTTTGATTGTTCTTTTTCTCAAAGAGCCCTCCCTAGTGTCAAGAATCTCCTCTGGAATCAACTCCAACTGACCTTCCTCATCCAATGGAGGTAACTTTGAAGTAGCTACTACATTGTGCCCAAATGCCTTCTTGAGGCATGACACATGGAAAACGTTGTACACTTTGCTACTAGCTGGAAGCTCCAATTCCTACGCCACTTCACCAATCCTTTTGATGACTTTGAATGGACCATAGAACGGTGGCTTAAGGTTTTCTGCACCACTCTTCTTGAGAGAAGATTGTCTGTAGGGTTGGAGCCTCAAGTAAACCATATCCCCAACTTCAAAAGTTCGCTCAACACGCTGCTGATCAGCATATAACTTCTGCTGGTTTTGAGCTTGTTGCAGATTTTCCTTTAATGACTTAAAGATGTCTTGGCTCAGCTGTAACATATCCTTTGCCTGTGGAGCTCTACTATCACCAAATACCAAATCTACAAAATTAGGAGCATCATAACCATAAAAAGCCATAAAAGGAGACATTTTAATTGACATATGATAGGAAGAGTTATAACAATACTCCCCCAAATGAAGCCACTTAACCCAAGCTCTTTGCTGCCCCGAAACATAACTTTTGAGGTAGCCTTTAACCACTTGTTAACAACCTCGGATTGCCCATCCGTTTGCGGGTAATAACTAGTGCTTGGAGTGAGCACTACACCACTTAATCTGAAGATTTCCTGCCAAAAAGCACTTAGGAACTTGTTGTCCCTATCACTCACAATGGGTTTAGGCAAACCATGCAAATGGAAAACCTCTCTAAAAAACAATTCAGCTACTTGAGCTGTTGTAAATGAAGTTGTGATAGCATAAAAATGAGAAAACTTAGTCAATCTATCTACCACAACATATATGCAATCTCGCCTTTGCACTTTTGGTAACCCTGTGATGAAATCCATTGCAATGCTCTCCCATTTTTGGCTCGGAATTGGCAAGGGTTGCAACAAACCAGTTGGAAAAGAGTGTTCATTTTTATTCATTTGACAAGTTGAACACTCTCTTATATAACGCAAGACTTCTTCCTTCATCCCTTTCCAAGTAAATTTTTCTCGGATCTACTTATAAGTCTTGAAAAACCCATGATGACCAGCAAAAGGAACATCATGAAAAGATTATAGAATCTTCTTCTTAAGCTTAGATTCGGGCACTAAAAAGATTCTACCTTTATAGATGATCAAACCATCAACCAGCTGATACCTTTCATCTTGCAAATGACCTTCTATTATGCTGGTTGCAAACTGATTTTTTGCATAATCAGCAGCAATTAACTCTTTCCAATCTGTTGTAAGCTCACAAAGTGACTGTAAATGGGGTCATCTTGATAAAGCATCTGCCACTATGTTATTTTTCCCTTTGACATACTCAATGTCAAAGTCGTAAGCTTGGAGCTTACTTACCCACTTCTGCTGCCTTTCGTTCAAATCCTTTTGGCGCATAAAATGCTTAAGACTGTTGTGATCAGTCTTAACAACAAATTTGCTTCCCACCAAATATTGACGAAACTTAGACAATGCATGCATAATGGCAAGCATCTCTTTGTCATAAATTAAGTACAACTTTTCTGCTCCTCTCAATTTTCTGCTCTCAAAGACAATAGGATATTTGTCTTGCATGAGAACAGCTCCTACTCCTTCACCTGAAACATCACATTGCAACTCAAAAGGCTTCTTAAAATCAGGTAAAGCCAATACTGGACACGAGCTCATGATATGCTTGAACTTATTAAAGACTCCTTGTGCTTTATTTGTCCATAGGAAGGCTCCTTTCTTTGTAAGATTTGTAAGGGGGACTGCCATGTGAGAATAACCCTTGACAAACCTTTTGTAAAACCCACACAAGCCCAAAAATTCCTTCAAGTGAGTCACGTTATTTGGAGGTGGCCAATCAAGGATGGCTCTAATCTTCTCAAGATCAACTTTGACACCCTTAGAATTGATGATGTAGCCGAGATAGAGCAGCTTCGTTATCCTGAACTCACATTTTGATTATTTGGCAAACAAACATTATGCCTCCAAAATACTAAGAACTTCTTCCAAGTGCTTGAGGTGCTCCTCCCAAGACTTGCTGAAAAAAAAGAAATATCGTCGAAGCAGATGAGCACAAACTTCCTCAACTGCTGCCTAAAAATCTTGTTCATACAAGATTGAAATGTTGCTGGAGCATTTGTCAAACCGAATGGCATGACAAGGAATTCAAAATGCCCATAGTGGCATCTAAAAGCAGTCTTGTCAATATCTGCCTCTCTCATCTTGATTTGGTGGTAGTCGGATCAAAGATTAATCTTCGAGAAATGCATAGCCCCATGGAGCTCATCAACAAGCTCATCTATCCTAGGAATAGGATATCTATTCTTGATTGTCTTATGATTCAATGCACGATAGTCAACAAACATACGCATTGTGCCATCTTTTTTTTTAACCAGTACCACTGCTGAAGCAAAAGGGCTTTTGCTTGGCCGAATAAACCCCACCTCCAAGAGCTCCTTGATGGCCTTTTCGATCTCATCTTTATGCTTCTTTGGATAACGATATGGAATAGTGATAACCGGCTTTGCACCTTCTTCTAGCTCAATCACATGCTCACACCCCCTTTCAGGAGGTCTCCCAGGAGGTAAATTGCCAAAGACTTTGCTCTTCTTAGAAATCAAGGCTTGAATATCAGGAGGATATTGCCTTTTCTCCTCTATCAGATCAGCTGGTAGGATCAAACATTCTGCTGCCCATTCAACTTGATCGTGTCGGATCAGCCTCTCCATTCTCTTCAAAGACACTATTCGAGGGCCTCCATTTGACATCCCTCTCAAAACAATGTTCCTACCATTTGACTGAAATTTCAATTCCATAGTTTGCAAATTCAATCTGATCTCTCCAAGAGATTGCAGCCATTGTATTCCCAACACGGCATCGGTATCACCAATACCAACAACATAAAAATCATCTTTCACCTCATAATTTCCTAACTGCATGGAAAGGTTGGAAATCTTCCCTGTGCAAGACATGGTGAATCCATCAGCTACCATCACCTTGAAGCCTTCAAATTCTTTAGTCTTCAAACCTCTCTTTGCTACCAATCCTTCGTCAATGAAATTGTGAGTTGCTCTTGTATCAATTAGAGCAACAATTCTTTGTGAACCAACCACTCCACAAACCCAAACGGATTCATTTTTTTGAAAACTTGAAAGTTGTGCAAAAGCACTACCATCTCCAACCTCTGTAAGCTTATTTTCTGGAGCTTCTTCACCATCACTACTTGCTGATTCGTACTGCTGATCAGAAAAATCAGATTCTGCTTCAGCATCAAAATAACCTTCCATATGATGTGCTTTGCCTTTTCCATAGCAACGGTGACCCTTTGACCAAGGCTCACGACAAGTGTAGCAAACTCCCTCTTTTCTAAGCTGTTCACGAAGCTCATCTGTCATCTTTTGAGGATATTTATTGGGCTGACTTGAAGAAAGCTTCTTCTTATCCTTCTTGAATGGTTTGAATTGAAATTTTGGCATAGGGGCAGCCAACTCCATGCTCCTAGATTTTTTGATTGCCTCATCTAGAGTTGGAGGGTTGAAAGCTTTGACCCAACCCTTCAATGGCTCCATCAAACCTTCAGTGAAAAATACCACCAATCTCCTCTCAGTAATGTTAGGCACCATTACTGATAATCTTTGAAAATCAGCAACATATGCTTCAAGAGTTCCATCATGTTTCAATTGAGCCAATTCTCGGAATTTCACCTCAGGATCCTTGGTGTCAAATCTATCTATCAACTTATTGGTGAATTCCTTATAAGTGTGGAAGAGGTTATGGCCAAGAGTGACCAAACCGTGATACCACCATTCGTGAGCAGCTCCCTCCAAATGCAATGTAGCAAATTTGATGCGTCTTCTTCCAACATTGGTCTAAAAGAGAGATAATTGTCCAACTTTTGCACCCATGACCTGGCAGTACATTTATCACTTCCATCAAAATGAGCTAAAGTCACCTTTCCCAAAGCTTGTTGATAGTCAATTATGGGACCCATAGGAGGTCGATTCTCATTTCTTCCACCATTTCTCCTGCCCCTTTGATTCATGTATTGATCAAAGGTCCAAGGATCTCTCATATCCGAAGGTAGAATAACATACTCCATATAAGCTTGTCGAGCATCATCTGCATAAGGTGTTGCGGCCTCCACTTGTGGTTGTTCTTCCCTTGGATTGAAGGTAGGGAAAAGGGGCCTAGAGGTTGATCTTCTAGTGGTTGCAACATGTTGTCCAATAGCTCTATCTCTTGCATTAACCTTTGGACTATTGCTGCTATTATTTCCATTAACACCATTGTTTTCTCCAGTATGATTATTTTGAGGTTGCGAGTTATTTTGAGTTGCTTGTTGATCCATTCTTGTCAGCAACCGTGACATCAAATCTATCATACCATCAAATTTATTTTCCATTCTCGCATCTCTTTTCTCCATGGTTTGTCTCGCACTTTCTGACATACTCTCAACTGCTTTACCAGTCTCCCTCAAGGCTTCTAACAATGTCTCTGCTTCTGGCACTGGAGGAAACCGACTTTGAGTTCTAGCCTGACTTTTGGTGAAATATTTGATTTCTCTATCGCTCATCTGAGAACTGAATGTTGAATGTCACAGGATGGCAAGATCTTCTGCTCTGATACCACTGAAATGTGCTAGTCAATTTTTTTCTTGAAATTATCACAACACAAACCAACACTACGCCAATTGATTAGCATTAGCTTCAAAGAGGAACAAAAGAAATGCACTCAACGCAAAGAATGTGCACACAAGACCCGATGTGGGTGAGGTGCTAACATATGGCGGAGAAAACTAAATTATTACTGAAAGTAGAAAAAAGCAGTGAACCAGCCATGAGAGGTTTCCACGCTACCACTTAATCAGTGGGGGGAAAAACATCACAATTCAAAAATAATTCATCCACTGCGGCAGGCATCCACTCAACAGTGGGAATTTTCCACTTAACAGTGGGTGATAGTAAATACAAAGTAATTTCCTCCACACTGGCGGTAAACCGTCCAAGGGTTATAGTGTTTGCATTAGAATTCACAAGTAAATGCAGTAATAACAATGGTTGGATTAGTACTACTAATTCACAACCTTACAATGAAAGAAATCTGCAATTTGTTTACCTCTTCTAGGGTGTTTATATTAACAAACTATGTACACAGGAAGTAAACGGAATTATATCTAATGCACAGAACATAACAATGTAACATGCCAGAATCATAAGATGTTTGTATTCATTTCCAGTAAGTATCACCATGTACAATCACAAAGTATTCCAGTATAGTCAATCACGGATTCATAATCATCATGATAATGGTCCCCTCTCCTGACTACAACCTGAAGTATATATAACGTTCGGCGGTTGGTTGAGCAACCAACCGTCGTGACGTTCCATAACAGCCCGCTACAACTAATCAGGACTTAATTACCCGAAACTACATGCCACCAATTATTTCCACTAAGACTATAGTTTTATTACATTAACTAACTTGGCCGACTACGACCGACTACACTAAGTACATTTAACCCCTTACATCATCCCCCCCACAAAATAGGTCGCCTTCCAGGCGACAAGATAACAAAAATAGGAAATGATGCTGTACAAAATTTTATTGAGAGGAAGGGAGGAGTGAGGACGTCCCTAGATGAACTGATGAGGTGGGAGTAGCAGCAGAAGAGTGTTGGTCCTTCAATCGTTGACTTCCTCTATGCGTACTCGAAGCTGGCGATCGGCAAGAATTTCACATTCCCTGGCAGCCTTCACCATGTGAGCTGCCTCCATCAATTGGCTCTTGGCTTTGTCCGTCTCCAAGCTCGTAGTTGCCAACTGCTCCTCTAGTTTTTTGATCCTCTCACTCCATATTTGTTCCTGCTGCTGAGTCTCCTCTTCCTTCCGCCTAATTGCCTCCTCCTTCTGGCGATTCCCTTCCTCCAAACTCATCACCTTGGCCTCCAAGGTGGCTATCTGGTTCGCCTGAGACCCTGTTACCTAAGTCTGGTCTGCCAACTGGTTTTGCAGATTTTGTATGGTTATGGCAGATTCCTCTTTTACCTTCTGTAACATGCGATAGGCTTCCACCTTCCCGGCTACCGCTAACTCAGCCGACAATATTTGCCTCTTCACATTGTAGAATACATCTCGAAATGCGAGCTCGATGTGGTAGAGATTTTCTATGACCCCAACATCTCTTCCTACCATCCTAGGTGGCCTACCTCTCCAATTCCTAAGCATTGTTGCGGTCTCACTTGCGGGCCATCCCTGGCTAGTGAAGATACAGGCGAACTCCGCCTTGCACCCCAACTGTACAAAACCCCTGAGACGTTGTACCTCCTGGCCCACCAAGGGAGATCGGCCAATCTTGAGGTCCTTCGATATGTGTCCCACCTGCATCATTATTCACCCCATGTGCTGGAGCTCCTCCACATACCTCTGCACTGTCCCCAAGGGGTCTGATGGATCTAGTTGTGATATTTCCACTACATATCCATCAGACGTGCTGTCCTCATCATCCTCCTCATCAGGTATGTCCTCATCTAGAGGGAGGTTCTCTACCCCTGTATGCTCCTCTACTGGCCCCCTCCCCTCTGTGGCCACTGGTGACTGCTAGTATGCCTCCTCTGTCACTGGCTGCTCCCTCACTGGCTCTCTTGCCGTATCCACCCCCTCTTGTATTTTCGCCGTATCACTCCCCTGTGTCTAAATGGCTAAGCCCACAACCTCTATATCACCAATCAATCCTTCTGGCGAATTCTCCTCTGGTGTGTCAGCCACCTCCACTCTCAGTTCGTATTCCCCTAGCCAGTTATCAATTCGGGCTACTCCTAGCGCTCATGGTGGTGTGGTAGAGGGAATTGGCTCCTACGGAGTGATGGATCCCCAAGTCTTTGGGACTTCTGACGGCTCGGTAGAAACCACTGGTGATGTCCCTGGCGGACCCTCCCTGGTCGGTGCTAGCGGTCGCACGGTGTCGCCTGAGGCTGCTGGACTCGATGATATGGTTGTCACGTCTGCTAATGGTGCCCACCCTGGCAATGCGCCAGGTGTTGAGGCTGCCACTCTCAATGTCCGTCCGCCGCCAATGGACGATGCTGACAGTGTGAAGGTGATAGTCGGCAAACTCTTCTGCCCCGCTGGTGGTGCTGGCAAGGTGAACCCTGCTGGCTAGAAGGGTGGTATCACTGCTTCGTCCACTTGTATTCTAGTCTACGCATCCCCAGCCACTGATACCTCCTTGTCCTCTGGCGAGCTCTCTGCTAATGTCGAGGAAGATAGCTCAATGTGGTCCCCTTCTTCTTCCCCACTCTGTGCTGACGTTTCCTCTTCTACAGATGCTTCGCAACCTTTCCTTTTTTTCCCTGCTGTAGAGCCTTCGCCCACCTACTTGAGTTCTAACACTATCCAGTAGAATACCGTTGGAAGGCCTGGGTCCAGATGGGCAAGAGGTTGCAATCGACCCCACCTGCCTTCAGGTACTTGTGTGTGCACAGCGTCCAAGAACAGAGCAATGGCATGCTGCGTCATATAAAATGCTTTGTGCCGCTAAGACATAAACTCTCGCACCCGCTCTGCAAGTAACCATGCCCAATTATATATTCGGCAGATGCTTAATCCCACCATGTAGTCTACCATCCATATGGCAATGTCGGACGCTCGGCTGGCACCTGTAAGTCGGCACTTCATCAAATCCAATATGCACTTCCATTCGGCTATAGCCAAATAATGTTTTCGAAGGCCTCTGTTGCCAGTGTGCCATATAGTGTCTTTCTCCTCTGGTGTTAAATTGCTTCGGCACACTTGCTTAATTAGGACTTCCTTATGTTGTTGTGTCATCTTCTTTGGCTTATTAACTCCTATTCCCATGGCTGAAACGCCGAAGACTCGCTCAAAATCCTGCGGCCAGAATGAGACTATAACCGGACAGCCTCTGTAATCTATCACCGACTTGTGGGTGTGCCTGCAATAATTTTCTACCATGGCTCTCAACCAAGGCTCAAACTCTCATGAGTTAAAAAATGGCACCAAGATGGCTTTATCCACTCGAGCGTGTTGTAGTGCAATCTTCAAGGGGTGGTCATCGGCTGTGCTCCGCCACCATTGTTTGCACTCGTTACCAGTTAAGTTCTCTCAGAACATCGGTTCAACGTCTACATCCATTTTCTTTTTCTTTCCTGCCGAGGCTATCTTTGGCTTAGGTTGCGCAACTTTCTTTCCCTTGTCCATTGTATTACCGGCTTGGTAATCTCGGTCAACTTTATTTACCTCGAAACGATTGCCAACACTGTCCGGCTTCAGTAACCGCTGTACCAGGTAAACCTAAGGCTTTCGAATTTTTTGACAAGGCTGTAATTCCTGTAGGTTCTAGAGCGGCCGTACAGTTTGGAAGGTTACTACTAGTGAGATATGCCATACAATCTGGAACTCTCCCAGTGAACAAAGATGTCGTACGACTTGAGTAACTTCTGTCAGTGGAGAACAATGCCGTACGACTTGAAAAAACTCTGCCAGTGGGAAACAGTGCTATACGATGTGACAACCTTCTACTAATGTAAACACTGTCAATGAAAAGTGTCGTACGATGTGACTATAAGGCTATACGATGCAAGCAGCAGGCCGTACGATGTGACTATAAGGCTGTACGATGTTGAAGTTTGTTCCCCCAGGTCGTACGATGTCAATCTGCCAGCTTCCCTCTGGTCATACGGTGCAAATGGCTGAGCTTCCCTCAGGTCGTACGGTGTAAATTTTCGTGCCTACACTTGTTCCTGTGATCTATTGTATGATGGAGATAGAAGGCCGTACGACATCCCCTTTAGTGCGTACGGTTTGAAAGGAGGTTTGTACGCTGAAAAATTTCCACCTCTTCACCAGCCGTATAGTGCAATATTCCCTATAATATGTATTCTGTAAGGTTTGAATGTGTTCAACTGTCGAACTTTGTGGAAGCCGTACGGTAAAAAAACCCTTGCTCCTAAATTCGCTTGAGACTCCAGTGTGATTGCGATACGGATTCAAGTGCTTTATGTCTTCGTACGGTCTCTATTTTGGCCGAACTTATTACTTTTTCCTTGGTCGGCTTTGTTTCTGCTTTTTCAATTTTTTTAATTTAATTTGATAATTCCCTTTTTGTTTCTTTTTGTTTAGTTTTTTCTCCTTTTCTACTTTCTTCTTGTTTACTTTTTTCTCTTTTTCCACTTCCTTTTAATTTTTTTGATATTTCTAGTATTTTCTTATTTCCACCCTCTTCTCTCTCTTCATTTTTATCTTCTTTTCTCTTTTCGTCTCTCTTCTTCTCCTCCCTATTTATTTCTTTTTCTCTTCTTTCCTCGTACTCTATCATTTTTTCTAACTTTTAATTTGGATGCATAATACCATTTACACGTATGCGGGGGTCTTTTATAACATTTTTCTTCACAACAAGTCCCTATGAATTGGACATCAAACCACTTATCAAGCAAGGGAGCAGGACCAATACCTTTATATCGGCCGTCGACATACCTCCCTCCATACTGTTGGTACCATGTAACTTCTTCTCCTTCTACTGTGGGAGGTCCGGTTAGGTTTGGTATTATTTTCCAAAGTCCATCTTTTGTTGCTATCTTCCTTACCCTCGGCACCTTCCTTCTATCTCTTCTCATTATCTGTAGTATTTCCTCCGTATACCCATCCACATGTGATAGGAACTTGTCCTCTGTCATAATCACAGTTTTGAGGCAAGGAGCCGTCTTTTCGAAGTATTCTTCCCATTGGTCATCGTCCCAATCTTCCTTTTCTTCGTCATTCTCTTCAGGTTCGGGTTCTCTTGCCAATTGTTCTTCCTTCTCCTTTTGTGCCTCTTTATCTATTTCTTTGGCCAAATATCCTTTCTGTATGCCTTCGTATGGTGCGACGTAGCTCCAGTGCCCGCCCATTCGTTTCCATAGCGCAGGTGTCCCGAACACTGCATTGGTTAGGTGTTTATTTATTCGTGGCACTGCAATTCCTTCCACTCTTTTTTCTACCAATCTCTCTTCCATTATTTGGCTCTTGCCTACCCAGATTTCTTCTCTTGCGTATCTGGGGCCTCCCAAACCCCAGTCTTGTTCTCTAGGTGCCTCTGTCTGCACAGGCCAATCTTCCTTAGTGGCATATCCTAGCATGTTGATTGCTATAACGTGTTCCTTCTCTTTTCTCTCCTGATATATCTTCAGCTTAGATCCGTTGATTGCACTTGGTAGGGGCGATCCATCCAAATTCTCGATTTTTATAGATCCATTGTCGCATATCTCCTTGATTTTGAACGGTCCTAACCACCTTACTCTGAACTTTCCAGGTTTGATCTCATTACGGCCATTATATTTTAAAACTAATTGTCCTGGTCGGAAGTTCATCCGTCAGAGGTGTTTGTCATGCCAATGTTTCCTTCTCCGTTGCATATTTTCCATGACCCATTGTGCCATCACTCTTCGCTCATCTAGTTTGTTGAGTTCGTACAACCGTTCCTTCAAACTCTCCGTATCCCCTAACCAATTCTCGATTGCTATCCGCAGGCTGGGTACCATGTATTCCATTGGTACTACTGCGTCTTGGCCGTACATCAACTGGAAGGGTGTGTGTCCTGTTGTTACTTTGTACATCGTACAGTATGCCCATAGAACAGCCGGTAACCTCTCCTCCCAATCGGCTTCCTCTATACCACAAGACTTGTGAATAATTGCCACTAGTACCTTATTCGTAGATTCTGCTTGGCCGTTGGCATGTGGGTAGTACAGGCTAGATAGGTTGTGGAATATCCGAAACTCCGTTGTCATCAATCGGATGACGTGATTCACAAAGTGTCCTCCTCGATCACTTGTAATTTGGATAGGGATCCCATACCGTGTCACTATCTGTTCATAGATGAATCGGGCTGTGCTCTGGGCTGTGTTATCTGGCAATGCTCGTGCTTCGGCCCACTTCGTGAGATATTCTGTTGCCACCACGATATATCGACACCGGTGTAGGTGACTCACTTTCAGAGGTCCGATAAAGTCCAATCCCCATCTCTCAAACAATTCCTAAGGCTGGGATGGATAGAGTGGCATAAAGTCCCGCTTCAGAGGTTTTCCCACTCTCTGGCAGGTATCACATCCTATTACCCACTCCCGTGCGTCTGTATGCATCGTTGGCCATCATAGTCCTACCAAAAGAATTTTTCTCGCCGTGGCATCTGCTCCCATATGCCCGCCAGCCAAACCCTCATGTGCTTCCTTCAGTACCCCCGGTATTTCCTCTTCTATAACACATCTTCGGAGGATCTAGTCCAACCCCATCTTGTATAGCAAGCCATTAATTAGCTGAAAAGTTTTGCTTTTTAGTATGAGCTTTCTCCTCTCCGCTGGTGCCATTTCCTTGGGGAACGTGGAGGTGGACAAGTATTCTCTGATCTTTTCATACCATGATGGAAGTATTGCAATCTGAAACAGGTGTGCATCGGGAAAATCTTCATTCACGCCTCCCTCCGCAGGTTCGCCTAACCGTATTCTTGATAACTGGTCGGCGATCACGTGACTCTTCCCCGACCGTACTATGATAGTGAAAGTGAACTCCTGAAGTAGTAGTAGCCACCTACTCACTCTGCCTTGGATTATAGGCTTGTTCACTAGGTACATTAGGGCTTGATGGTCCACGTAGAAGGTGAATGGTGTTGCTAGCAAGTAGTGCCTAAATTTTTGTACGGAGTACACCATCCCCAATGCTTCTCGCTCGGTCGTACTGTAGTTCTTCTCTGCCTTCGAGAGTAGCCGACTAGCAAAGAATATTGGTTGGTCCAACCCGTGTGCTCCAACTTGTGCGAGTGTTGCTCCTATGGCAAAGTTTGAGGCATCCACATGTACGTGGAATTCTTTGTCCCAGTCCAGGTACACCAGGATGGGTGAACTAATTAGTCGATCCTTTAGTTCCTTGAATGCTTTTTCTTGTTCTTCCGTCCATAGGAAAGGTTGTCCCTTCCTTGTCAATAAGTCCAGCAGATATGATACTTGTGCAAAATTCTTAATGAACCTCCGGTAGTACCCGACATGGCCAAGGAAGGACTTCACTCCCGTGACATTTTCTGGAGCCTCCATATGTACAATGACCCTTATTTTGTCAAGGTCGGTCTTTAGCCCGGCTTTGCATACAATATGGCCTAGTAACTTCCCCTGCAGTACCATGAACCTTCATTTCTTTGGGTTCAATGCTAGACGTGCTGCTCGGCATCGTTCCATGCATTCTCCAAGGGCTTTGAGATGTTTTTCCTTGTCACTGAAAATAGACCAGTCGTCTAGGAATGCTCTGAAGTTGCCCACCGACATCTTGTCAAATATGTGCAAAATTATCCTTTGGAACGTGGCCGGTGCGTTGCACAACCCAAATGGCATCCGGTGGTACGCGTATACTCCATCTTCAACCACAAAAGTTATCTTCAACTTGTCTTCTTCGGCAATACAAATTTGGTTATATTCGGAAAACCTGTCTAAGAACGAGTACATTTCATGCCCAGCAACTTCCTCCAAGATGGTATTGGTGAAGGGGATTGGAAACGGGTCCTCGACCGTCATTGCGTTCAAACATCGGAAGTCGACACATATCCGGATTTGCTCTGATTCTTTTTTCAAGGAAATGACGATCGATGACACCCACTCGCTGACATTTACTTTGAAAATGATGCCAGCCTCCAACATCTTCTCAATCTCCTCTTGTACTTTTGCGGCATAGTTCTTATTCATTCTATATGGTCTCTTCTGTACGGGTTGGGCTCCTGGTACGAGTGGGATCCGATGTACGCATAGTTCTGGCGGTACTCCTTTCAAATCTTTGTACGTCCAAGCGAAGGTGTCCTTGTACTCTATGAATATTTTGAATGTCGCGGCCTTTAGTACTGGGTCCCAGTCATCACCGACGAGGATCTCCCTAGGCTTCTCTTGCTCCCCCAAATTCACCCTTTTGATTATTAGTTCCTCGTACTTGATGGGTTTATCTTGTTCAAGCTTATGGGTTGGCGTTTCATCTAACTCTGCCACACCTTCCTTATAATCGCCATACTCTGGCGGGAATGCCTCACTGGCGGAGTTCTTGTCTTCGCCTCCTTCTCCTTCCTTGATCTGCAGCATGTTGCAATCTGGGTGGAAGACTTCATAATCTTCCATCTGCTAATGAAATAACTCGTTCAGTGAACTGGTTTCATCTTTTGAACAACTTCCAATTTCTAGAACGCCTTCCTCGTTTGGCTCCATGGTTCCCCTTTCTTCATCACCATCTGATCCCTCGTCAGATTCTGAAGACGCCAAGTCCTCACTGACCGCCTGATTTTTCAAGTCGATGATATACTTCTTCCCATGGCTCTCGATGGAGAGGGTATTCTTCTTCCAGTTATGGTTTGCCTTGGCGGCAATTAGCCATCCACGTCCGAGTAATGCATCGTATGCTTTTCTCTCTAGTGGAATGACGACAAAATTCAACAGGAATTGTTGCGTACCTATCACCACTTTTTGTGCCATCAACGTACCTATTGGTTTGATATTATGTTGATCGGCACCTACTAGTTGAAATGTCGGTGGCCAGAGTGTGGGTTTCCCGAGGCTCTTCCATGTATCCTCGGGTAGTACGTTAACTCCCGATCCTCCGTCGACGATGGTATTAGAGAGTTTCATCCCTAGGATTTCCATCTGTACGACGGCCGGTTTCTTCCCGCCGCTTATTGCGGTAGCATTGGATCCGTGGTTGCTCCTGTTGGTTTGCTGGTGTCTTCGATCGGACCAATTTGAGTATTGTCTGTCATGATATTTGTGAGTGCTACTCTTAGTTGCGGCATGGTTTGTAGGAGATCTGTTACCTTGACTAGTATAGTTGTGTGAAGTACTTGCCGTACGATGTTCTTTTCCAACTCTGACTGCAACGGCGTACTAGCCGCTTTGCTAATTCTCCTTTCATTTGTCATTGCTTCTTCTACTTCCACCCTGGCTTCTCGGAGTTGTTCTTTCTCCATACGGGGGTCCCGGTAGTTAGCCTTCTTTGTTTGCGCCCTTGTAAGTGCCAAGACTTCTTCGTTGGCTACCTCCAGTATGTTGATACCTTTCTGCTTGGGGCAGTCGGTGTCTTCGTGATCGCCCAGACCGCACCACTTGCATAGCTTCCCTCCGGCGCCTTGGCCGCTCTGGCATTCCCTGGCAAAGTGGCCCCATTCGCTACATCTTCGGCATTGGATCATGGGCCAACCTTCTCTATCATATTGGATTTTGCTTCTTGGTGTGGTGTTTCTCCGATTGTTGTGATAGCCGCCAGGGGATGCGTTGTTATTCTGATACTTTGGTGGTGTGGTCGGAGGGGTAGATTGTTCCCCTTGTGTGAATAACACTTGCGCACTCCGTGTTTTCAAATTGTATGGGCATTCTTTGATAGAGTGTCCCATAACTTGGCAGATGTCACAGAACATCTTCTTTGGGCAGTTTGCTTTTGTATGGCCTTCCATTTTACATTTCATACACCATAGTTCGGTTGGTTCCTTTGACCCTTCCTTGTCTGCTTTTAGTTCCTTCATCATCCTTAGCATGTCGCGACGGAGTGCTTGTACAGTTTTTGATTCATCCTCACTTTCCCCCGCGCTTTCTTCATCATCATGTTTCTTCCCTCTAGAGGATGTCTTGTTCTCGCTTTCAATATCCATCGCACGGTTGTATGCTTCAGTGTACGAGTATGGAGGTACTACCTTCATGTTCTTACGTAGCGAGGGAAGCAGCCCTTCAATAAACCATCTCTTCTTTAAACCATCTGTTGGCTGTGATTCTAGTTTCCCCAGCAGGTCTTTTAATTTCCGGTTGTAAGTTCGTATGCTTTCGTTTTTCCCTTGTTTGGTGTTGTAAATCTCGGCCACAATTTCACTGTCGTCCCTCAACAATTTAAATTTGTCTTCAAATGCCTGTTTCAACACAGTCCATGAAGCTTTATGTGTTCAGTCCAACTCCGAGTACCAGTCAATGGCACTGTCTTGGAGTGTCGCCGGGAATGCTTTCAACCAGTTATCCCGGTCGTCTTCTCCGCTCATTGTCCAAATTGTCTCACACGTTTTACAGTGTCGTACTGGATCCTCTGACCCATTCCCCGTAAACTTCGGCAACTTTTGCCGTTCTGGAGTCACCATCCTGCCCCACTGTCCTCCCCGTGTATTGCACCTGACTGGACTGGTTTTGGTACGTTCTGGTGCGTCACTTGCACTCTCGGCCACGTCCGAGTCACCCTTCTATCCTCTGTCAGCGTCGTCTACACCTTGGGTTTCCTGGGTCCCACTCCGATGCTCCCTCTGCCAAGGGGTCTTGGGCTCAGATCTCCCCGTCCTCAGCCCTTCGTCGTCGTCCGATATGAACAACTCCCGAAAGCGTTGGATACTGTTTTCAAGTTTGCCGCTCAAGTCTTCCTCATTTTCTTGGTTTTTATGTTTTTCTACGTACGGGGTGCCGAATGGTTCCTCGTACTTCTCTTCCTCAGGGTGCTAATGTGATTTACTAAATCTCAACCGCCGGTTTTCTTGCTCTTGTATTCTTAATGATCACCGAATTCTTTCCTCCTCCGCTTCGTGCCCGACTGGTACTCGGTTCTTGTCTTTGTTCAGCCGTACGGGCATTTACAGGTCTATCACGCGATCATTGTTGGTTGCCAGCGGTACGTCTCCGACTAGTGTCCCTTTCTTCCTCTTCCCGTTTGGTTCGTTCCTCGTACCACTGCAAGGTTTGTTGCCTTCGGTGTTCTTGTTCCTCCTCCGCCCGAAGTTCTTGTAGGATGATGGAATGACGGGTCAACAATCTTGGCATGCAGTGGAGGAGGTGATCAACCTCGTCATTCACTTCGAGGCGATCCCAGATAACTGCCTCAGGGACTTCTCGTCGGAGGGCTTGCCTCCATACGTGGTCACGTAGGGATATGTTCCAGAGAATTGTCAAATCCCGTGTCAAGTCGTCCTCTCTTTCTTCATTCGTTACTATGGGTTCGTCCGCTGGTCGGCCCATTACGCTGCCATTACAACGAGTGCTTCCCTGGTCCGCTTAGGCAACGGCGCCAAATGTTTACCTCTTCCAGGGTGTTTATATTAACAAACTATGTACACAGGAAGTAAACGGAATTATATCTAATGCACAGAACATAACAATGTAACATGCCAGAATCATAAGATGTTTGTATTCATTTCCAGTAAGTATCACCATGTACAATCACAAAGTATTCCAGTACAGTCAATCACGGATTCATAATCATCATGATAATGGTCCCCTCTCCCGACTACAACCTGAAGTATATATAATGTTCGGCGGTTGGTTGAGCAACCAACCATCGTGACGTTCCATAACAGCCCGCTACAACTAATCGGGACTTAATAAACCGAAAGTACATGCCAACAATTATTTCCACTAAGACTATAGTTTTATTACATTAACTAACTTGGTCGACTACGACCGACTACGCTAAGTACATTTAACCCCTTACACAATTTACAAGTGTTACAATGATAGAATCAATGCAAATATGTGAAAGATGAATCTTTCAAGTTTTAAACCTCTCAAATAGTAAAATTGAAGCCAAAATCTGAACTTATTGAAGTCTAATAACAAAAACCAACATACTGAAAATTTCTAACCAGCAAACTGTAAATCAATGAAATGCTCATAACTCATTCAAAATACTCTGAATGAGTTGAAACAAATTACAAAAGCATTCTAGGATGTCGCGCCCAATTCCCAACTCACAAACTGCATCAAAAGCTCATTAAACAATTATGCACAAATCCCAAGGCAACCTCAACATGGTACAACCTTCTAGAGGGGTGATTTTCACTTTAAAAATCAGAAACTTCAAATTAAAATCTGCAAACTCCTAGGATGAGTCGCCTCTAGCATAGAATCAATATGAGCAATTACCCAAAACCAAAATAAAATCATATGAAGAGCTGCAAGTAAAATCAACCTTCAACCATGTCTGCACCAGCAACTCAAAAACTGAAAACATCTTCAAAATTCATTATCTATGAAGCTCAATCTGCTAGTCTAGATGAGAAGCAGCAATAATAACAACTAGGTATTGTCTTTCAAACACGAAATTGGATAGATGCTAGGAGGTAAGCATTCCTCGAAGCCAAATACATGAAGTCATTTCGACTGCATAACTTTAGCATAAACAATGGATGATGAAAAGCTTAAGCAAATACTCTCTTTTATAGAATTGAAGGTGACTTCTCAAATTCCATAACTCCTCCAAGAAAGGGACACCCAAATTCTCTTTTGAAATATTTTGAATTTAAAAACACTTTATTTCTTCCCATATAGGCATCCAACTTCAAGGCAAAAAAACATTATTGAAATATCAAATATTACCTCCATGAGGTGTCCACCCTTTAATGACCACCTTTTAACACAACTTCAAATTAATTCCTTGGGCCATGGGGTCAATTTAAAATTAGAACATTTAATACCTTGAGATAAATCATTTCACCAAAAATTGCTCTTAAAGCCAAAACCAAAGTCACACAACTGCTCCAACTGAAAAGGAAAGTCACTTAAGTGTTGCCAACAGGACCACTGCCAAAATTAGAACTTACTAAAAATAGAAAATTCTGAGAAATACCAGAAAACCTCCGAACAAGGAAACCCTGATTTCACCTCAATGAGCCTACAGGCTTCTGGAATAGGTTGAAGAGCTACTGAGCTGATCACTGACTAGAAGGGGACATTACATGTTGGGATTCTTCGTCTTTTCTTGTATTTTTCTCTCGTGGTTGTTGGTGCCAATGCTTTATGAATAAAAATTTTACCCCCTTCTTTTATAAAATTATTTTTTGTTAAATAATACTTATTTCACTGAAAAGTGACTATATTAAGTTAATTAACTTTTTCGGGACTTTAGTCACTTTAAACTTATTAAAAATAGTTAATTTAAGTTGCCTTTTAATTTATGTTTTTTCAACAACTTACAATTAATAATTTAATTATTAAATATTTCCTGCACAGCCAATTGAAGATGCGAAAAATACATAAACCATTCGAAGGTGACATTTGAAGGTGCCAAAATACACAAGAATTCATCGGGAACATCAAACATCCCCTTTGGCATGAATAACAGTCACCAAGAAAGTCGAAGCTAATTACGATGTCGACATCACCTAAAATGGGGACATTACATGGGCCTTGATGACTAGTGAATTCAAAAGTTCAATGGGTGGGGTTCCCTAAAAGTGCATGACGAAAGGTGAGGCTCCAAGGAAATGCCTACCGTTAAAATGAGCAAAGAATATTCCCAAGGCCAAATATCAAGAGTTCAAAAATTTGCATGCCAGAAGGATGCAATAATGCAAGAGGTTGGGGAATAAAAGCAAAGCATAATAGTATGAGAAAATATGATATCTTGCCTAGGGCTAGGAAGTGACTCAAACACCCTAATACTTAGAATCAATGGCATTGCAATGGTCGTATCTTATTGGCTTTAGTTCAATGGGAATCAAATAGTGTGTGGTTTGGGCACCTCGCAAATGGTCTACAACCATAGATATACAAGGTGTTTGTTCTTCGCACAACATAGTATACAAGGTGATGTGGCAAGCATTTAGCACAGTTCAGTCAATGTTTGAGGGGGTCCAGTGAATTAGAAAGTACCATGTGGGTCTATAGTGGTGGATTTGGCAAGCATTTGTTGTCTATTTAACAAATGAGATCAATGGCACAAGGGACCGTTTGTGCAAAGTAAAAAGGGGATTAACTGGTTGGAAAGGTAAAACAATGAAATGAAAAGTGTATAGCTTGGTCAACTACATTTGTGCATGAGCCATAAATCTTGCACCATTCTTCAAAGGAAATGTGCACACTAGGTGTTTATGGTCAAAAATGTTATGTCCCCATTTTCAGGTTCTCTTGCTCTACAGTTGGAGATGCCTTTCTAGGTTTGTGTCAGTCTGATCAAAGGGGTAATTTGATGTTACCGGTGAGTTCAAATGGTTTAGAGGAGTCCTATGATGCTTTCGGATGTTATTTCCGGCTTTCGGATGTTACCGGTAATTTGATGTGCTTTCAGATGTTTGCTGGTCTAAGGCGATTGCTGCACCTTTATCTACTCCATACTGCTGTTTGAATCTCTCAATCAGTCAAAGTAGCTGCCAATACACTAAGGCGTTGTCTAAATTGGCATTTTATATTATGCATTGAGTTTTGAATAGATGAATGCACATGTTCTGTTAATGGCTTACACAGGACTGTAAAACTGAAATGTAAATGTACAGTTCTATGTTTCATTGAATGCAATGTAAGTTCTCTAATCTGAAGCAATATAAAGTGTGAAGTTATCTATTTTCTGAGTTATCATTTTATGAGTTTGCAAACAAAAACCTCTGAATTACATAGTTTAGTTCAAATGCAAATTGTTTGACAAAATGGCACGTGTCAAACTGAAAATAATCGAAAAAAATATCGTTCAAAATCAATGGGGATATTACAGTGGTATCAAAGCAGTAGATTCTGCCAGCCAGTGGGTTCCAGCATCAATTATTAATAGCAGAAAATTCTAATCTGAATTGTTGATTTCAGTTGCTTGCTTGCTTGTTAATGACTTCAGGAGATAGGGAAAGATCACTGTTAGTTTGTTTCTGATAACTGACTAGCTCTTATTCAATTCAGTACAGCTGAGTATTGGTTGCTTTTATTGGGAAAGATGAAGTCCATGCAAGAGATTATGGCTGATTTGATACAAAATTTCGAAAAAAACAATAAGACTTTAACGAAGTTTTTAGAGCATCTTGAAGTGCAAGATTCTCTTTATGCTAAAGAAAAGGAAGCAAATACCAAGGTAAAGAAGTATACCAACACAAAGAAAAACAAAATCAGCAAGAATGAACTTAGAAGTCAAAATCGTTGTTTTTCATGTAGAAGAACTTGGGAGCCTAATCACCAATGCATAGGTAAAAAAGTGAAGAGGTTAGATGATGAGCAAACAATCACAGAAGACGTGGTTGGAAAGGAGATACATGTGGCGAAAATTATTCCTAATGGTTATGATGATACTAAGATTGAAGATGAAGCTACTTCCTCAAGTACCTCTATAAATAAAGTGGAGTACATTGATCTTCACAATAATGTTGGGAATGAACAATCTATTGATTTGGAGTTCACTGAATGAGCAACTAAGGAGGTATGGTCAAACAATAAAAATGATGAGTCTCACACAGTTTGTTTCCAGCAAAATAATCAATGGGTTTTTAAGGAAAAAGAATCATTTATTGCATCCACAAGTGAAATGTGCACAAGTCTCTATGTGGGTGATTTAGTGATTTTAATTGATAAGCTTTGTGAAGAGGAGACGAATTCCTTTGAGGATAATGTGTTTGATCATAACGTTGTCCCATCATTTTTACATGACGATTGCAAGGCATCAACTAGTGAAAAAACTGATTTTGATGATGATATGGTTCCTACACATGAAAGAAAATCAGAAAATTTAACGTGTGGCAGCCCAAGTTACATTGAAGAACTTGATTAGAAACCTTTAGCATTGCAAGATTTGAAGGACCAACTTGTGGTTATAGATGAGAAAGTTGTGCAAGTGTTAACAAGGGCAAATAATACTCACAAATATGTTGAAGGTCTCATTTGGAAAGCTCGAATTGAAGAGAGGCAAAAGGGAGTTGCAAGTGGAATCACCTTACTCAATTGTACACTATCAAAGAAGCAATGGAAATGATGAAATCAGATTACTTGCAATTGCTTATGGACAAGGATCTTGCTTTTAAATATGCTAAAGACAAATAAAAAGAAGCTGATGATCTTTGCTTACAGTTGAGTATGGCTCACTTTTCTCTGCACAAAGTGGAAAATACTATTTCTATTGCAGCCACACTCGAGGAACAAGAGAGCGATGCAAGGAAAATGGAGATTAAGAAATTCGTTGAGGGGCTTGATGAACTTCGTAGGTGTGAAAAATTGCATAATAACTCCAACACTCTTCAAATTAGGGGAACTCAATATGTTGATAGAGATTGGAACCCACATCAAGAATTTGAATTCTTGAATTTTGAGGATCAATTGTCACATGAAGGGGTAGCTTGCTGCCATGGGATAGCAGATATAACAGGTAATGAGGGAAGATTTCAGAGTGATGTACTTCATGAATCAACAAATAATGTAATGTCCCCTTCTCAGCAATGATCATTGCAGTTGGCCGTTAGCCTATTCCGGAGGCCCGTAGGCTACTCGGAAGCTGGAATTAGGGTTTCCTATTTTCTTGGAGGTTGTTTATGCATTTTTCTGAGGCTTGCTCTTGGAATCTTGGAGTTTGGATTGCAAATTCTTTCTGGGTTTTCAAAAAGCTTCACAATGTTATCACATGCAAATTGATCTGAGTAACTTTCTGAATTTACTATTTTTATTAAATTCTATTTATGGCAATGGTCCTGTTGGCATCAACACAGTGGACTTTCCCCTACAGGCAGTTTTGGTTGGTAATGTTGATTTTGGCTTTTGTGGCGAAATTATTGGTGGACATTGAATTATTTAAGTTGCTAAGGTTATATTTTAATTCTATGACCCCTTGGCCTAATATTATAACTTTAAATTGTTTTGAAAGGGGGACTTGAAGGGTGGACGCCTCATCAGGAGGTTAATTGAAATATTTCAAAAGTGATAAAGTATGACCTTGGGAAGTGGGACGCCAACTTTGGAGGAGATTATTATTTTATAAAAAGAATTACTTCTTTGGAAAAGGGACGCCATCTTGAAGGAAGAGTCAAAGTCAAGTCAAAACCTAAATGGGCGTATCTTCTAGAAGTTGCTAGAGACTTCTTCTTGAGTCTATATAAGGAGACTTCTATTCTTCATTTTGTTATCTTATGTCTACCATACCGTTATGTTGCAAGAATGATTCTAGGCAATGTGCTTTGAGGGATGCATACCTCCTAGCAAGGATCAGTATTCGTGTTTGAGAGACAACACCTATCTGATTGAAGACTATTTCTCATCCAAAGAAGATAGATTGAGTTTCAATGGAGTTTGTAGTAGTATTTATGCATTTTGAGTTTGCTGGTTTAGCATAGTTGGAAGTCGACTTTTTCTCATATGTCTTGGAATAAATTTTGTTTGGTTCTGAGTATTGGACTAATGCATTTCTCTGCTAGGGGCGACCCTTCTTGCAGCTTAGCAGATTTTATTTTGGAGTTTCTGATTTTATGTTGAGAAAATCACCCCTCTTGAGGCCGTACCATGTTGGGTTGTCTTGGGAGTTGTGCACAAAAACATATTAGCTAGTTTGATGTTGTTTCATGTCTTAGAATTGGGCGCCATCTTTGTTAGAAGCATTTGCATCTGTTTTCAGGTCATTTGGAGGAGTTTAGAGTATTTTGTGAGCATTTTAGTGGTTTGCATAGTTGTTGGTTTATCAAATCAAATTATAGAAGTTTGTCATTTTGAGTTGGTTTTGTGTGGATTGAATCATTTGGTGACAGGAGTGATACATTACTTATTTGCAGCATTGAGACATCTTCAATACAAAGCTATTTGCAAGAATTCTATATCATTGTAAGGTTGCACAGTAGTACTGTCAGCTATCTTCCCTTCTTGTTGAGTTGCATTGTAATTCCCACGATTGTGGAAGAGACTGGTCTTGTTCCAGTCTTTCTTTAGTGCACTTTCTTTTTTGCATTGCCCGTTGAACAAGCGGAAGGGGTCGAGAAGCCGCTCATTTACTTTTGTACTTGCATTGTAATCATCATACTGCTGATCGGCTGAGCCGTCACCAATACATAAGACCCCCAGCACCATATGTTAGCACCTTACCTACCTTGGGTTTGAGTGCACATTCTTGGGTTGGGTTACTTTCCAGCATTGTTCTTTCTTTGAGCATTGAAGATCCTCGGCGCCATATGACAACACCTATTCCATCTTGGGATTGAGTGTGCATTCTTGGCATAGAGTTACGTTTCAGCAGTTGGTTTGGAATTGAGCTAACCCTAACGGGTGCTTGTTGTATTGAGTTGACATTAAAAAAACTCGAAAAAATTGGTTAGCACATTTCAAATAATGATGGACATCCAACATGGGGTGAAGGTGTGCATGAAATCTATGAGAACTCCATTGAAAAGAACGAAGAAAAGGTGGATTCTATGAGTATTAACAGTAGCATATTGTCTTTGTATGGGCGTGATATACTTCTTGGAACTATTAATAATGATGAACATCTTGAAATGGAAGAAGTTATGCATGAGATCCATGAAGACACCAATGAAAGGTATGAACTAAATGCTAATTTATGATTGTGAACAGCAGTCCATTATCTATATATGACTTTGTTTATCATGAGATGGTGGATAAGAATCTTAAGTTTGACATTGCTAAAGGGCCTCATCTTGTTGATGTTCAAAATTTTATGGCTAAGCATGAAATGGTGTTTGTGGGCTCAAGTCATTCACATGATATGATGTTTCATAATTGTTTCACTATTCCTTACTTCATGAAAACTCATAATGGCACTGGGCACCAAATAAAGGAAGAGTGTTTAAACTTGTCTTTTTGGTCTCCTACTTACACATTGATGTTTAAGAGTTGTTCTATGGTGTTGATCATGAAATTATCAAACTTTGCAATGATGATAGCAACTGATTGCATGGATTGGTGTGCTCGGTTTTGTCACTATAGCATTTGGAATTGGAATGCTAATGAGACATTACCAATTTATGACAATAGACGCAATTTTGAGGTGGTTATAGATCTGATTTTCAGACTTATCTGGATTGTCATTAGTTGTAGCAGCAGCCATGAGGATGTGTGTGTGAGTATGATTGGTGGTAATCATGGGCCTTGGGATTGTAATGTCCCCTTTTTAGCCCTATGCTTTTAAATGGCCATTAGCCTATTTTCAGAATCTTGTAGGCTACTCGAAGGCGTTCTTAGGGTTTCCAAGATTCTTGGAGGTTTCTCGTCAGCTTTTCAGGAGATTGTTGCAAGAGTTTGCCAAAGGGTTTTTTGGGTCTTTCTAAGTTTTTTGAGATCCTTGGTGGGCAATCACTACTATTTTTAGCAATGTCTATTTTTAGTAAGTCACAATTGCATCTCAGAATGTGCTTATTTTAAGTCTGGAAAAACTTACTATTTTTAGCAGTATGCTATTTTTAGTAATTACTATTTCTAGCAGGGTCTTGGTAGCAGTTCAGTATAGGGTTACTATTTCTAGCAGTGGTGGCTATTGCAATGGTTGGCATCTTGGTGTTTATAGCAGTTGGCTTCTCCACCATCTTTGGAGTTCGAAAATGGAAAGGTTTGCAACTTAAGTTTATTTTATAAAGTTAAAGTCACCTTTTTGACCCCCACACCTAGGATGAATAACTTAAAGTTGTTTTAAAAAAGGGGACTTGAGCTTGGACGCTAAAATGGAAGACTTGAGTATTTTAAAAGTAAATTTATGCATAGACCAAGGTGGACACCAAAGTGAAGATATTAAGTGATTTTTATAAAGTATTTTATTCTCCAAATGTGGTGTCCCATTTTGGAGGGAAAAATAATTCAAACTTTTGGGTCTCAAAAGCTATTTGTATGCCCTCGGTGCTCTCATTTGGATATGCTAATTTGTGACAACGAAGTGCTACCGAAATGCAGAGAGATCTCCTTGGGATTTGAGGATGAAAACCCTCTAAGTCGACTTCAGTTTCAAGATTGCAAGATATCTCCTAGCTGAATAGTGGTGTAGCTCCATTTCAGGGGTTGTAGTTGAGCTCATACCGGTGATGGCTTACTTGTTTCTTTCATTTTTGGGTTGCTATAATGTTTTTTGTTTTTTTTTAGTTTGTTAGCTCTTCTTACAGCGTTTTGAAGGTTTTTTTGGAGTGTTTTATCAGATTTGGGTGTTGCTAGTTCGTGCTTTTCCATAGCCCAGTTGACCCACCTTTTCACTCATGTTGTTCGGAGAGGCTTGTAACTTTTTGTGGGTATTGATTTATTGGCTCTTCCATCCTTGGGTGCCCCCCCTTCTTGCAAAGTTTGGTAATTTTTGATGGAGAAATGGTTTTTTCCTTGCTGGTTGCCACTCTAGGGAAGCCGTACAACTTGGTTGGAGGATGTTTTGGCATGTGACTTTGTTGATCAGACATGTTGGTGGCTGCTAACTACCTTATTGTGGACGCCTAGCCTTCCTTAGACCATTGCAAGTGATTTGGAGTGATTCTACGGAGTGTGGGTGAAGTTATGCCCATTTTTCCATTGTTGGTGGGTGCATTTGGCTTGCTGTACGTGCATATCAGACTACTATTCTGACTATCAGACCTGTTGCAGCAGATTGTTTGTCCTTCCATTGACCTCCAGTGGACCTATCTTGAGGTATACTTGTTCTAGTTTGAAGGGGGTGTTCACATTCTTCATTGTAGCTTCTTGGGAGGGTGTTTACTTCATATTTCTATCATTTAACCTCTTATAACAGTAGTGTTGTGACCTTTTCACACATCGCCCCATTGCAAATGGGGACCCCCTTCATTTTGCTTTTTGAGGTTTTGCCTTGGCAGCGCAACTGCTAATCACCATTTTTTCTTACAATGAGGAGTTAGAGTTTTGGGAAATCACTCGGGTCAAGTAGAGAATTCAAACCCATATCAGTGCCTAGACGTCATGGAAGTGCTCGGAAGGCCCAGAGGACGAGGACCGCCATTGCTTTGAGTCAATTCTGACACTTCCTATTTTTCAGGGATTTTGCATTTTTGCTTTTTGCTTTTTGATTTTTTTTTATTTTTGGCACGTTTGGACCAATCCGGGACTTACTATTTTTAGAAATTTTGCTTTTTGCTTTTTGCTTTTTGCTTTTTGCTTTTTTCTATTTTTAGTAATTTCTATTTTTAGAAAATGCCAGGGTTTCAGGGTCCCACTAGTCATGGAGTCAGCGTTTTCATCTTCATAATCAAAGTTTTGCACCTCCGAGAGTAAAAAGCAAGGAAAAATCATAAAAAGCAAGAAGAAATCACATGGCAAGGGATTTGTTTCAGAAGATCAAGATAACAGCATGAAATTCATGGCACAAGCATCTTCCAGTTCAGCCAAAGAAGAAAAGGCATGGGACTGATGAAGTCCACCCAAAGGTAAAGTTGGCAAGAAGTTAGCAAAGTCCGCCTAGAGGAAGCATGCACATTGTCCAGACCAAGGTCAAAGTCCGCCCAAAGGGAAGTGCACATGGTCTAGCCAAAGATGAAGTCCGCCATGAAGATGTCCAACCACAAGATCAAGTACGCCTAGAGGAAAATGCATCTTGTCCAGCCAGCTTCAAAGTCCGCCTTGTCCAAGAGAAGATGAAGTTCGCCCCAGAGCAAGATGGGAATGGCATAAGGAAAACAAACTCCGCCTTAGCAAATGAGCAAAGTGGCACAACAACTATGAAGTCCGCCAAGGAAAACTCAAAAAATTGGCTAAGTGTTGATACCTTGGGGAATAAAATTTCAAAATTTGGTTAAGTGTCAAGGAAATTCCCTAAGCAATGAGCAACTCCGCCCGACATGGCCAACCAATTGTGAAGTTTGCCAAGGCTAAATTGAAGATGTCCAAGACATAGCCAAGTCTGCCAGGGAGAAAGAAAAAGAATTGGCTTGCCAATGAGGAAGTCCGCTCAAGCATAATAGAAAAATGGCATGTCAAGTCCAAAGTCCGCCAAGGTTAGAAACAAACATGGTAAGATTTGCCAAGAGGAAGCAAAAAAATGGCTAAGTGTGGAATTTTCCTACAATAAAAGGATCAAATTTTGACTAAGTGTCGGAAAGAAAACAAGAAAAATGAAGAGGAATAAAGAGGAAATGAATAAAATTCTTGCCCAAGGATGGAGTCTACCCTACTTAGCACAAGCCAAACTCAGAATTGAAGACAAATCGACAAGCAAAGTTCATTCGAGCATAAAGACGGCCAAAATCTTGGCTAAGTGTTGAATGGTCCACATGAAGATGTTATAGAATGAAATTGAATAGCCAAAATTTGGCTTAAGTATGGGAAATACTTCACAGAGAAAGTTCCACTCTCTTCCATTGTGGTGAAAGCACAAAAGAGTTCTTCTCCAAATTCAAGGCACTTGGAGGAGTTTCAAAGCAATCAGGAAGGAAAAGTTTAATAACTACTCCAAGGGGAGACTTCCAGACTTCAAATGCAAGTGAGAAGAAGAAATCAAAATCTCAAAGGAAATCCAAGATCAAAGCTAGGAAGAAACAAGCACAAAGGACAGAGTCGTTGGCAAAGAAAGATATTCTAAGGCAAGTGCATGGAAAAAGAGCAAGGTGACCAAGGAAGACATCCAACACGCTAAGGTGGCGCCTCGTCATCTTCCAACGAATCAAATTGTCCCAAGTCAACATGTCTAGGTTCAATGAACCTGACTTATCAATGGAATTGGTTTATATTTAGCAGGAAGACAAGTGTCCCAAAATGTAATTTTCTCATTGGTCGAGAGGTAGTTAATTGTGACAAGCCCCAGTTAGGGTTTTATTTTGTAATCTCGACGGTTGATTCGAAATCAATCTTGGCCATTGAATTGTAATCTAAGAGCCTATAAATTGAGCTTACCCTTCATTTGTAAGGTGTGAAGAGAGTAGTATGAAATTGTTGCGTATAGCTACTTTTGATAATAAAAGCTCTTATGCATGATTTGCTTTGAATCCTTTTATTGTTAAGTGGTTTGCAAGGTTGCATATCTCCTTCAACAATAGATTAGAATTAAAATAGAATTTGATTTCCATGAATGTTAAACGAATGAGAGAATTGATGGTATTGGTTGGTGAAACTTTGCTCATACTTTCTTTGAATAGATGATTCTTATTCAATGCGTAAAGTTAGCCTGAGCTTATGATTGTGGATGCTTAACTTCAGTCTAAATGATTATTGTTCGAGACATGAAAATCATAATCACACCCCTTGAAGATTGCACCCACTTTGTGTAGTTGTCCTAGGGAGGCGAAGCAAAGCGTGGTTACCAGTTTCACCTAGTCAATACTGTCTCTTGAATTCTTAGGAATAGATTAGAACTCCTAAACCCTCATCTTTTTGCACTTTTTTGAAGTCCTAAAATTGAAAATCCCAAAAGAAAGAGCACTTAATGTTAAATCCGTCTAAGTCCTAAACTTGTGAATGATTTTTCAACGTACGTCTCTTTGTGCATTACCAGCATATCACAACGCCCATTGAGCTTATCCACATGTCAAGACCTGACAAAAGAAACCTTGGAATCGCCATATGATCTTCTCGCAATCTTAGCATACGCGGTGATTTTGTTCAAGAGAGGAAAGAGTGTCTTTGGACATTTTATTCTGTGTGTTCGGTGGATGATAAAACGTACACCAACAAGTAGTAACTAATGGTCTGATATGATTATGTTGAGCTTTTTGTAACACCATCGGTAGTACCGTTGGTGAATGCTCTTGTATTTGCAATTGATACTTACCCCACTAAACAAGTGGTTGCTCCCGCTAAATAAGTGGTTGAGTTCTTATGTTTCCTTTCTTGTTATGCCCGCTAAACAAGTGGAGGTTGGTCGGCTTGCTGCCAACTGCTTTCCTTTCTTGTACTTCCCACTAAATAAGCGGATGTTTACTTCCATGCACTTGGTTTTGATTACTCACCCCATCGAAGAAGTGGTAGCATAGAGGAAATTCAATTGTATGCCTTCTCACTATATGCTCTCACCTTGCCCACATTGGGATCTGGGTGATAAGAAAGTGGAAGGTGTTTACTTTCAGTTAGCTTGTTTTTCCATGTAATGCAAGATTTCATTTCCACCGTATGCTCTCACCTTGCCCACACTAGGATCTAGGTGATCAGAAAGTGAAGGGTTGCTTATTCAATTGCTTATCATTTTTATTTGGCTAATGTTAACGGGTGCAAATTTTAAAAAATTAAGGGTGGGTTATTACAAGGATCCAGGGACAGCTTTCAAGGGTGAGATGTTGATTCGGAATTGGAGTGGTGGACAAAACTTCAAAGTTGGTACTGTTGTCCACTTTCCAATCAACCTACATAGGACAATAAATGATATCATGCAAATGGATTGGCCAACACCTCCAACCCGCCAGTGGAGTAAATCTCAATTGATGTTGATTAGTAGAGGTAATTTGGTTATTGTTGGAGTTCCCTTGGTCATTCCCACACATTTTCTATGTTTTCAAGGCTAATGAGTTATGAGAGTTGTTGCCCTAGCATTTCCATGTTGATTATGGCAACATCAATTTATGGGCGGATGGACTTTGAGTAGTTACAGGCTTCTTGACAACATGTTGTGGGAGGAGTTACAAAGTTAGAGCAATTATCTTTAGCTCCCACCAGCTCAAGTGTTGATTACTACAATCAGTTCAAGATGTTGATGGATATATCTACAGATATTACTGTGATGGTTGCAATCGATTAAATGAGTTGGTGTGCTCAATATGGGCATGTTGACACTTGGAGATTAGGTGTCGATGAAGAGTTATCAGTCTATGATCGAGATGGTATTGTTAGGATGTATGATTCCAAGGACAACACTGTTATTATCCACTTTCGGTTAGGGATTGATTTGCATCACTTTTGGGACACTGTGAGGAGATATGCTGAGGGTTATGCTATGGGGTTGAGCAGATTATATTTCCTATTGTCCAGGGTCGAGTTAGACAGTGGAATTTCAGATATGGATCTCACTGAGGCGCCTTGGTAGGAGGTTTTTCATGATACAAATTTTCAACCCACACAGGTATCTCAGTTTGGGTGTTTATATTTACTTTTTGGGGTTGCTGGAGAAAGGAGTGTTGAGTGGGCTTGTTGAGTTAACAATTTTTATCAGAGTGGCACAACGACAACATGGTGGACATTTCCAAAGATTGATTTGGGATCCTAGAATTATATTATTATAGTTAGTTTAGTTGTCTCAATCAGGAGGCTTCGTGATTGTACTGGCATTGCTTGAGGAAAAGCAATAAGGGCGGACTGTAATGTCCCTGTTTTCGTGTTCTCTTGCTTTGCAATTGAAGATGACTTTTTGGGTTTGTGTCAGCCTAATCAAAGGGGTAATTTGATGTTACCGGTGAGCTCAAATGGTTTAGAGGAGACCTATGATGCTTTCATATTTATTTCCGAATTCCAATTTGGGCTCCAAGATTCTTGGAGGGAGCACCTATTTATAGTAAGTCACCCGGCCAGGTCCGTTCATCATCTTTCATCATCAGGATCACTCTTGTGCAGTCAATTTTCGATTCCGATGCATTTCGATTGTCTTCGTAATTTGGATGTATTAATGAGCTATATTTAATTAAATTCTCTAAGGTTGTATTTTTAATTAAAACATTTAAAGGGGCACCTTAGTGTTATGGCTTGTTGGAACCGGGATGAAAAGTTTTAAATATTTGGAATCGGGATACTGAAAAGTGACTTTCGGTGCAGGAAAATGTTTTAAAATAAAATAAATCACTTTTTGGAGTTAAAAGGTTTAATAAATTAATAAAGTGATTTTAAAAAGGAGTTTCTCGAAAGTTATCTAAAAAGCTTATAAAAAGGGGAATTGAGAGCTCATTTGGTAGGGGGAATTTATTTTATTTCTCTAATTGAAACCCTTGTGGTTCTGGAGATTTAACCTGGTTCATCTCAAACTTCTCGAGGACGAAACCCCTCTTGAAGAATATCATCCACGGTGGTGAAAGATCCACTTTGGTTGATAGCTGATTGATTCATTCAGAGTCATGCTTGCACTTCATTTGCATATTTGGAGGTTGAAGGTAACATTCTGGTTTCAGACTTTTGCTTTAGGTAAATGAGTCTTCTTAACAAGGAAAGTTCATAGTGGGTCGACTTCTTCTCATTCCTTGCAAGTTTGGCATCCCATGCTGGAAAATGAATATTATATATATGAATTGATGGGGACTGAAGTGAAGGCGTGGGTCTGAGTTTATGGTTCGCATGAGCTTCCTGTACCTGTAGACACACCTACACAGCCCTATTTGCATTTCCTAACAGCAGGCATGGGTATTTTCATCTAAGCTGTGAAGTCCCAAGATGGCGTGAGAGTTTAGGGAGGTCGTGGAGCTTCCCAAGCTGCTATTGCAGCTATTTCCTATCAGCCGCTGCCTCTTTCCTTGACGTCGGGTCTGCATATTATTTGGCACGGGTTTATTGAAGGCTGAGCACCCAGCAGAAGGTGGTCGGGGTTGCTAGTGAGCTGTGGACATTGGAGGAGGTGTATGATGCTGGTCTGAGGCGATTGCTGCACCTTTATCTACTCCATACAGCTATTTGAATCTCTCAATCAGTCACAGTCGCTGCCAATACACTGAGGCATTGTCTAAACTGGTATTTTATATTATGCATTGAGTTTTGAATAGATGAATGTACATGTTCTATTAATTGCTTACACAGGACTGTGAAACTGAAATGTAAATGTACAGTTCTATGTTTCATTGAATGCAATGTAAGTTCTCTAATCTGAAGCAATATAAAGTGTGAAGTTATCTATTTTCTGAGTTATCATTTTATGAGTTTGCAAACAACAAAACCTCTGAAATACACAGCTCAGTTAAAATGCAAATTGTTTAACAAAATGGCACATGTGTCAAACTGAAAATAATTGAAAAAATATCATTCAAAATCAGTGGGATATTACAAAAAATCTAGTATATAAGGTCTTTTATGCAATAGAGAATTATCACAAAAGGGGAAATGGACAAGCAATTGGATGATCTGCTAACACATATAAGACTCGATAGAAAAATCCAACACGATGCACAGCTAGTCATTGATATGGTGTACCCCTATGTAGGCAAATGAAATTCATAGAGCCTTGTGCTAGTATATTGTTGGGAAAGTTGATAAGAAGACAAGTGTTTGTGCCATGTGCAATTGACAATGCCAAATCTGATAGTCAAGTCAAAGGTCACACTTCCAACATTTATTTTGCTCTAAGAACAAACAGAGAAGACTTTTCTAGGCAATTGCTTACATGAATATGTAAGTATTATCCCCTATTCTTCCATTGCATTTGGATGATAAGATGTGATGTTGGTTCTCAACAGAAAATTTACATTAAAAAAGTTTGCATTCTTCTTAGGCTTGGATTCTATCACCCAATGAACTAAGGCACTAGTCCTTTTTTGTAATATGATCAATCATTTTATTAAAATCATCTTCCTTGTGTTCTCCATATAGTTTTAATTATAGATTAGTTCCTAGCCATTGTTTAGTTTTACACCTTTTGTTGAATCCTTTGAGAACTCGAATCTAATGCATGTTTAGAAGATTGTGCTTACGAGCATTATAGGTTAGCGGAATTCATTTAAAAGGATATAAATATGTTTCAGATTTTAAGATGCATGTACAATCTCTTATCATCTAGTAATATAGATCTTGAAATTCTTGTAATAGCAACCAATATACTTGAATGCTTAGTGATAAATAATTGAGATATTAGTGTACACAAGGTATGGATACTAAAAACTAGTGTGCTGTAATCTTTCTTTAATTGTCTTGTTTTAAACCTCTACGACTACCCTCCTTGGCCCTGCAAAGCCAAAAGTGTAGAGAAGCAGCCCACTCCAATTGATTGGCCCATAGTTCGCAAACCCTACAAGTGTCGAGTTGCCTAGTACTTGCAAGTTTTCTTACCGCATGAGTATTTGCATGTTTAACTCGTGAATCTGCAGAGATGAGTTTCTAACAAAAACTCATTGAGCTTTTCAGTGAGTATTCGCCAAAACTTAGCAAGTCTATGGTGAAAAATCATGATGTCGGAAAAAAGCACCAACACGAGCAAAACGCAGGTTAAATTGCATCATTCACATAGTTTTTTGGCTATAAAACCTTGCATTCACCCCTCCATTAAATACACAACAACAAGCACAAATTTTATAACATATTGGGAAGATATTTTAGGAAATTCGAAGAAGAAATTTTCAGAATTTCGAATTGGCAACAAGTTTGTTCCAAAAAAAAATTCTAAGCATTAAAATTTAAATGATTTTCCCCATTAATGGGGCTTTGCAGGTTTATTTGTCGTCCTCTCTCAAAGCAAAGGTTAGGTGGACGTCGCCGGAGTCTAGATGGGTTAAAGTAAATTTTGATGGCACAGTGTGTGGTAACCCAAGACCCTCCAGGGCAGGTTGTGTAGTAAGAGATGATCAAGAGAACATCTTGGCAATCGAATCATAAAAGCTCAATTATGGCACAAACAACGAGGAAGAATTCCAGGAAACTTGGCTAGCATTAAGCACATGTCGAAGAATGTGTTATAGAAAGATCCATTTGGAGGGAGATTTCCAGATTATAGTAAATGCAATAAGGCAACATAAAATCCCAAACTGTAAGTTGAATAAGTAATTATACCCGATATGGGCACTTCTGGAGGAATTCAATGAATTCATTATTTGGCATGTCTATAGGGAGGGAAACTCGGTGGCAGATATTTTGGCGAAATGGATAGTGGAAAGACCTACATTGGAGGCAAATTTAATTTTGCATGACATATGGTATGAACTAGATCAGCTCATAGCCAATGAACAAGCTTGATTTATTGTGAACATTAATCAGGAAAGTTTTTGCTCTTCACAAATCCATCTTCGATCGGTGTAGGACATTCTTTGGCAACTTAAGCATGCCAAAGGCATTGTTTGGCTTTAAAATTGCAATGAAATGATGAGTTGGGGCATTCAAAGTTGTTGGTGGTGTGTTGGAGAAGGATTGAATATTATGGAGGCCTCCTTTGAGGTGAAGGTGAAGGCTTGGCAAAAGGCCTTCCAAGGCCCAATTTCAAACAGGTGAATGCGAAGGATTTTACACTATCATTTGTCTATGTGTTATAGGAGCTCAAGATGGTTTTAGGGGTTGAATACCTAGGGTTGGATAACAGATGCAGAACCAATGTCGACATCGTTTTTGTCTTCTTGGGTTGGGTTTTGGAAGTTCAGGAACTGGATATGGCAAAAGTGACTATGGACAAGGTAGTGAGAGAAAAGTGGCATGGAGATATGCATGTCTACTTGGAAATGGCATTCAGAGGTGGTGGATTTAGAACTCAAGGAGGTTCTTGGCCCAAAATTTACTAGGGATATAACATCCCACTGGTGTCGTTCCTGATTTTTGGTACCACCTTTGACAAGGATCATCGGCGTGCTCAGGCAAAATCTGGGTTAGGTTTCCTCAAGGAGAACCTAGGGATTCCTAATGTTGGGGAGTAGGAGTAGATTCCTAGTGCAAGCAACGAGGAGCTAGCGAGGGAGAATGTAGGGTAAGGGTTTCAAAAGCCTCAATGTGCCCTTTCTTTTGGTAGTCCCAATAAACTATACTTCATGGTATCCATGTATTGGGTGTGGCACCCTTTTTGCCACATTCATCAATCAAAAAAAAATTGTAAATGATTTATAATTTACAAAAAAAATTGCCAAAAATATTAAGTCTCAAAAGACTCGCCCATCAACTATTAAGTCTCAAAAGACTTCACATACCAACATGACTTCAAATTGTTATATTTCCTTAATCACTATTTTTTGTTGTTATTGATATTGTAGGTTAATATATAATCACAATGGCATCCGACTCTACATATAATAGAAAACACTTTCTCGTGGTTTTTTGAACTCATTTGATACATTTTATAATTGAATTTTGCAAAAGAACTATGTTTTTTAAGAAATTTTGGTATTTTTTAAGTTACCGAGTTTTTGCCAAGCACTCTCTAAGCCTGAGTCTTTGAACCATTGGCCCATTACTGCCCACAATCTGACAATAAATCATACCTTTTTTATCTGGGTGGCATACATCCCCGAGCCTAGATATTGAGTGTCTGCTCTAAGATTGTAAATAACTATTTTGAGAGCCAAAATGAACTACCCAGCAAGCAAGGCCAGTTGCAAGTCCTTGACAAATCCAGCCAAAGAAATGCATCTGAGTCATGGCATTTAAGTTGAAAGACATTGCACAGGGAGAATTCACCAACAAAATAAAAGTCTTACGTGGTTATAGGTACAAATGTTGAATGTGAACTACCCAACAGACATGGCCAGGTGCAAGTGTTGGATGAATCTGACCAAGAAAACCACCTCAATGATAGCATTGAAGCAGAAGAACACCAGCCAAAAATATAATTTAAAAAGCTAAGACAGAAAATAAATAGATATATAATTGTTAAACGTATAGAGGATATACAATGTAGGTTATAAACCTAAACTTTCAAATACCGTATTCATTAACATTGAGAAACTATTGCCCGATTAAAATAAGTATTATAATCCTGAAATTCAAAATATAAACAACGTTAATACTGGGAAATTATTGCCCTTCTGAAAAACAATTACGAAAATGAACTTCAAATTACAATCTTCATTCAAATCTCCAAAACAGGGAAAATAAGAATACTCACTTCTGAAGGAAGCACTTCTACCGGCGGTGGAGCGGGTGGCAGAGATTCTTCGGAAAGGCCAAATAAGGACTGGCTCTTGTCCATGGACTGAAATAGGCTCTGAGGCAGGCACCCAAAAAGCTTCGTTTCCATATCTTCCCTGTAGCAGGACTCGCAACCGCCCCTGTTTAGAAACACAAAATGGGAAAATTGAAAAAGACGTTTGAATCAAAAGCTTGGGCTTTTTGCGAAGAATTCCTCTCCGTTAAAATTTTCGTGATTTTTCCCCCGATGGCTTATACTCGAGATTTATTAGCAACCATGTCCGTCCGATGTCTCAGTAGGAGGAAGTTTAAGCTATATAATATGGTAGTAAAGCTTTAGGGAATATATTAGGTAGAGAGGTGCGACCAACCTATCTCCCTCTTTTTCTCCCTTTTTTTCCACTCCTTTTCCCAATTAATGCATAATATTTGTTTTGTATTGTCTATTAGCACCTTGACATTAGAAAGACACTATAGAGCCCCACGTTCTTGTGTCTCTTCCGGTTGTGATCTCTTGTTTGCAGTTTCTGTTTTAATAAATATTTTGCAATGCTATTTAGTCAATGGTGCACATGCAATTTTGGAATAAATATTGTTCAATGCTCTTTGGTCAATGGTACACATGCAATTTTGGAATCTGTTGGGATAATAGATTGGGAGCTTGTGTCATTGGTTAGTGTTTCCATCTCAATTAAGAATGGACCTTATCTCTTGAAAAGGTCTACATAATTAAAATGTTTTAAATCAATGTTGTACAAAGAATACACATGGCAAGATCTCATAAATTATAGGTCATATTAGTATGGCAAGTTTGTAGCAAGTGGGTGTTTGCAATAGGGCCAATCACCTTTTGAAATGGGATCAACGAAGAAAAGTAGACGCATTACTGTCGCCACATGGTGTCACCACATAAGGTCTCAAAGATGTTAGTCGAGCAACCATTTCTACTTGCACCATGTCCATTTCAACATTCTGTCTTTCAAAAAAATTATCTTTACATATCACAGGTCATCATTAGTATTGGTTGATGCCCAATTTAATTCTTCATCAACCAAACATTTAAATGTTTGTATCCCTTGTCTTGAAATACAAGTTTGTGTGTTGTTCACACCAAAATGAATAGTAGCTTTGTTCAACCATCACTGGAATGAGATTTTTTAGCTACTAGATTTCAACCTGTGTCAAACATTCAAGCATCTAGATTTCACAAGATTGATCCATGCTCTATGTGATGTCTTGCCAAAACTAGTTATTGTGTCTAACATTTGCCTATTATTTTTTAGGGGATGATTTTGGGGCATTCTATTCTTGTGTCTGACCTTCCTCTATTTAAGGAAGGTTTTTCCTTTGTGAAAAGGGGGTTGGATAATTTTGAGATAGAATCAACTGAAAAAATACTTGTGTTCTAAAGCCTTCAAAGCAATAGAATGTGTTTTATGATTTAGTGGATTAAAATTTGCATGGCCATGTTAATGGGTCCTTCATATTTGTAGTGAAAGGAAATGAATATATCTTGACTATGCCCATTTTTGTGTGTTATTCCCTAATGTTGTTTGTTAATTACATAATCCATTGTGTTTTTTGTCTTAGCTTATTTCTTGAACTTTCTAATTTTTAATATTGAAACCATGCATGATTGTACCCTTTTCCCATAGAATTGATCGATTTATGTTAATTAAGCTTCATACAAATTGTAGTACTAATCTCCTTCTTGGTCGATCCCTTGGTATTTTAGTTTTATTTTCAAGCAATTGCATCCCCTTTCCCCTTTGTAGACCCACAAGTCTATTGAAAATCATAAGAAGAGTCAACTTCTAAATTTTGGAGATTATCTCACAAATCAAGTCCCATATTTGCAATATTCCCCATGTTGGTATAGGGGGTATATAAAAGTGCAAACTCAAATACAAATAGTTTATGGCACACCCGATGGGACCCAAAGTAAGATCTTAAGGAATAACTTGAAGAACCTTTGATTTGATACTTTTATGAAAAGTAGACCCTTCACTAGATCATTCACAATCAATCACCTTCATCTCCTAGTTTCACCTTTTTCATTCCAAGAAGAAAAAGTTATGTCAATCAAAATCCTCCATTAAATCCATTATTACCTCTTCCAATGGCAACTCTAGGATCTTTGAGAAGCTTTACCAACTAGTATAGCAAAAGTTTGCTAATTCCCCAATACCTTGACCCACTTGGGATCCTATCATAGCTAATGTTTTAAAGGCTCTTCTAAAGTTCACTAAAGAAGATTTCAAGACTCATACAAAGCATCTCTAAGATATTGTCTATATTTGCATGATGTACACCATGTTGAAGAGTAAAATATAGATGTAAGACTACTTGCAACATCTTTCAAAGGCAAGACATTAGCTTTGCATTGATCACTAGCACCAAATTTTATTAATTGATTGGACCAACTTGAGGATGCTTTATTCAAAAGATACAAATAAAAGGGAGATCATTCCTCACTCCTACAACTCATAATTATCAAGAGAGCCCCACAAGAGGCTATTACTAATTTCAACTCCAACTTCTAGAAGACTTGGGAGAGAATATCAGTCATAGTGTGCCCCCAATGGAATGGATTATGCCTTCTATCTAAAAGCTTTCAACTTAGATATATCAATGATGATCCAATCATTGGGTGGACAAGACATGTCAACAACTTATGAATTAGCAGGTCACAAGGAGAATAATTTTATTGATGCAAAGAGACTCCCTCTTAGATTTCCAATGACTATGTTCCCTAAATTCTCACTCCTACTTCAAGAAGAGTTGCCCAAGACAAATCACCCATCACTAATTGGATACCAAGCTCCTCCTTCTCTATATGTGTATCCATATGCACAAAGTTTAGCATCCCAAGTCCCAATAGCTCATAAAACTCCAGAGATGGATGATATTAAGAACATATAAAGAAGCTTTTCAAATGATATTATCAATCTAAAGAGGAAAAAAGCAACATATCGTAGACTTGTGTATCAACAAAATCAGGACTAGAGGCCCTAATACCTATTGAACAAATACCATAATCAACCAATTCAAGGCCAACATTTTTCCCAAAAAACCAATCAAATTGTTCTAGTTTCAATTGTTAGGAATATTACATCATCCATAAGATGCATATAATAATTATTTGTTAGGTTTGTTAGTCATATGTATAAGATAATATAGAATTAATTGATTGTACAAGTGTTTGTTAATTTATTTGCATTAATTTGTTAAAACAACTCATATATTTAAGAGAGTTGTTATATGAAGTTTCCTATAAAACAGAATATGAAAATATATATATATATATATATATAATACATCCTTGAAAAACAATGTTATTTTGGGTACAAAATTTTTATATTTGGTTTCTAGACTCTGCTCATATGATGTCAAAGCATTTATGGTGCCAAACCAGTGAATCAGCAATGAATCAGCTATTAGAAAATAAAAATGGTTTGCTTGTAATGATTTTTGGATTTGATTGTGTGATAAAAAAGTTTTGCATCAACATTCCGGATCACATTCCGTGATCCATCATCAGGATGAGAAAAGAGCACAAAGATAAGACTGATAAGCTGCAGACCAAAAGACAGTGATGAACGCCCAGATTTCCGCAGAGAGAAAGGAGGTGTAGAAAAGATCAACAAATAGTTGTTATCACAGAAAGGAAGCATAAGCCAAAGGAATAATCAACAAAAGGAAATCAAAGCAACGTCTTATAAGGTCACATTACTCTTTGAAAGACTGTTGTTTTGTGAAAGTAAAGAGCGCAGCAAGTTAATTTCCTCTCTTCGCTGATCAAGATCGGCCATTTGTAAAGCCAAGTCTACGATAGTGTTTTTCCACACAATATTCACACCAATTTCTTCAAATTCAAGTAAAGATTTCTAAATCCTATTTGACAATGTTCTTGTACTTCCACTTCTTCTCGTTGTGCTTCCGGCATAAGTGCTTCTCAATGGATGTTATGGTTCATGGTGGACTTAGCGCCAGTAAATTTTTTACCACAAACTGCAAATCAAGGAAAAATAATTAAAGATCCTGAAGTTGGTGATTTATCAGATTTACCACCAATGTCTACTCGTTGAGGATGTGAGCCTCCCTTGAAATGTTCTCTCTCATTTTGGATATTGTATGTGGAGCTTTATGAGTGTTATGTGATAGAGAAGACCTGGCATCTCTACAACCCAGATGTAGGTACATGAGTTTGATGGTCACAGGCTGGTCCATGAAAATTACTATTCTACTACAGTATGTTGTAGGACCAATCTCTGGTTCATAATTCAATGCTTAGTAGGTTATTTTTGGGGTTGATCAATTCATTATTTCTTACCATGCAGTCATCTCTTTCATAGGATGTCTCTTTGGTCATATGTCCATAGTTTTGTTATCCTCCTATTAGGTTTGGTAGGTTGTTTATTGTTTAATTGTTGTCAGTATATTGTGTCAAAAGATAAATTGTTATTTTTTTATAAATATAGTTTTGTTAAAATCAAGTTATATTATTGTTTCAATAGGATCCATTTTCATGGGTGATTAATTGGTGCATCATCAAAATAATGTATCTCAAAAATTCAAAACTGTTGAAAAATTAAAAATTATCTCAATTGTAATTGGATGCATTATCACTTGTATGCAATGTCTATCTTGAGGGGGGCATTATGAAATTGAGCTTCAAAGTCAAATTTATTGAGTTGCAAACCAATTGGAGGATGGAAGCATAGGAGGTTGGAGGTCATTTAGTGACCTCTTGTCAGTCACTAGTGATGGAGCCGCGAAATTGCATTAGTGATAAAACTATTTGTGTCAAAATTACTAAAGCCAAGATTGATTTTCAAGTGGTAGCGGCAATCGTCTAATATAATTTGTGATCTGAATGGCAATGATCTATAATGGTGGTTGCGTACATGATAATGAAGACTTGACTTTTAATCTTTTTTTGTTGTGATTGGATGTGTTTGTCCCTAATCATAATTATTAGTTGTTTATTCTTGAGAGGATCATTTAGAGACTAAAATTTTAGATTTGATTCTCAATGATTGTGTAAGATTTAAAGATTAGAAAAAAATGAGATTATTGATATAGTCACTTAATATATGACTAAGATGGTTTGAAGGTGATGAGATTAATGAATAGGGCTAGTACAAATGTTAGATGGAATGCATGGTTATATGTGTTAGAAGAAATAATAATTCAAATAAGTTCATACATGATTTAAGAAATGAGAAACTTCAAGCTTTGGTCTAATTGAAAAAGATGAAATTAAAATATGTAATTATGAAAGTTGTGTTTTTGAATAAAACACCCATATCCAAAAACAATAAAATTTTTAACATATTTTCCTTCCAACATAGAAGATATATACCAATATGAAATAGAGCAAAGGAAAATGAATAGTAGATTTGATGTATGAGATGAAAAATTAAATTTAAAATTATGTTTGTAGAAGCGTGGTTCCCAAAATATGAAATATTTTCTAGCAAACAAATGTTTGATCACTTGACATATATAAAAAAGGGTTGCAGGAAGTGAAGTTCTTGCTAGAGACTAGCAAGACAGTTTTGGATTTGTCTAGTTTGTTTGCGGGCACATAGCAAATTGTAGGTGCATTTGACTATATAAATTCAACTTAACTAATGGGGACATTTTTAACCCATGTGAATTATACTTTTTGGTGTATTTAATTGTTGCAGAGTTGAGTTGATTGAGTTGATCAGTAATCTTCAAGCCTAGTATTTCACTATGAAAATAAACTTTATTGATGGTGTTGATTACATAGTAAATGGTTAAATTATTCCAAGTCTCATCTTATTGGAGTTATCTAACTCAAATTTGTAGCCACCCGACCTGCTAAAGGCGTAGTTGGCATACAAAGTTCTGCAAACAAATATTGAATTTGTCAGGAACGTGAAGTCATTTGATCCATAATTTAGGGGAAGTTGTCAATTGTTTAAAGAAACATTATTTACAAATCCTTTTTTTCAGAGGTTGGAGCTTCATTAAGAACTAATAGCAAGTTCTTTATGTTTTAAGAACTTTCAAACCTTCTATTTCTCTTTACTTGACACTACCAAGTCTTTGTTTTTATGAATCAGTATGATGCCATTTTTTATCAAGGGTAATCAAGTAACACGAAACCCCATGAGGACTTTGTAGTATTCTCAAAACTTGCAAATCCTTTTTGTCAGAGGTTGGAGCTTCATTAAGAACTAATCGCGAGTTCTTTATGTTTTAAGAACCTTTAGACCTTCTGATTCTCTTTACTTGACACTACCTTCTTTATTTTTATGAATCATTATGATGCCATTTTTTATCAGGGGTAATCGAGTAACATGAAACCCCATGAGGACTTTGTAGTATTCTCAAAACTTACAAATTATTTGACCACTTTTATTCAAGTTCCTTTTCAATAACCAAAGTTGGAGCTAGAATTTTTCAGGGTTTGGGATGGTTTTGAAAACCTGAGTAACTTCCCAATTTCAAATAAGTTTAGATAATAATCATATATGAATCGTAAATGAATTTTTTTGGGGGTTTCTTTGGTTGTGAAAACCAACTAAACCTCAATTGTTGTCATGGTTGTTGGTAGGTGATCAATTTAATGAAGAGTGTGATGATCACATCACGTAGATCATAATGGAGATTATGTTTTTGATGTCTTTTAAAGATCTTGCATGTATGGAAATGAATGAATGAGCACCCACTTGTCTTGGCATTTAAATTTTTTCATTTTCTACTCAAAAAATATAACTTAAGTAATTGAGAAACGACAAGACTAACAGTATTGTGGATTGTGGAAATGTTATAACATCAATTATAATTTGTCTCAATGAAAGATATTATACTAATTCTTATACTTCAATAAATACTTAAAACACACAGCATAATTATTTACTGCAAACGAATAACAAAGAATAACAGAACCATTTACTGTATTACAAATGAATTATAATGTTACATCCCTTTTTAAAGATGAGAAAAGCATGTAAAGTTTAAATCTAACACAATTGATACCAAGCAGTCCAAGTTGGGGTTGAAGCATTATGCATTCTCAAACCACTGGGTTTGCCAGCTATGTTGGGGAAATTAGAGTTGTGAATATTAATATTCTCAAACCATGGGATTTGTCGAATATGATGGATAAAATGGAGTGGTGAATATATAAAATATACCTATTCTCAGTACCAACTGGAGTTATGCAAAAGATGTTGAAGGGTATTAAATTTATGACCTTGATCTTCAAGAAACTCTAAGGAACTAGGAAGGATTAGAATGACTTTGAAAGTCTACATTTCCTCTTTTACGACCTCCATCAAAATGAAGTACGAGAAATTAATGGGTTTCCATGCAAACATATTAAAAGACTTCTATTCCCACTCTCCCAGTGACAACACTTATCTCCACCAGAGCTCATCATTCTAGTTCAAAACTAGGCACAATAGCCAGGTGAACCTAATCAACTTCTTTCCAATTCCACCCATGTTGAAGCCAATTGGTCTCTCTTTTCCTTTGAAACTACATAACTAGATACAAGAGAATTTAGAGTATCCCCAATAATACCTATGGCATCATCTTTACTAATCTCATAAAAAACTTATCGAAATTGAGAACACTGCACTGAAAATCATTTTATGGACTTAAGAATTATTTCAATTGAACTCAACATTCCTCTTTCTAGTAAAATTTTGAGGTTAACCCAATACTTGATCATTAATTAAAACTAATAGAGAACACAATTAAATCTTAGCAAACCTAGAATGTAATCATATTTACTCATGTGAGGTATAATTAATTTTTTTTAGGCATCCTCATCACGTGAGAGTGCTACTACAAATGTTATTTGGAATGACATTTGTCTTCATGCAAACTACCTCAAGCATTCAAAAGATATGAAATCTATTGCAAATATTATTTGAATTGACATTCGGCTTCATGCAAAGTACCTCGTGTAATTTTCAATATCAACTCTCAATAAATTTCACTCGCTTCTAATGAAAAGATGATATTATCGTTATTTTCTAAATATGTCCTAGTTGCACATTAAATTAAGAAGATTGAGTTGGTGTCAGGTGAATTGCATATACATCGAATACATCAATACTCACCCTTGAATATTTAATTCACTACAATTGTTAATTCAACTTGAATAGACACTTACCAATCAAAATAATTCTATGTGATGTGAGAAAGCTATGCGACAAAATAGAAATGTGACACATAATGCCACATGCTACAATAGCACATGGTCGCAACTTTTCAAAGCTTGGTGGTTGAGGTTTATAAATTTGTGATTGCTTGAGAGAGTGTGATGCACAAAATTTCATAGTTGGACAAAATATGTAAAAATAAATCAAAGTTTTGGTTGTATTTATGTCAATCCATATTTGACGATTTCGTAAGATTTTTAAATGGTATAGCAAAAATTTGGTGAATCCCGCGTGAATATAAAATGATGGATGTAAATGTTGGGTACCCTCGAGAAAACACATACGTTGTGATTGTATTATATATTGATATTATAATAATATATAATGTATATTTATAGTATATTATATATTATATGACTATATTATAAAATTATAAAAGTATATAGAATATGTTATAATAAATACGATATAAAATTATAATATTATATAAAATATTATAAGATACAATATAATATATAATATACATTTAAGGTTTAATTACTAGAGAGATGCTTGGCTCTGCTACCTTGTGCAACATATGAAGGAAGAGGGCATTAAATTTTGAGAGAGTTAGAGAGGGGAGCAAAAAAAATTGAATTGTCTTTTGGCATAGCAGAGATGGATATGTCAATAAGATTGGTAAGTCGTCAATAACATATAGCTTTTATGGGTATTTTCATTGACTAGCAACTAAAAGTGGTGTTCAAAGCACCAAATCATATGATGTTAGTGGTGATTAAACTAGTGCTTAGGGAAGAATTTATAGAAATGAATGATCAATATAGGGTCAACATGGACGTGTCCTCCAGATTTGTGGTTTCACTATTGGACCTAGGGGAGTTGAAGGAGCTAGTGTTGGCTCTCTCATGGGAATTGATCAAGAATGACTTTTTGGAGGTTTGGGAAGAAACCATAAAGGTAACTCGATTGAGGGTGGGTATTCCTAAGTCATGAGACATCTGAAGGTTTCTTGACATTGGATTTTTTGTGTCATGGCTTCTCTTCATCTCCAATTTCAAAACCAACACACTCATGCAACCAAAACAAAGCAATGAATTGCTACTCCTTCCTCAAGAAGGTTGCAAATCTAGAACCCATTGTTGGGGTTGAATGGGTATTTGAGTTCATGAAATTTGTGGGAGGGGTGGAGAATGGATAAAGTGATGAAGTCAAGTTAGATACTAGGCATAAAGTAGATAGTAATGTATCAAAAAACTATTCAATATTTTGAAGCCACTTGACATTAGTAAATAGGTATAGTTGTTAAAATATTTATAACTATTGTTGCTTGTTTCATGTAATTATTATATATGTAAAATGTTTCTCTACTAACTAGGAACATGAAAGAAATATTTCTTCATTTTCAACCATTAATGGTGTTGTATTTGAGACTTGTATGTGTTTTTTTGATGTAGGTCATTATGCCATGAATATGGTATGTTGCAAAGCAATCACAATCCGGTATGACATCATTTGTGCATTGCATATTTGAGTTTCTTGTAGACAAATAATTTTTGATGGCATTAAATTTACCATGTAAAATGTCTTGTTTATAGGGTTAAATATAATGAATGTTTAATGTGGATATGATAATTGTAATACCCAAAATTTTAAAAAATTGCTTCATTGAGGCATTTCGTAAAAGTGGTTAAAATATTGTAAAAATTATAGTCAAAAGTCAAAAGGATTCTCACATAACTTTTTAAGAATAGAAATTTGCATGATGGCCCCTATTTTTTAGGAAATCGCACATGTTCAGGAAATCCTTAGATTTTTGAAAAATCTAACAATCTAGGTCTCTTTAGAATGAAATTGTCTATAAAACCTAGACCTCAATTTTTCAGCCCTATTTTTAGGAAAATGTCTAAAAATAGAATATTTGCATGAAGAGCTAAAACTGATTTTGATTGGTTGAAAATATGTCTCGATCAACCTGGTCTAGTTAGAATTGTCAAAAAGTCATTTTTTCTCTGGTGGGTCTATTTTTCTTTTTTCAGAAGATAAATCAGGACCTCTGAGGTCATCAATGGAGAATGGCCAGTTGCCAAGTGTTAGTTTTGAAGTCTTAAACACTACACGGATCGATCTACGATGAAAGATGCTCATAAAAATGATGAACAAAGGAAGGGAATCTAAAAATAGCAAAATTTGCAAAAAATATTCTAAGTCTAGAAAATAAAGGTGTCTTATTTCAAGGGAGGCACCTAGAAGTCAATGCCTTAGCCAATTTTTCAGTTTTCGCAGATCATGCACGTACAACAATGAACACAGTCAATGTTGTCAACAACGACGATCAACACAGTTGGCAAAGGTGGTGAATGGAGAATGGAAAAACTTGAAAAGCTCAAAAAATAAACTATCTCTGGGAAACTTGGGTGCCTTATTTAAAGGAGGGCGCCTAGGGTTTCATGCCTTAACATTTTTTTTGCGTTTTTCGAAAAAACATGCAATTTCACTCCTCGTCCCAGTTCATATCTAGTCAAATGCAATCAAAAATAGTTTTTAGGGTTTGAAAATATGGAGGTCATCATTAGATATGTTCAGGCTCTTCGACAAATCCATCATCCAATTCAGAGGATCCATCAGATGTCGAGAATGTAGATCAAACGGAGGTGAAAACACAAAAAATGAACAAAGTCACAAAAAAAGTTGGAAAACATGAAAAAATAGCTATCTCTGGAAGGTTTGGGTGCCTTATTTCAAGGAGAGCACCTAAGACTTCAACACTTAGAAATTTTTCTACGTTTTTCAGAAAATGTTAAAACTTCTTCGTCAACCCAGTTTCAACTTTTGTAGAATCAATCAAATGTAGTAACAAAGGCTGGTATGAGGTATCATTCTTCTCATATTTGATCAGGCTTGCTAGTTTGACTGACTTTTAGTCTCAGTTGTTCATAAATCGATGAAAAATGATGCTTAAATAGGGGGTATCAAATTCTGGCTCGACACGCAAACTAAAAAAGTTGAAAATCACAAAAAATAAACTATCTTGAAGACTTTGGCACCTTATTTAAAGGAGGGCGCCTTTTTTCTCAACACTTAGAATGTTTTTTCACCTCATCCGTGTTTTCTTTAATTTGGTCTCCTTCAGCCACTTCAAGGATTTACAAACACGATTAGATGAAGTCAGATGTTGAAACGAAGTTGGAGATTACTTCAGCAATGGTCAAAGATCAGATTGCCATTATCAAACAAAGATTATCAGTTGACAGTGCCAATTTGACGGATCATCAAAGACAAAATCAAAATTCAGCGAAGGGAGAGGCGAGCAAAATTTGAAAATTTCAAAAAATAAACTAAGTCTAGAACAAATGGGTGCCTTATTTCAAGGAAGGCACCCAAGTTGTCTTTACTTAGGAATTTTTTTGAAAATTTCTTCACATGTGCATATTTTTTTAGCCTATTTTTTTAGGAATTCTTCGCATTAATGCAAACGAAGTCAAATATTTTCGCATGCAGACTCCAAAATAATAGGATTTTGCATGAAAACGCCTTTTATCTTAAAACCCTATTTAAGAAAGTTTTAAACATTCAATTCTCATAATTTGTAGGCTTTCAGAGGAAGAAACATTTTTTTCTTCTCGTCAAGATTTGGAGGCTCACACGAAGTTATTTTTCAGCGTTGTTCGTGGATTTGAGATTGGGAGGCATAAAAGTACACTTTTTCATGGTCTATTTTTCTAGGGCATCACTTTTCAGAAAACTGGTGGTCAAAAATTTCAACTTTCATCGATCTGGATCTACTTGTTCTTCACTCCTCTTGAAGATTAGAGAATTTTATAATTCTAATGAGAATCTACTTTTTCATGCATGTTCAAGAAATCCTCAAATTTTTGAAAATCTGACGACCTGGGCCTCTTCAGAATGAGATTGTCTATAAAACCCAAACCTCAGCTTTTTTGAAACAATTTGCATGTCAACCCCTATTTTTTTAAGAAATCTTTCTTTTTTGTGAAAAACTTAGATTTTTGAAAATTTGACGATCTAGGTCTCTTCACAATGAGATTTTCTACAAAACCTAGACCTCACTTTTTTTCCCCTACTTTTTAGGGAATCTTGCGTGTTCTTCAAAAAAATGACTTTTTCAAAATTTGACGACCTAGGTCTCTTCAAAAGAAGATTATCTACAAAAACCCAAACCTTGATTTTTTTTCAAAAATCTACCTTTTTTTCTGAAGAAAAATCAACAATTTATTTTTAGCTCTTGTGTAGAACTTGTCCGAACATAGGTGTGTTCATAGTCAAAAGTCAAGATTTTCAACATGCAGTACTCTCCAATAAAAATTAGGACCAAATCATAAAAATTAGGACCAAATCAGTGTTGCTCCACGATTTCCTGAGAATGTTCAAAACTGACTTGCATCATGTACATCTAGTGTTTGATTTGCATGCTTTGGAAGGTGCAGGAAACACTTCAGTCAAAAATCTTGATCATTTTGGTTTGCTTGTAGTAGCTTCTATCCCCATCTCGATGCAAATCCTTAAATTCGTAATTGCTTGTGTCAAGCATTACAATCCAACTTCACAAGAAATTATATCAGTAGATAGGTGTATTATTTGCAGCCTCAAGATGGAAGATATTAAGAAGTGTTTTGCAATACCACCATGGATGGAAAATTTCATCATATCTAATGAAGAATGTGAAAAAGTGTTGTATGCATAAAAGGACAAGTGATGAAAAATAATGGCTCAGAAGTGGCTAAAGGAGAAGCAAAATACTTTGTTGAGGAATGTTGGGCATAGTGAGTTCAAGGATGAATTTGCAATCATGATTACTTTTCTCAACCGAGTCACAGTTCAAGGAGACGCTAATAAATTACAACCTTACATTTTTACGTTATTTCCCAAATTGTTTACAAAACAAAACACTATGACTTGCCAACATTGATCAGTGATAATCTTCATCGTCATATGGTAGATTTCTTCAAGGCCCATGAATTCCACATGATATCATACCTCGTATATCTAATGGCCTTTCAAGGAAAACTTAGAGATTTGATTGTCATTGGAACTCTTCATGTTCAACATTTATATGATCATTACCCACTAGAGTTTTCAAAGTCCGAGTGGCGTTACAAGTGAGTGAATGATCTATTCCTGATGCATACAGTGTGAGATCTTGATCACGAGTTGCATATAAGGATTTAAGTAGATGCCAAATTGGCAATGGCAGAGTGGGTTGATTGGTTTATCCAATTCCCCACATTCTCCTACATAAGAGTATATGGATTCTCAATCGATCTAGTTATGCTTCTTAGATATCCAATGGATGAGGTCATGTTCATGGAGTTTTTGAGGCAAGTACATGAACTGCACACTTTTTTGCGTAACGGACACAAGCCTACATTCAACTTCCTATTTAAGATGAGTATATACAGATGTAGATCGACAGCTAATGCTAAGTTTATGAGTGATGAAATGTCAAATTTTGGTCTCAATCTTTTCAATTAGAGACATTCATACAATCCTCATGGTTTCTTTACAACTCATCTTGGTCAGAATCATGCACATGTGCCCACAATTGAAGATTTTTGGGCTAACTATGAAGATGAGTTCGAAGTGTGCAAGCACAACTACTCCAAACTTACTCTTTGGTAGATGGTTGATTTCTTATCAAAAGATGTGGAAGGACTTTCAAATGATGATGGGAAAGTTCTACTTCCCATGTATGCTCAATATCATGTCAATCAATGGCCATTTCCACAAGTTGATTGGTTCGCCAAAGAGGGTACCTCCATCGAGGAAAGAACAAGTCAATTTGTCAAGAATAGCAAGATATTATTGAGCAATAAAAGGACACATAAGGTATTTGCAGAGCCACCAATAGTTCATACATCTAGACCTTCTTCTAAATCAAAATTGAGAGAAAAAGCTATGAGTAGTCCTCCAGAAGATACAAAGACTAGTAGGAATGATGAAGAGCTTGAAGGAAAAGGTAAATCAACAAGAACAATCAACAAATGCACCAAAAGTTATGATTGAATCAGCACCACAAGTTGAAGTAGAGCCTTCATCTCCTATTATTTCATCCTCACCAAGGCCTCCTCCTATTCATATAGATTCAAAAGGCGATTCACCAATTCGCAACCTCTCAACACCGATTGATCCATTAGGGGTTGTTGGAGTTGGAACCGATCATTCCAGAGAAGTTAGTAGAGACTCCTCATCTTGGCTTGAGAACTTGTTGGGTAGGAAAAGGTGGAAGCCTTCTTATTAGTTGAACTTTATAGAATCTGATGTCTACCAAGACACAATAGAGAAGAAATTTAAGAATCGAGTTCATATGGAGAAGAATTTTGATGGCAAGATCATCCTTGATTTTGCCACACCTCCAGAGGACAAGAACATTGATAAGGTTGAAATTGATGACTTCAAAGTTTTCAAGGCTAATCTCATAAGAAGAACCCAGTATACTGATGTAAATCTCTTCGAGGTTGCATCAGATAATCTAAAGGAATGAGTTCTCAAGGATGGAGAAGATAAGGCAACCCTCAAGGCTGAGATTCAACAACCGTGGTAGTATGTTTCAAATATCCTTCATGGTACTTCTTGGACTACCTTGTTGCTTCCTTAGACTCTAAAGTCACCTCAAAATCAGCACAAGTTGAGTCAGTTGGCCATCTAAGAAAAATATATGAAAGATTGGATAGAAGAGTTCATCACCAAGGGAAGATTTATACTTGTAGAGATGTACCAATTGAGGTATAACGCCCATGATCTTCACTCAAGGATTAAGGAGTTTGAGAAGAATATAGCGGAAAGGAAACCGAGAGATGAGATCATCATTTCTGACTTGAGGACAACTTATGATTCAGTCACTACAAAAGAACATAAGAAGAATCCTTTTGCTTGGAGAGAACAACTCCTCTTCAAAGTAAAAACCTACAAAGGAATATCTGTAGAATTGAATGGATATAGGCAGAAGGTTGCTAATACTCTCAAGTTCATAAGTATGTTTGTGTCACAAATCCCTTGCCAATATCGACATGAAGATGACACTTACCTGTTGGAGTTGAGAAGATACAACACCACAAAATCCCAAACGATCTTTGCAAGCAAATAACCTGTTACAAGGAGAGGCAAAGAGAAACAAGAATGGAGATGCTCAAGAATGTGGAGCAAAATATTCACCTGAAAATGTAAAATGAATAATAATACAAAAGATAGTTTTCAACTACATATAGATGAAAAACCCTAAAAAGGAAAACCCTAGGCTTGCACAATAATAATTAATAAAGTAATTAATTATTATGCACCTAATGTTAGCTTAAGTGAAAAAGAGTTAAAAAGAAACTTTACATAATTAAACAAATATTGTTTAATTAATAAAGTAAATGTCCAATTACTCTAACACCCCCCCTTAAGATAGACATAGGGAGAAGCTAAAACCTAGAAGAAGCTACTGAAAGCAAAAGCAATGGGTCCCGACAACAAGGCCAGATCAGGTACCCAAGTACAAAGAAATCTCTATGAAACGGAGAAAAAGGAGAAAACCCAGTGGGAAAAACTCCTCTCCAAAAAGAGATAGAACAACATGCTGAAAGAAACATGAAGGAAGGAAGGCCTCATAAAGACCCCCCAAGGACAACTTCCTTCACCCCAAGCATAGAGCGCAACTGAAGATAGCGCGGAGATGCAAAAGGTTTCGTGAAGATGTCTGCAACCTGCTCGGCAGTGGGAACATACTCCAAGATGAGAGAACCATCCTGAATCAACTGTCTGATGAAATGCATATGAAGCTCAATGTGCTTCGTCCGCTGATGCTCCACCGGGTTGCGTGAAATGTGTATAGCACTCTGATTGTCACACCAAAGAATAGTGGGACTATCAGGAGGAAAACCAAACTCAGTCATCAATTGACGAAGCCATAAAATCTCCTGACTAGCGAGCACAGCAGCTCGGTACTCAGCCTCTGTAGATGATAATGCATGAGCAGTCTGCTTCTTGCACGACCATGTGATAGGACCAGAGCCAAGACAAAAAACAAAGCCAGAAGTAGACTTCCGATCATTGACATCACCAGCCCAATCTGAGTCAGTGTAGCCAACAATGTGAGGATCCCCTAATGTGTAGTGAATGCCATAGGAAGTGGTGCCCTGAATGTACCTCAAAATATGCTTGGCAGCTTGCCAATGACTCTCATGAGGATCATGTGAGAATCGAGAGACAAGACCAACCGCAAAGGAAAGATCAGGACGAGTGTGAGTCAGGTACAACAAACTGCCAACCAACTGCCTGTAAAGTGTAGCATCTACTGAAGGGGTGGGGCAAGTAGTAGTCAAAACAACCCCTGACTGAAAAGGTGTGGGGGCAGGCTTGCAATCAAGCATGCCAAAGCGCTGAAGCATATCAAAAGAATACTTCTGCTGGTAAATGGAGATCCCCTCTGAAGACTGAATCACCTGAAGACCAGGGAAATAGTGTAGAAGGCCAAGATCTGTCATCTCAAACTGCTCCATCAAGGCTAGCTGAGAATTCTGAATCATAGAGGATGAGCTACCTGTGATGAGAAGATCATCAACATATAGCACAAGAATCAAGATCTCACCCTCAAGATGTTGAATATAGACCGTGTGATCAGAATGACAACGAGTGAAACCAGTGGAGAGCAAAAAAAGTCCATCTTCTCATACCAAGCCCGAGGGGCTTGTTTGAGACCATATAGTGAGCGTTGAAGTCTGCAAACCAAAGAAGAATCATGAACAAATCCCTGAGGCTGCTCCATATAGATCTCCTCCTGTAGGTCACCATGTAAGAAGGCACACTTCACATCCATCTGAAAAATGAGCCATCCTCTAGAAGCTGCAAGTGATAATACAAAGCGAATGGAATTCATCTTGGCGACAGGGGCAAATGTCTCGGAGTAATCAATACCCTCAACCTGTGAGAAACCCTTCGCAACAAGACATGCTTTGTACTTATCAATAGAACCATCAACAACATACTTGGTGCGATACAACCATCGGCACCGAACCATCTTTCTGCCCTTAGGAAGAGGACAGAGATCCCATGTATTATTCCTCATCAAAGAAGAATACTCTTCCTCCATGGCACTATCCCACTCAGGGTGACCTGTCGCCTCTGAAAATCTCTGAGGATCCTCTGAAAGAGCATGAGTCAAAAGACTAGAACCCGTAGTATGAGAACGAGTGCGACGAGTGTCTGAAGGATCACCGGCCATAGATCCTGCTGCCTCAATAGTAAATTGAGCCCATTTGGGCCTCTGAGGTGGAGCAAGTGGAGGTGGAGATGGGGGATCATCAATATCCTCATCAGAATCCTCAAAATAATCCTGAAGAGCTGTAGAGGGTGGAGTAGGTAGTGAAGTGGACACTAGAGACAGGGTATCAACTGGAGGAAGGCGCTCATCAAACTGAACATCCCGTCGAAACAAGACCTCTCTGGAATCAGGATCAAATAACCTGTACGCCTTAACATCCTCACAGTAGCCGACAAATATGAGGGGTCGACTCTTCCGCTCCATAGCTCTCCTCTGAGCATCAGGAATAAAAGCCCATGCCTCACTACCAAATACTCGAAATGATGAAATATCAGGCTTGTCATGAGACCAAGCCTCCTCAGGAGTCATATGTCGAATCGCCTTGTGAGGCATCCGATTCTGAATATAGTTGGCACAATTGACTGCCTCTGCCCAAAAAGACGAATCCATGGACCTGGACTGAATCATACAATTAGCCATCTCCCGTAAAGTTCTGTTCTTGCGCTCAGCGATACCATTCTGCTGAGGGGTGTAGGGAACAGAAAACTGATGCTGTAAACCATGCTCAGTGCAAAATTCTCTGAAAGCCTGATTCACATACTCCCCCCCATTATCTGTACGTATTCGCTGGATAGAGAGACCAGACTGCTTCTCTACAAATGTCTTGAAGACACGAAAGGAATCAAAGACATCAGACTTGTACTTAAGAAAGTACAACCATGTGCGTCTGGAGAAGTCATCAATGAAAGTGAGTACATACTTGGCCCCTGAAAAAGAAGGAGTGGGAAATGACATGAGGTCACTATGAATCAACTCCAAGGGTGCCAAAGCACGAGTGGTACTTCCCTTTGGAAAGGGATCCCTATGATGCTTGCCAAGCACACAACCATGACAAACACCATCAGTGCAGAAAATCCGTGGAAGACCAAGAACAAGTGACTGTGTACTCATCTGCTGAAGATATCTATAATTGACATGGCCCAAACGCTCATGCCAAAGCTGACTCACTGAATCTGCATGTGCTATAAGAGATGAACCTGTACCCTCAAAAGGCGCAAAGCCATCAAATCTGTAAAGACGAGATGCAGTATCAACACTACCAGTAGCCACAACCAAATCAGAATCATGGAGGTCCCTAATAACCACATCATGTGGTGAGAACTCAACTGTCTTACCAGAGCCAGTGTGGCAAATCTGATAAATGGACAAGAGGTTCGTCGAAATGTCAGGAACAACCAAAACATCCTGTAGAGTGCCTCCATCCAAAGAGACAGAACCTGAACCCAAGACGGAAAGCTGTGAAGAGTCACCCACTGCAATCTGTGAAGTACCACAAGAGGCAAGAGAAGTGACCAACTGCTGAGTGTGAGTCATATGGTGAGAAGCACCAGAGTCTAAAATCCAAGTGGACCCATTGGTCGATGCTCGTGCAGTGAGAGCATGACCCTTCCCTGTGGTGGAAGAAGAAGAAGACGGCGGTGAGGAGATGTGTTGCTGCTGCATGGCCTCCTCTAAAGCCTCTAATCGTTTCCAACACCTGGAAACTGGATGACCTTGCTTGCCACAGAAACTGCAAGTGTCGCCTGATTTCTCCTTAGTCTTGGAGGAAGACTCACCAGACTTCGAAGATTTCCCATGTTTGGGATTAAATGGTGGTTTGGAATCAGACTTAGGAGGCGGTTTGGAGGAATGCTCACTACCTGCAAAATCTTTCTTGGGCCTCGGTTTCTGCTTCTGTTTCCCCTTCGGTGATTGAGCAACCAATGCTTTGCTCTTTGAACCTGAGAGCATATCCATCTGAGAAAGGTGGGACTGTTCCTGAGACAAACGCTCACAAAATAAATCAAAGGTAGGCATGGTAAAATTGGCACCCAAACCATCCATGGTGGAGTAGAAGGAGGAAGCAAATATCTGAAATGGACCACGAAGCTTCGAAAGAATCAAATAAATGCACTGTGTGTCTGTCTTGTTCTTCCCACAACCCTGTAAAATAGAGCGGATAGTTTTGAACTTGTTCAAAAAGTCCTCAATAGTGGGGAAGGAATCAGGTAACAATGAAGTCAGCTTTGCCTCAATCTGTAATGCGCGAAACTCATTAATGGCCCCAAAAAGTGTCTCAAACTTCAGCCACATGGCTCGAGGAGTGAGCAAAGCATCAAGGTGAAACAAAAGACTGTCTGAAACATGCAGGCATATCAAACCCATAGCCTCATCCATCTTGTTCCTGTGCTGCATAATCTCAAAAGCATGCTACAACTGAGGCTGAACCTCATCTAAACAAGACCATAACCCTCGTGACCTAAGTAGCCTCATCATACGAGACTTCCAAGTGTGATAGTTATGTGATGTGAGTAGCTCAACTGAAGAGTCTGCCATGAAACCCTGCACCTGTACCTGCTTGTGTTTTTTATTATTATGTGATCTTTTAGAATAGAAAAAAGATGCAGAAGGGTTTGTATTTTTGAGAGTTTTGGTGTTCTGGTTTTCTGATATAAATGACAGAAAGCAAGAGAAAAAACACCCCCCACAAAAGATAAACCCAAACCCTAGTACAAACTGAGAAGAAGGAAGCAATGCATAAGAAAAAAATACTTCAAGACAAATTCTCATGTACTTGGTGAAAATTCTGATAAAATAGATCACATCACTGAATAGAGCATGTTGAGAGCTTTCCAACACCTATTCAAGTTTGAAAAACGGAGTCCGTTTGCATCTTCTATGACCCCGGAAGTGAAGAAAGAAGACCTCACTTTGACTGGTAAAAAATATCTAGACTGGTAAAAAAATTAAAAATATTTATGTGCCATCAGATTGGTTCCATTCTCAGCTTTCCAATGCATCTTATTGTTCGAAAAATGGAGCTAGGATGCCCAAGTTATGCCCATTTGACAAAAAATGACATAATAGGGGTTGGAGAGAAAAAATTAGCCCTCAAGGGCTTAAAATTTGGCAGCCCCAAGGCACATGGCAGACCAGGGGCAGGCACGCAGGAGGTGGCAGCGCGGCATGGCCGGTGGCGCGAAGGCGGCGCTCGGGTGGAGCAGATCGGGTGGCGGGCCGGCAGGGGCAGCGATGGCCACTTGGCCGCGGCTAGTGGTAGCCACCGGTAGCGATGGCCGGGTGGTGGCCACCATGCAGAGATTTGGCGGCATGGTGGTTGAATACTAGCTGCACAAAATAACCAATGAAAATTGATTTTATTTTTTTTTTAAATTTTTGATTTTTGTGCATTTTTTGCTCCGTACGGCCCTAGGGCAAAAAAAAAATTTCCTTCCAAATTGACTGTAACCAAAATCGACAATTTGACAATAGATTTAGGGGTTTTTGGGCACTACAAATCCAATGGAACTGTCCATTTGAGCCCAAAGTGAACCCAAAAAATGGAGTATGCTGAATCCACCCAAAAAACTTAAAAACCTAGATTTGCTTCCAATGCAAATTTCTCAAAACAAGAACAAGCAGCTGCAAATCTGAAGCTCTAATACCATGTTGGAGTTGAGAAGATACAACACCACAGAATTCCAAAAGATCTTTGCAAACAAATAACCTGTTACTAGGAGAAACAAAGAGAAGCAACAAAAGAAATGCTCAAGAATGTGGAGCAATGTATTCACTTGAAAATGTAAAATGAATAATGATACAAAAGATAGTTTTCAACTACATATAGATGAAAACCCTAAAAAGGAAAACCCTAGGTTTGCACAATAATAATTAATAAAGTAATTAATTATTATGCACCTAATGTTAGCTTAAGTGAAAAAGAGTTAAAAGGAAACTTTACATAATTAAACAAATATTGTTTAATTAATAAAGTAAATGTCCAATAACTCTGGAATGGGCTTGTTTGTCATTAGATTGATCATCTTAGTCATTGATGGTTTTGGTTGATCTTTTGATCAAGTGGACTGTGTATATACTTGCACAAATACAACATTAGTAATGCATGTTAAATTTTTGTGGATGTATATATAGAATCATATGTACACTTTGTTGCAAGTGTTGTTATATGATATTTTCACATTTGTAGATTTCTCTAATTGTATGCCTAATATTGTTAAATTTATGTTAACTCTTGAAATAATAGCATTTCAAAATGACTATGTTACCACAAAATTATTGATAGTAATGCAAATCACCGAAATTCCTAAACCTAAACATCTTATCATTGAGGATTAGGTGGGTGGTGACTTTCATCATTCATGGAATTTGATCTACCCTAGGATATAATAATTTTTGAACTTAAGAAGTTAAGAAATTTAAGACTAAATATATTATCATCTTTAGCGAATAGGTTTAGGAAATATTTGAGAACCATGTTTTAAAAATTATCATTGATATGGTAAGAGTTCAAGGAGTATGCATGTAAAGTTCCAATTATATGAAATAATATATCTATTATGGAACACCACCAAGGGAAGGAAATGAATTACTAGGAAGTTAATATGTTAGCTAGCTAGTTTGTGGTTGCATCAATATTTATTATTTAATCTAACTATTGATGTAATCATCCAACTTTCCCCTCTTATTATATCAATTTGAACAAATGATGGAACATTACAAGGATTGAATATAATAGCTCTTCTAGAAACTTTGATGAAGTGCCTCCACCAATTCTCTTCTCTCACCCAAGAAACACTAAATTGAACACATCAATGGATCTCCTAACTGTGAAACCTATAAAATACCTATGAACTGATGCATACTCCATTATCCACAAGTACACCACTCCTCTCGTGAATCAATACAAACTCCATTATATACAAGAAAAGACACCAACCGACTATGAATTGAGACTCACTCAGTTATCCATAGTACACAACCACTAGCCAATTGTAAATTGAGACTAACTCATTTATCCATAGTCACACAATCACCAATCAACTATGAATCCATACTACTTAATTATCCACGATAATATTCCTCCATTTGTAGATCGAGACTTACTCTTTATCCACAAATATAAACCTACAAAACTATGGATTGAAACAAACTCAATTAGCCATAGGTACCACTCACTTAGTCTACAGATTGAGACAAACTCAATTATTTGCAAATCAAAAAACAATTGTCATGCTCCTCTTGCTCCATGAAGGAATTCAAGATAAAATATGAAACTAGTGCTTCTCATGCAAAATACCATCTCTGAACGAGAAGCTAACTCAAGATAATAAAATTCCTCCATCCTCCAATACCTCTAGCCTCCAATAAGAAAAAGATAATTTTACACCTTCAAGTCTTAAGATCCATGAAAGGATGCAATCTAATAGAAACATTACTTCAAAAGTGCAAATGAAATTGCAGGCATGACCTCTTAGAATTGCCAATGTTCTCGGTTCCATACACCAACATTTGAAGCTTTTCATGGCTATTGAACAACCTCATGCAAAAACTAAAAAACAAAGCATCTACCATCCTCTGACAAATACATCCATAAGAAGACTCCAAGCCCCTTACAATGATAAAATTTCTTGGCCATGATGCTAACAGTGAGTTCAAAACCCGTGACTCCATGCACAAAATTTGGAACCATTCGAATATATAACAACACTCAATATTGTTATACTTATCCAAGGAACTGACTCTCTTCACCATACTGCATGAATCATCAAATTTTGAATGCTCGAAAGAAAACGGTTTGCCAATTTGAAAGTCACAAACTGATCTCTATACTTTGAACGTACCTTCCAAAACATGCCTTTCAATGCAAATCTAACGAGCATTTTTCAACAATGACCAATCAATACAAGTACCCAATAAAATAGT